>JARQOC010000001.1:88985057-89297386 GCA_033576535.1 Allobates femoralis
GGGAATCCAGCATGTATCATTTCTCACAGGCTAGTGAAAGAAGCTAGCTGGTCCATGAGGATGCATAAAATGTATTAATGCATCATGGTCGTCGACTGAAATTTCAGAAATATTTCCAATCCACCAGTTCCTATCGTAAATGCAGGCAACGTATTGCCCTGGCTGGAGGTTTGCAATTGGCGCAAAAGGCATTTCTGATCTGACAGATCCATCTACATGGGCAATGAAAGATGAAAGGTCATTTGACACCCTTGAAATGCGAACCTTTTTGTCATCAATTGGCACAAACTGGTGATTTTCTCTTGTTTCCGCAATTGTATGTCCATCTTTGAACCTTTCCTCTTGAACTACCCGCATTTCATCAATTTTTTTCTTTTGGAACAAAAAAAAACTTGATTCCATGCAGTTGCTCGTTGCAAAAGTTGAATAAATCCACCGGGGTCAGTATTTGGTTTTCAGTTGGGCGTTGAAGACTGGCACGAGCTGCCAACCTCTTTGCTGTCCCTCCAATCCCATCACAGGGCGACTTTCCATGACTGGTACCAAAATAATTCCATTCAGCGCTGATATTGAAATCAGCATTGTGGTGGCACAAGTTGAGAGAATTTTTGTACTGGGCTGCAGATCCATCGCTGAAGTAGTGGATATGACGAATCCCATAGATGAGTCTTGAGATACTCAACAATTACTGAAAAACCAATGCAAAAACCGTATAAAAAAGGCTCTCTGCTGGAAAAATAAATAGCAAGTGCCGTAACAAAAACAGGGCCTTTTGATTTATACGTTTTTACAAAAAACGTACAGTAAGCTGCCTCACCAACTTCACGGTGGACCCTGGTAGAGACAGTTCTAACTCTGTCCCTAGATGCTATGTTAAAAACCTGCCAGTGTGTACATACTTCTGGGCAGGGTGCCGGAGAGCACAGGAAAATCTCACCTTGTAAGGGTGTGTGGCTGGCAGCTCTGTATGCAGACTTCATAGGGGAGGGGCAGGTGCCTCCAATTTCTGCTGTTACCAGTAGGGGTGAACATGAAGCCAAAGAATATGAGCCCACACACATTGGAAGCAGCAGTGTGAACTGCGACCAATCCCCACCAAAAACATGAAAAACCAATGTAAAAACCGTATAAGTATCACACAAAAGGCGCTCTGCTGTAAAAATAAATAGCAAGTGCCGTAACAAAAACAGGGCCTTTTAGTTTATACGTTTTTGCAAAAAACGTACAGTAAGCAACCTCACCAACTTCACGGTGGATACTCCACAATTACTGTTAAAGTGTGGACTGCAACTTTGTCATGTCGTGAGCAATCACTGATTATGCACAAGCTGATGTTCTGCACAGCTTCACCATTTAACTCCTTGAAGTAAATTACAAATGGGTGTACTGTAGCTTGACTATTTTCCCAGTGGAAACCTTGAATGGCATCTTGAACAATAAATGAGTAATTTTCAGCAAAGTCCATAAGGATCACAAGCTCTACAGGTCTCAGATTTTCCTTCAACGATTTCAGATAGCAACTTTGATCCTTGGCGATGTAGTGATGGCTACAAAGTTTAGAAATTTTCAAAACCAATTCTTCAATGAAATCTTCGATAGTCAGTTGTTTGGTATCAAGCGTGTCTCGATCAGTGTGAATCCGTTGTTTGAACTCAATAATATCTTCAGGGTCACTGTTGACAAACACATTGACTAGAAATTCTTTTAAAACTTCAGGACCCGGGCATTTATCACAACGGCCAAGCATACAGTCCTTGGATTCAATTCCACAGACCATTTTGCATATGAGCTCTTTGTAGTCATCATTGATTGGGCATGCTGCAAGCATTAGTTTGACATTTTGGTGAATGGTACACACACAAACGGAATGTGTTCCAGCAGATCCAACGGTTACGCACCACTTTGGCCGAAGCTCACAAAACTTTGAAAATCCAATTTCAGGGCCATTCCGATCCCGATAGGCAACAATCATTTCCCTTATATTGCTCAGTAATAGTCGCTTTTGCATCTGCTTTTTTTCTCCTGCTATTCGCACTGATACATAGTCTTTTTTACCAGGGCACATTCGACTGAATTCATCATCCTCAAAAAATGCCTGCACCTTTTTCTTCACTTCCTCAGAAACTTTCTTGCCACACTTGATTGTAGGTAAGGCTAAGATCCCATGTTCACATTTAAAGGGAACCTGTCACCCCAAATCACCCTTGTAAGCTCTAAATACATGTCCTTGAAGCATTACAATACAGTCCTACACATCCCTTTGTGAGGTTTTAGTGAAATATGAAAGTGCAATAAAGTCGTTTGTAAACTTACTAAATCCATGGCAGTGGGGCGTTCCCAAGCCTCCTTGTCTACTAGGCGGTTCCCCTGTGCCGCTGTATTACGCCCTAATGGGCGTTTTTTCAAACTTTCTAGCGCGGGCACGATTCGAATTTTCGCGCCCGCGACGTCACGGTCATGTGATGCCGTGACGCGTCATTTCCGGGCGGCCGGGGCACTGTTGTCTGACGCGCACCGGCCGACTTCAGCATGCGATCTGCGCATGCGCTGAAGTTGGCCAGTGCGCGTTCACAGAGAGAGGCAGGTGCGCGTCAGACAACAGCGCCCCGGCCGCCCGGAAATGACGCGTCACGGCATCACATGACCGTGACGTCGCGGGCGCGAGAATCTGAATCGTGCCCGCGCTAGGTTTGAAAAAACGCCCATTAGGGCGTAATACAGCGGCACAGGGGAACCGCCTAGCAGACAAGGAGGCTTGGGAACGCCCCACTGCCATGGATTTAGTACGTTTACAAACGACTTTATTGCACTTTCATATTTCACTAAAACCTCACAAAGGGATGTGTAGGACTGTATTGTAATGCTTCAGGGACATGTATTTAGAGCTTACAAGGGTGATTTGGGATGACAGGTTCCCTTTAAGCTTTCGAGCTTGTTTGACCATTCGTTCAGAGACACCGAATTCGTCTGATATAGCCTTAATGGACCAACTTTTAGGTGCCAATGTCAAGATTTGAACCTTTTCTGCCCGACTGGACACCTGCAGCTTTTGCTTCAAATCTGCCAAAAGGTGATTGTAATCCAAACACATTTTGCACTGTGCTGTTTTTGTTTGCTCAATGTCTTTCGGCTCAAGCCCTCCAATTGAAGCAATCTTGCTAGAAAATGCATTTTGTACCTGGCTTATCATTCTCCTTGCATATCCAAGTGAATCCCGCTGGCTTACCCGTGGCTATTTCAGAGGAGAGATGCCAATGGATGTTAAGCTTGAATTTAGACTTTCAGGAGAACATTCCATTCCATCTGGATCTGATTCAGAGGAAACTGGATCAGCTGATTTTTTTCTGTTAGCAAATTCTTTTTGACATGATACACACATCTTCTGGCCAGGCTTCACATCATTCTTTGTAAATTCGTTCAACTGGTCAGCTGCTAACAAATTGATAGCTCGCAAATTCTTTTTGATGTTATGACCTTTCTTCCCAAAAGGATTGCAACACGATTTTTGCAAATGCTCATATTTGGTCAAGAATGAAGCTTCATGGTGTAAACAGATTTGTGAATGTTCGTCAAAATTTAGTCCCACTCGTCGACGCAGCAATTTCTGTTCATCCAATCCAAAGCTTGTAAACAATTTCAACTCATCCTTGCTATGGGTGAATGTCTTAAGGTGGCACTTTGAATTGTTCGCTAGGCCGATAGAGCACTGGGCCGATTCGTCATCAATTTCTCCATCACTAAAAAATAAATATATGCATTAAAATGTAACAATAGTCAATAACTTTTCATAAATAAAAAGGTTTATAGGTTTTTGATAATAGACATTGCTAGCAACAATACAACTCTGTAACATGTGATAAGAATCTGAAAATCAAACACAAAATCAATGCATTACGTGCATACATAACACCATGTTCAGTGGCAATTTTCTTTTCTTAAACGGAGAAACTCCAAAAAAAAAAAACAAAAAAAAAAAACAATGATCCTTGTAGAGAAAAATGTGCTCTTTCTAATGATAACAGAATTAATATATTTTAGTGGTACCCTTTTTGGGAAATTTGACTTAAAAATAGGTAAAATTCGGTTTAAGTTTGCCATCATATGTGGGTGTGAATATTTTCACAAATACATATGCTTTGACCGTGATATTGCAGCAATGCAAAGTCATGTAGATGTTTGTTGTACAGGGTAAAGCACCAGTTCCTATTGGTTTTTGGTCTTGAGTTATATATGGGCAAAGTTTGGCATAAATTTTATGCGACGCGTTTTGCAAGCTACTTTAACACAAAATTGCGGCCGAAATATTGTTTTGTCATAGCCGGTAATAATTTTATCGTGTTTAGCAGCAAAAGTTGAGCTAGTATGCCAAATTTCAGCATCATAGCCAGTATAGAACTCTAATGGCTATGTGCCAAAGTTTGCAAAATCCTCTTAGCTGAAGCCGCAGGCTTTGGGGGGGCCTCCAGTGAAAGGTCAACAGTGCCCAATGTATTTGAGATCTGGCCCTAAAAATTTACAGAACCTCTTTTCAAACATACGTGTACATCCTTATAAATTTTCAGCAAAATCGGAGAACGTCGAGTGGGGACCACTGGTCCACTTGACACGGAATGACCCAGTAGAAAAATAAACAGCATGTGCAGCAATAATGGCCCCCTAATTTAATATTTGGTTGCACACCCTTTGCCATTGATGAATTCTCCAAACGCTCCTTGTAGCCTCTATAAGCTTGTTGCACTTTTCATCTGGTATTTTCTCCTACTTTTCCTTTGCAGTTTGTTTAAGGGTACCGTTACACATCGCAACATTGCATGCAATTTCACTTGCAACTCACTGGTTGCAGTGAAATCATGGACACATTGTTCCATTTTGTTGCCGTGTACAAATGGAACAATGTGCATGCAATTTCACTTGCAACTCACTGGTTGCAGTGAAATAATGGACAATGTTGCGACGTGTAACGGTACCCTCAGTTCTTGAATGATTTGCATGGTTCCCAATAGCAAATCTCAACTCGCTCTAAAGATTTTCAGTGGGATTGAGGTCAGGACTCATTGTTGCCATTTTAAAACCGTTTTTGTTTTTTTTTCCAACCATTCCTGTGTACTTTTTGATATTTTCTTTGGGTCATTATCTTGCTGAAGGACCCATGATCTTTGACTCAAACTAAGTTTTATTACACTGGGTAGACCATTTCACTCTAAAATCTCTTGATAATTCTCTGACTTGATGATTCCTATGATACGGTCAAGGCCACAGTGCCAGACGTAGCAAAGCAACCCCAAAGCATGATGGATCCTGCATCATGCTTAACTGTAGGTAGCGTGTTCTTTTCCTTATAAGCTAACTAGCTGGGTGCCCGATGAACATGCATCGGGATTCTAGCAGAGCGAGTCTCTGACTCGCAATGGCCGCTTCGCGGCCAATGCTTCGCGCTGCTAAGGCGACTCGCCATGCCAGCTGCGCGGGCATAGCGAGTCGCCTTAGAACTGCTCGCAATGGCCGCTGCGCGGCCAATGCTTCGGGCGTATCCACATGACGACATTGACTCGCAGCGTGAGCGGACTCAAAAGGGGCAAAAATCCCATTCGTGATTATATAATAGATTGCGCAGTCATTTAAGCTAATTGCGCAGTCAGTAAACAAACTGTTGCTTTGCATTGTCAAAAAGGTCTATTTTTGTTTTATCTGTCAGCAGAACATTTTTCCCGGTATGATTGATCTTTGTCAAAGAATACCTTGACAAATCCCAGTCATTTCTTTATATGTATTTTCTTCAGCAATTATTTCTTCATTGGCCTTCGCTCATAAACCTCTGCTTGGTGTATTATTATTTATTTATAGAGCACCATTGATTCCATGGTGCTGTACATGAGAAAGGGTTACATACAAACAAGTTAAAAATACAATGAACAAACTAACAGTGACAGACCGATACAGAGGGGAGAGAGGACACTGCCCTTGTGGGCTAACATTCTACAGGGCAGTGGGAAGGGAGACAGTAGGTTGAGTCTGCTCTGGTCGTGGTGGAGCACCAGGTCCAATGGTGGTGGAGCGCTAGGTCTAGCGTTGGTGAGGTGGCACTGTGGTCATTGCAGGTTGTAGGCTGTTCTGAAGAGATGCGTTTTTAAGGTTCCGCTTGAAGGTTCCGAGTGTAGGGGATAGTTGGACGTGTTGGGGTGCAGAGTTCCAGAGAATGGTGGATGCTCGGGCGAAGTCTTGCAGGCGGTTAGGTGAGGAACGTACAAGTGTGGAGGAAAGAAGGTCTTGGGAGGATCGAAGATTACGAGTTGGATGATATCAAGAGATTAGTTCAGAGATATATAGGGGTGGGGGGAAGATTGTGGACGGCTTTGTAAGTCAATGTTAGTAGTTTGAATTGGATATGCTGGTAAATTGGTAGCCAGTGGAGGGATTTGCAGAGGGGAGAAGTGGAAGAATAGCGAGGAGAGAGGTGAATTAGTTGGGCAGCAGAGTTGAGGACAGAATGGAGAAGTGCAAGAGGCCACAGAGGAGGAGGTTGCAATAGTAGAGACGGGAGATGAGGGCATGCACTAGTAGTTTAGTAGATTAAGGGTTGAGGAAGTGACGGATTCCGTAAATATTTTTGAGTTGGAGATGGCAAGGGCTTGGATGTGCGGCTTGAAGGACAAGGCAGAGTCAAGGGTTACTCCAAGGCAGCGGACTTCAGGTACAGGGCAGAGTGTGATGTCATTTATTGTGATAGATAGGTCTGGTAAGGAAGGTGTGTGAGATGGAGGAAAGATGATGAGTTCATTTTTGTCTACATTGAGTTTTAGAAAGTGAGAGGAGAAGGAGGATATGGCTGATACACTCTGGGATTCTGGACAGCAGAGAGGGGATGCCTGAGCCAGAGAGGTAGATCTGAGTGTCATTAGCGTACAGGTGATACTGGAAGCCATGGGACTTTGTCCCTGACCAAGAGTATAGATTGAAAAAAGGAGGGGCCCCAGGACAGAGCCTTGAGAGACCCCCATCAGAGAGGGGATGGGGCGAGGAGGTCCTGTGGGAGTGGTAAACACTAAATGTGCATTTGGAAAGGTAGGAAGAGATCCAGGAGAGGGCAAGGTCAGTGATACCAATGGAAGAGAGGATCTGTAATAAGCAGTGGTCGACTGCGTTGAATGCAGAGGACAGGTCTAGAAGTAGAAGGACTGAGAACTGTCTGTTAGCTTTGTCCGTGAGTAAGTCGTTTTTTTGGTCAGGGCAGTTTCAGTGCAGTGGTGGGGGCAGAAGCCAGATTGAAGGTCGTCAAAGAGAGAGTTGGATGAGAGGTGGGATGAGGGTGCAGTGTGGACATGCTTTTCGAGAAGTTTGGAAGCAAACTGGAGTAGGCATACGGGCCGGTAGCTGGATGTAGAAGTGGGGTCGAGGAATGGCTTCTTTAAAATGAGAGTAATTGTTGCATGTTTGAAAGCAGAAGGAAAGGTACCAGAAGTTAGTGATGGGTTGAAGAGATGGGTTAGGGCTGGGATAAGTGTTGTGGCTAGGTTGAGGAGGAAGTGGGATGGGATCGGGTCCAGTGCTCAAGTGGTGAGGTGTGATCTGGAGAGGTGGTGTGCAAGTTCTCCTTCAGTGATGGAGGGGAGGAGGGTTAGTGGGGGAGTAGAGTGGTCTGATATACATGGGGGTTGTGGTGGTTGGGTAGCAAAGACTTGTCTGATCTGGTCAATATTGTTGGTGAAGTATGTTGCAAAGTCTTCTGCAGAGATACGAGAAGTAGGTGGGGGGTGGAGGAGGGAGTTAAATGTGTTGAATAACTGCCTGGGGTTGTGGGACAAAGAGAATATGAGGGTAATGAAGTAATTCTGTTTAGTGGTGGAGAGTGCTGACTTGAACTTGAAGTGCTAGAATGCTGTGTAGTCTTCTTGTGAGTGTGTTTTCTTCCAGCGCTGGTCTGCAACCCTAGACGCTCACCGCAGATTTTTAGTGGAGTCTGAGTCAACTGCATCAATCGCTGATGTGAGTGTAGAGTTGTAGAAAGCTGTGGCATTGTCTGTGTCGTGGAGTGAGGATATGGATGATAGTGGTAAAATGATATTGGAGAGTGTGTGAGTGTCAATATATGTGAGGTTTCTGCGAGGGTGTGCGAGTTGGTGGACATGGGTGGCGGATGAGGAGAACGACAAGAATAAGAAGGTAAGTAGATGGTGGTCAGAGAGGGGAGGTTGTGGGTTTAGTTGGGGAGCAGAGGTGGGTAAAGATTGTTTATTGTGCGGCGTATCGTACATGTTGAAGCCATGACCTCAGACATCCAGGTTGGCCTACAGAAAAAAAATGTTCAAATCGCCCCCCTTTTACCCCATTGAAAATAACACTATTAAGAAAATGGAAAAAAAAAAAAAAAACGCAGAACTGCTATTGTCACATTCAGAAATTCCCAATCTATCAAAAATATCAACTCAATTACCATAATTAGATCTATAAATTGTGTAACGGACAAAAAAAGTCCATACGCCAAAATTCTGTTTTAGTTTTGGTCGCTAATAACGGGCGATCAAAACAGCGCGTCGACCCACAAATCGTATCATTAGAAACGTAAGCTCAAGACGCAAAAAATAAGCCGTCGCACAGCCCCAGATGCCGAAAAAGGACGCTATGGAGCGCAGAAAATGACGCAAAAGTGCAATTCATTTTCTTTAATAAATTTTTTTTTTCACCACTTGGATAACTGTAAAAGTATAAATGTTTGGTATCTACAAACACGGATCGACCTGAGGCATCATACTGACACATCAGTTTTACTGTATAGTAAACATGGTGAATAAAAAATCAAAAAAATTGCACTTGGAATTGTTTCCTATTTTCTTGTACGCTATATGGTAAAATAAAAGATTGCATCTGAAAGTACAACTCGTCCCACAAAAAACAAGCCGTCACATGTCTGTATTGACGGTAAAATAAAATTACGGCTCTTGAAGAAGGGTAGGGGAAAATTGCCTTGGGGTGGAGGGGTTAAAACGCTAAAGTCGTCATTAATTGGCTAATTCATGTCACATGGGCACTGACAATTTATCACCGGCTATTCTCCTTTGTGATTTACCACTGGCGAGTCAAAATGTGTTTCCATAACAATTTACTGTAAAGGTGCCAATACCAGAGTCACAGCAACTTTAAGTATTTCTGTTTTTCCCTACCATTGTTTGTCATTTGCTCTTTTGTATGTAAGTCTCTATACAAAAAAGCTGCTTCACTTGATTCATTTATTTCAGAATATATTCCACATCATTTACTAAACTTTGTGGATACCAATAACATTGAGCAGGACTGTATGACCCTAGCTGACAGACCTCTTGCTTTTAGTATTTAGACTTCAGAAGCCAGTTAAAAACTATCCAGTGCAGGATAGAAAATCAGACCCTGATATATAGAAGGTCTTAGATTGGAGGGACGAGGATGGGATCCTCAGAATTCATGTTTAGGGTGTGTGCCCACAGGATGTTTTTTAAGCAGTCCTGAACGCAGCAAAACTGTCCTAGTTTCAATGATCCTAGAGTCCTTGCCAGGTGATTTGCTGGGTCTAGGTCCTGCGTTTTTTGTGTGGTTTTCTTTGTGCGTTTTTGCTGCGTCTTTGATGCTGCGTTTTTGCCATTGTCTGCAGCAAAAACGCAGGAAAATAGAACATGTCAATTCTCTCACATCCACAGCAAAACCGCAGGGATTTGACCGTTCTTGACACTTGCAAAACCAATGTGCGGGCACAGCGTTTCTGTGAAACACATTGGTTTTTCGGGGAATCAAAACCGCAGGAACAAATTCGCATAAATTACCATAAAACCAATGGTAAACTGCATGCAGAAACCACAGCAAAAACATCCTGTGGGCACATACCCGCCTTAAATGCGGCGTCACACACCGCAACCAAGGCTGCGATGTCTGAAGCGATGCGCGGGTGCGTGCTCGCTTCCAACATCGCAGCCCTGGTGTCACATAGCAAGATGTTGCCGGTGATGCCGCTGCGATGCGGGCGGAGCCATCGCTCGCTGGGCTGAGATCAACCCACCGAGCGATCCACAGCAATGCTGCAGAATAGGCTGGATCGCTGCCAACATCGTTATTGCGGTGTCAGACTGCGCAATCCAGCCTAATCGCTGGTTGCAGATTGACAGGTTTATGTTCATCCTCGTAAACCTGTCAAAATGTGACCAACAATATATCGCAGTTGCGTCGTGCTGTCACACAGCACGATGCAGGTGCAATATCGCTAGTGACATCGCTGAACACATAATTTTCCTCTTTCCATCCTGATCTTTTAAATTGTCTTTGACAGCACTGAAATTGGGGGGGTAGGGGAGGTGGAGTCTGAATTTCCTTGTGTGGACGAATGCATCTGCCACCATACACACCTGTCATATGGATTTAAAGAGAAAAACGTATCTACCTTTATGTATTCTGGTGGTTTGCCAATAAATCTATAAACCTGCTTCTGGCTGCCCCCATCTGTCTTGTCTGAAATATCTCAGTTGTCAGACTCCACTCGTCCGGATGTAGAACTTTCCTGCACAGGAAGTCTGTAGGTGGAGAGCTGATGGGGCCAGAAGATGATGATCTGCCTAGGCAAGGATTCTTGATGAGATTTCCCTCCTATTCCTGTATTTCATGCTCCCCTGATGACGAAGGTTAGCCAATGTTTCATGTCAGAACAAACTCTTACATTGTTTCCCTGGATTAGAGATACCGCTGCTCTGAGGGTTTCTTCCACCCTTTGAGGTCTCTGAAATTTGAGGATTGGCTACCTATTTCTTGTGACCAGATTCCCTGGACGGAGACTTGGGAGATCATAGCCACCCATCTTCTGGTGGCATCCGTCGTTATAAAGTTAGTGGAGACTGGATCGATGGCACCCCTTTTCCTGGTCTTAGCCACCAGTTTAGGGAGGGTTTTACCTGTGTAGGCAGAAGAATTATCTTGTTTAGAAACTTAGAGACTGATTTCCAATCTTGTAGAACTAAGGGCCCTTTCACATCAGCGTTTTTTGAAAATTGCGGCAGATGCGGTGAAAAAAACGCATCTGCCGCAATTGCCGCATAACCGATGCACTTGCGGCGCGGTTGCGGTAATCCCCATAGAAAGTATAGGGGGACTTGCGGCAAGTGCGGTTTTGCACTTGCGGCAGCGAAAAAAACCGCGGCTGACCGCAAAACCGCCCTTGCCGCACCTGCCGCAAGTCCCCTATACTTTCTATGGGGATTACCGCAACCGCGCCGCAAGTGCATCGTTATGCGGCAATTGCGGCAGATGCGTTTTTTTCACCGCATCTGCCGCAATTTTCAAAAAACGCTGATGTGAAAGGGCCCTTAGATCTTTGATCTTACTAGCATCTAGTTGTCTTCTGGTAGAAAGGACGCTTGTTTTGGGAATCTAGTAGACACCCTAAAAACTTTTCCTTAATAGTTGATTGTAGGGTTGATATCTTCAGATTTACTAGCCATCTTATAGATGTCAATATCTGGATTGTTAACTATATTTGTTCTCTCAGAAGTGGTTGGGTAGGAGCTACAATTAAGTCGTTGAGATAAGGGACAATGATCACCTCCTGTTTTCTGAGGAACGCCATCACTTACGCCATAACCTCTGGTGAGATCCTGAAGCGTAATACTCTGAACTGAAAATGAAGTATCTGCTTCCCTTGTAAAACTGAAAATCTTAAACATTTCTAATGTGCAAAATGTATTAAGATGTGATCGTGCAGATCAATTGTTGCCATGAAAAAATATTTGCCTATTCGTGATTGTGATATACTGATTTAGGGGTTTTAGATTTGATAGTCCTTTAGGCTCCATTTGTTTTTCCTATTAAGAATAATTGGGAATAATGACCACCTCCTTGTTCTTCCTCTGGAACTCGTGTGATTTCTCTCATTAACAGTATGTTCTGGAGTTCAAAATCTTCTGTAATTTCCAAGGGAAGAGTGGTCAATTTTAGGCTCTGTGAAGGGTAAGATGAGAGTTCGACTTTTACTCCTCCCCTCATGAATTCCTGGATTTGCTGTTTTGAGGTAATCTTCTGCCACTGGGGTAGGAAGTTGGACATCCTGCCCCCTGCTTGTTTCATGTCATTTGTTTTTGTTTTTCTTGACGCTGAGTCTGAAAAATGCTTCTCACTCATCCTCCTTTAGGGTAACTCCAGCAACTCCAATTTCCCTTTCCTTTGTATTGCGAAGGATGGGTTTGTGGAGAAATTTGGGACCCCATCTTAGCAATCTTTGGTTCATCTAAATAACTTTTTCTAGCATGCCTTTCCTAGTAGCTGATCTAGGGCAGGCCTAAACACCTATTCACCCTGAAAAGGGGATCGAACACAGGTTTTAAATGTGATATTGGCACTCCACAACTTCAGACATGGTGCCCATCTGGTCTTATTTGATTGTACGAAGGACATCGCAGCAACCCTGACTAACTCCGCCAAGGCATCCGCTAGGAACCGGATAGTCTTCTGTTCGAGTGGTAAAGAAGCCAGCAGATATCTGGGAGAACCTACTAATTCAGAGGAGATTCAAGTTGGTTTAACCATCTAAATATGGATGTCGCTACATAGATTGCACATTTGTTACTGAGGCCGATTAATGCTTCCCAGGTTTTACTCAGGAGGCTATCCAATTTGTGTTCCATAGGATATTTGAACTGAGAGGAATCTTTGAATGGCAGGATTGTTTTCCTAACTACTTTAGCAACCTTAATATTTGAAGGGAAGATTTCCCTTAGATGAGGAAATGGCCAAATCATGGACGGAAATGCCAAAAAACAACATTAAGTATTCAACATTCAACAATTTCTTATTCCTCAAAGTTCAAGGTCTGTATATTATCATGGACCAGGAACACTAACTTCTTTTTGGTTTATAACCTCCCAGTATTTCATCCTTGAATGTTTGCATTGACGACCCCTTTTAATCTTGTTTTTTGGTGTAAGATCCTATAAGAAAGGGAAGACGATGGTAATCACCATATTCTATCACCAAAAAGCGAAACCCACCCCAAGAAAACTTAATAGGCGTAGGTTAGCGCTGGGCTCAACAGCTGAAGAGCAAAGCAAAGATACTGTACACCCTCCATGGTAACGAGGAGTAGTCCGACCTTTTGGGTATCTTTTGCCAGGGTACTTGTAGAAAGTGACAGTGTGGCAAGCATCCCTGAGATGTGAGCAAGGTGAAGGACCGAGGCCAGAGAGCTACAGGAGGGCCCCAGCTAACCACTGCTGAGCGTTACCAGTCACCCACAGGTGCTAAACAGGAGCAGCATGCTGAAAAGGAAGGTGTGCGAGATTGACCTCTTCTGCCCGGCTTCCAGATAAGATGGAGAGACTGCTCACAGGCCACAGCCTCTCAGGAGACCTCTTTGTGTGACTTGGGACAGTAAAGACACTGAGGATGATGAGTTGTGAGGGGCAATTTAACCTCTATTTGCTTCCTGTATCCTTATATGGTAGTTGGCAAACCTCCTTTGTGCTGTCATGGAGGGTGAGGGGAAAATAAGATTTTTGGATGTATGTTCCTGTTTGATATGTACAGTATATTCTTATGCTGTTTACGAATGGGGACAGATGTGATATGAATCCAGCCTGACGCCTCATAGGTCTCCTGTCTGAATCCTCTGAATATAAAATATAGTTTAGGTTTCAGCTATTATGTCCTGCTAACATGTTAAGGTTCAAAATGGACAGTGTGTAGTTGGTCCACGCTGCTACAAAAGACACACAGCCCAAATCTTCAGTTACTTAGGGTTTATTGGAACCATCCAACGCGTTTCAGAGCCTGCTATGCTCCTTCATCAGGGAATGATATAAATCGCTGCTAAAATGATAAACACACCAGGAAAGTGAAATTGAGTCCAGTTTCAGGATTTGGACTCCTTTTGCTTTGTTCATGTCAGACTGGGCATAGGCATGTCCGAATCCTATTTTGGTTGAGGGGGAGAGGGAGATGGATTAGGCTGCCTCACACTGCGTTTTTTTTTGTGATCAGTGTCCATCTGTTCCAAAACTGATAGCCACTGATCAGTTTTGACCTCTCATGTATCCCTAGGGGCACAGATTGGTCCTATATGGCCATCCGTGTGTGTCAATGATCCATTTGTGCCAGTTTTTTCATGTACCCGGAATGAGAGACTGTTTCGATTTTGAAAATCACGGACACCAGCAGACAGACACGGATCCGTAACGTCCGCATAAAATATGGGGGCCCATGAAGACAGATCTGTGAAAAAAAAAGGATCCATTTTGCTGTACTGAGCATGCTCAGAAGCAGGGTACAGCTCCTCCCATCCCTATATCTTTGGTACTGATGACAAATCCGTGAATAACACTGATCTGTGAAAACCAGTTGGCATCCGTTTGAACAGATCACCGCCTGTCCGTGGTGTCCTTGAAATTCAAGGATCCACACTGATCTGCAAAAAACAAAGTGTGAAGGGGGCTTTAGGCTGCTTTCACATCAAGATTTTTGTGCATCCGTGGCTATCCATTGTAAAACGGTCAGCCACGGAACCGATTTGGTCCTGTATTGCCATCCGATTGTGTCGAAATTGTCACGGATCCGATTGTGTCCTATTTTTTGCTGTACCCAAAATTGGACAATCTGATCCGGCGCGGTCCGCACCAAATAACATGGGGGGGGGGGGGGGCTATGGAGAGCTGGTCCGAGAAAAAATCTGATCGTTTCCCGAACCTGATTTTAGTGTACTGAGCATGCTCAGTACACTAAAACTGCTCTGTTCCTGTGTAATTTCACTTCGGCAATGTATATACATACATTGCGGAAGTGGAATAAAGCAGAGCAAGTGTTAAAATTAAAAAAAATCCTCACCTCTCCGGCTAGTGTCTCGCTATGTGCGCCATCCAGCTCAGAGTGATTAAGGACTTAAATCAGCTGACCGGGTGGGGCAACCCGATCAGCTGATTGGTCACATGACCACATCAGCTGAGCGGTTTAAATCGCCAACCCGCCAATCTGTTTTGGTGGGTGCATGATTTAAACCACTCAGCTGATGCAGTCATGTGCCCAGTCAACTGATCTGGTTGCCCCGCCTGGTCAGTTGATGTAGGTCCTTAAGCCCTCAGAGCTGGATGGCGCACATCGAGGGACACTTGCCGGAGAGGTGAGGAATTTTTTTTTTGTCTTCAAACTTGCTTTATTTTATTTCACGTCCGCAATGTATATTACATAGCGAAAGTGGAAGTACCCTGCTTGCTTGCACTTTGCAAGCTCGGGCTCCTCCCAGCTCTTTGTGCCCGGATCCGTGAAAATCACGGACCTGGACCCAGAAATTGCATCCAGAGGCACACATCCGTTCCTGTCCGTGGGGTCCTGCAAAAAAACAGGATCCCCATGGACAGGAAAAAAATCACGATGTGAAAGTAGCCTTAGGGTGCCGTCACATGCATCAATCTTGTGAACGATATTGTTAGCGATCATATGCACGCACGATCGCTAACAATATCGTTCACATCGCTGGTGAGCTGTCGCACAGGCAGACTCGCCAGCGATGTGGTCCAGCGAAATTGCTGGTATCCATGGTAAACATCGGGTTACTATGCGCTGCGCGGCGCTTAGTAACCCGACGTTTACCATAGATACCATCTCCCAGCATTGGCTCTACCGCTTGGAGATCGTTCATCGTGGTGTCACACACCACGATGATGCAGATTGATCAAGCGTATTTGAGCTCCTGCTCACAAATCCTGATCACACAATCAAGCGATTTTACATTGTAAAATCGCTTGATTACACGCAGCGACGCTTAAACAATATCGTTCAAGAAATTGAAGCATGTGACGTGGCCATTAGTCCTGTAAATATTCTGTTCATGCATGACTTGCACTTCATAGCCTGGCTTCTTTTGTGTAATTTTTTGGGACGAAACCCAGCATTTTGTTATTTTTTTCTTGTCAAATCATTTTTATACTTTTAAACATACAATAAACACAAATAAGGCATACCGTTTACCATCAATATTATCATATTCATATTCAATTGTACCAAATTATGATTCATACATTTCTTCATATTAAAACGATGCCTTATGTCTTGATTTATTTGACTATCAGTAGCAACACCAATTCTTTTAGTTAATAAAATTGTTTGTCCTAGACAGACCAAAAAGGCTATGTTCACACACAGCACTTTTTTCTGCGGTTTTTTTTTTTTGCGCGGGCACTTTTATCAGCATTTTGCACCCGCGCAAAAAAAGAAGCCGTGCTTTTCAGACAGCACGCTTTTCTACGGCCCGGGGGGGAGAAGTGATGTCTCAGAGTGGGAGGAAGAATCCTGTTATACCTCCACTTTGTGACATGTCTGCCAGCCCCCATTTGATTTTGCAGTGTATTAATATACACTACGAAATCTAAATTAAATAAAGGCAAATGTATTTAAAATAATAATAGAATGGATACTTACCCTTTCCGACACTTTTTGGGCTATCCGGTACAGAGCCAAGGCCAGGTACTGATCGACAGGACCTTGCATGACGTCATTAATGTTGTCTTGGGCACTGATTGGCCACTCGCTGTCATGTGATACATGTGACATGCTCCCGGATAGCCTGAACGAGCCGGCAGAGAGAGAAGTATTAATTCTTTATTATTTTTAATACCTCTGCCTTTATTTAATTTTGATTTCGCAGTGTATATTAATAGACTGCGAAATCAAATGGGCGGTCACAGAGGGGAGGAGGAACCAGAATTCTTCCTCCCCCTCTGTGACATCAGATCCAGCAGCGTTGGGCCCCTATGGGAGAAAGCGCCGGCGCTGCTGCGTAAAGAATTGACATGTCAATTCTTTTTACGCCGATGCTTTTTCCCATAAAGTGCTGCATATTTTTACCTTTGTGTCTGTACGGCAGAGTGAATTTCCCATTCACTTTGCCGGCAGAAAAAAGGCACATTGCGTATTTTTCAGCGCTTTTCAAAAATACGCAATGTGTGAACGTAGCCTTAGGCTATGTTCGCACAGTGTTTTTTTTTTTTTTACAGAAAACCATGCACATGCTCATTCTTTTCAAAACACGAAAAAAACCTGTGCAGGTTTCATTTTGTGCAAAGAAATAAAACAAATGTATGGCAGCTTTACCATGGATCACATGCTGGGAATCAAAAACGCAGGTTTAGATTAGCATAGATTTGCAAGGTAAAAATGAAGTGAGAACATAGCCTAAGATTGCCTTTATATAAACTCAGCACCCACTTCCACCATCCTAAAAAATTATACCCTTTTGGCAGGCACCCCTGCATTGTGAAGAACACAGGCACAAAAGAAAACCATGCAACTCATCCTCTAACTTGCTGGGAAGGTCATTGTAGAAATGTCAATAGTTGATCCATTGCACCATCCCAAACCAAAGCTGTTGAAGCTCCCTTCAGCCGGGTGTATCAATCCACGGCTTTCAGATTCTATATAATTTACTTAAGGCATTTAAAAGGACTCTTGTCAGGTGTCATTTTTCAGTATGATACTAATGGTACTCTTGAATAGTTACTTGGCAGCCCTTTCAGAATATGTAAAAATCGTTACTGTGCCCTTTTATAGTTCTCTTGCTCTAAACCCCCATCACCCAGCAGGCAGCTGCTTCACTAGTCCAGTCCATTACTTTCACTGCTGAATAGTATGTAAATGTTCATTTATTATTCGCTCCTTCCCAGGCTGGCTCCCCTTCTACTTTCATTTCATATTGCTGTCCTGCAAGGTACTTCTGATTTGTGGAAGAGAGGGAGGCAGAGATGGTAGGGACATATGATAGCTCAGCTAGGTAAGGCAATCGCCTCCTTCTGTTGCTCTAAGCACAAGCCGTACTGTCTATTAGAGATCCTGTTTATTTGAACATTAGTATTGCTGCATACAAGAAGAGCAGACCGAAGGATACAACTCCCCCCACCCCCATGTGATTGATTTCTACTGAACTTTCCTTGTGTGCAGTAATGTTGCTACATGAATATTCATTCACTGGGAGTGGGCAGCAGAGAAGAGACCACTCACTGTGACAGATGGAATGAATCTCTTTATTTTCAGTTTACAGAGGATAGAAGGGTGGGAGTATTAATAAAAGAAATGTATGAATAGAAAGAGCTTCAGCAGAGGTATTAGAAAATGCTATCCATTACGTATTGATTTTTGACTTGGTAGATTCCCTTTAAGTATACGCCACCTCCAGTCTAATCAAATTTGTTTAGAAGAAGTTCTATTGGCGGGGAAGTGATGTCCATTCTTTTTTAAAACCTGTATTTGTCTCGCTCTTCTCCTGTTGTAACCACTTAAGCGGTTCTAAGCGGTTTCTTTAGTTTGTATGTTTATTTTGCATTTCAGACTTAAGAAAATCCACTAAGAAGCGCAGTGAGTCGCCGCCTGCTGAGCTCCCCAGCCTGCGGCGGAGCACAAGACAAAAGACCACGGGCTCCTGTGCTAGCACCAGGTATGTGAGACTCAGACTTTGGGTTTAGGATTCCTTGTATACTTAAAACCATTTGATGTTGATAACACAATAACTACCTTAGTGCTGCCAGTAGGCCATAAATCTCTGGGTGATCCACACTTGAAATAGAATAATAAAAAAAAAAAGAAGGGTTTAAACCAGCTCTCCGCTCCAAACCATCCAGATGTCGATGTACGGATAAAACTATGTGCCGCCTCCAAGGTAACAATGAGCATAGTCAAACAAAGAGTCTTGTGTCCAGCACCTGTGGTATAATTATTCAGGAAGCTGCATTGATGATCTAAAATATCAATTTGGAGTAAGCCGCTTGCAGGACACTGTGCAGCTGTGGGGGCAAGGAGTAGTCTGTCAGACACAGCCAGACTCCTTACAGAATAGGTTAACATGGTTTATTACCATGACTGCCTTCTTGATCATTATATACGAATTAACCAGTTCTTGTGTATGCCGATTCAGAAGTGCTGACAATGTTTCCACTTCCAGACTCTATAATCAGGTGATTGCTGAATGTAGGGCAAGAGCAAGAACTTTGGTTTCCCAGGATACCCTGTCAGTAGGATGTATTTCCCCTGTAACTGGGGCTAATATAACAGCACCAACAACAGGCAGTACCAGCGGAACATAGACTTGTCCTCAACTGGTTAAACTTGCACAGCATTTCCTCCTGTCATCAGGATCAGCCTTGTTAAAATAAAGATTTGACCATTATGCCCTGTTTACACTGATTCAATAGGTACCTTCAGTGTTCAAATCCGTCTGCAGCTTGGTTGTCTAATGGTGCCGTCACACGCTTCAATTTCGTGAACGATATTGTTAGTGATCAGATGCACGCGCGATCGCTAACAATATCGTTCACATCGCTGGTGAGCTGTCACACATGCAGACTCACCAGCGATGTGGACCAGCGAGATCGCTGGTAACCATAGTACACATCGGGTTACTAGGCGCCGCGCTTAGTAACCCGAAGTTTACCATAGTTACCATCTCCCAGCATAGGCACTGCGGCTGGGAAATCGTTCATCGTGGTGTCAGACACCACGATGATGCAGATTGATCAAGCGGATTTGAGCTCCTGCTCACAAATCTGCGATCAGACAATCAAGCGATTTTACATTGTAAAATCGCTTGATTACACGCAGCGACGCTCAGACTATATCGCTTAAGCGATCAAAAAAGGAGATCGCTCAAGCGATATCGTTCTGAAAATCGATGCGTGTGACGTGGCCCTTAGTTACATTAGAATTCTGCATTTTCAAAGTTTACTGCATCGGGGAAGGACCATGGGTAAGGTCTTCGGCTCTGCCCTGTCCTTTCTGGTGTCCATATGTTCTTATTGTTTACAATTTTGACAGTCACCTGCGCATGCGCACGCTAACCTCCTGGCAGGTTTAGTGTCGCATAACTTGCCAGACCTCACTGTGACTGCATCGCTGGGGTAGCTGAGTATTCACAGTTGTTGTTATTTGTATCGATTTTAATACAGACTTTATTTCCTTCTTCATGCTAGTCGGCGAGGCTCTGGCCTGGGCAAGCGAGCAGCAGCTGAAGCTCGCCGACAGGAGAAGATGGCAGATCCTGATAATCAGGAGGGAGCAAATTCTTCGGCTGCACGCACAGATGATACTGCCCAGGGAGCAGCAGGTGACGTCTTGTTCATTTTGTATTTACTAATGTTTGTGATAAAGAATCGTGATGTATCGGCACAATGCTGCTGTTCAGCTAAAATGTAGGTTTTTGTTATAATTAGTCTTTTGCATTAGAGTAGACCTGTGGATTAAGTAGGTCTGCCACATCCACAAATCTCTCCAAACCAACCACTGCTATTGCAATGGAATAAAATTAATTTGCCCTCATGATTTATCTTTAAAAATAATTCTTGTGATTAAATGAAACCCTTTTATGGAACCAGTAATCGTCCTTCATATTGGTTCTTCCAAAGTAAAGTCCTGTCTGTAAATGCAACATGTGTGTGTGTGTGTGTGTGTGTGTGTGTGTAGTAGCTGCTGTTGACTGCACATAAGCCAGTGAACTTTCTGAGGAGCCGTCCTTCAGTGAGGCCTGAGGCTGGGGTCACACGAACGTATGCCAATATTAGGCGTTGAAGCAGCTCAGATCTGCAATTTTTCCTAAATACATTAAAAAAAATCACTCCTCAATTGTTACAAAGTCTTGCCTCACTCGCACCCATACGAGTCCATTGGTGCAAGTGAAACATTGCACTGCACTCAATGTGTCATCCAAGTGGGTGCACGGTGGCACGTGTGGCTGCTCAGTGATTAGGCCGGTTTCACATTTGGTATAAAACCGCATCGTGACCGAAACGCATGTGCACTGTGTGCCTACGTTTAACATGGGAACACATGGTGCCTACGTTTGGCTGAGTTCGAATGCGCATAATTTGTGCGCCTTCTGAACGAAACCTGTTTCGTGTTTTGTGCGGTTGAGGGAGCTTGTTTTGAGTCAGCAAGTGCACCAACAATGCATGGAAGTCGATGGATCCGCAGTGTCCTCCACATGACAGCAAAGGAGAACGCTGTGAATCACATTGAAATCTCTCCTGGTGGCCGCCGCTGATCTCCCGATGGTGTAGGCGTGGGAGATTTGAAGGAACAGCTGATCTGACAGCTGTTTAAATCTCCCGGCCGCCGCCGCCAAGATCGCTGATTGGCTGGCCGAGCACCATACTGATGTGAACGCATACGGAGAATCTCCGCTGCACTGCGTTTGCATGCCCTCCGCATTCAGACCCAAACGCTAGTGTGAAACCAGCCTTGGTACTGCAACCTCGCAGCGCTGAGGTCCTGGGTTCAATTCCCACGAAGGACAACATGGCACAGTGGCCCAGTGGTTAGCACTGCATCTTGCAGACCTGAGGTCCTGGGTTCAAATCCCACCAAGGACAACATCTGCAAAGGAGTTTGTATGTTCTCCCCATGTTAGTGTGGGTTTCCTCCCACATTTTCAAAGACATTCTGATAGGATATTTAGATCGTGAGCCCCAATGGGGATATTGTATTGTAAAGTGCTATGGAATTAATAGCGCTATAGTAATATTTATTCATTTATATAAGTGCAGTGTGACATACACAGAGACAAACAATGGAGAAGAGGGAGAGCTTAATCTCTCCCTCTTCTCCACACCTGTAATCCGACTACAGATGAGTCTCATTAGCATATCGCATCAGATGTCATACGCTCGTGGCCTGAAATGTATTAAATTTACCTGACACAAGACTATGATAAAGTACAGGTGTGATGTTACTGAAAGAGCTCTCTCATAACTGCAGGGTTGGAGTGCATTATCGTGGAAGTGCATTGTAATATACTGACTATTTTTTTTTCTCATTCTTTCCTGCATCTTCTCCATTCATATTATTAATAATTAGGACGTACTACATAAGCTTTTAATTATATGGTAATAGCATGACTTACAACTTTAACAGGAACAACTGGCGAAAGATCTTCATCTCTTCTCTCCCCTCCAGCCTCTAGCTCTGTAGCTGGTGCTGTGGGGATGACGACATCTGGAGAAAGTGAGAGCGATGACTCTGAAATGGGGAGACTACAAGGTAATTCAACATAATTTACATTTGAAGGGGTGGTGTCATCATACTAAATGGGTAATCTTGCAGCGAATCAATATTTATTTTTTTACTGTAGAGATGTTAAGTCTTCTAATCAAGAAGTGTGGTCTAGCAAACTTTAAAGTGCTGCTCTGAAGATGGACAGATCAGTGGATATGTAGATCTGACCAGCTTCAGTGCCTTTGTACTTCTCCCATGCTGAAGAGGCAATTTTATGTTCAAATGTTTTTATTGAAAACCGATAAAATGTACAGGTCATACAATTTATCAACATATTTCATAATATAAATTTTGGTACATCTATATCAGTCTAGTCATCAAGCTATAGGATGTTGAAGAATGTAACATAGCAATATGTATAGGGTTTAGTACTTGCAAATATAATCATCAATAAGTCCATTTATATAATAACAGTTAGCATTTGGGTCTAATGACCAGTAATATTTAAACAAATAAATGCTGTTGATTGTAATAATTTTAAAATCACACAAAGATAACAGAAGGGAAGAGCAAGAACAGGGGTTGGGGGAAGGATTATAACCAGGGTAAGGAAAGCCCTTAGATGAATTGGATAGATATAAGAGAATATTGTGGTAATATTGTCGGCCTACATAACGTCAGGACCTATGACGGCGAGTTAGGAGTCATGAGAAGGTTCCATTCTACCCATTTCTTACGATACTTAGGGTAGAAGTTATTTCTGAGGGCGAACGCGTATTCATACGTGTTGTGACATGCAATCATTTCAACCAAATGATCAATTGTCGGGGGAAGAGGATCTCTCCATCAAGCTGCTATGACATTTTTTGCCGCAAGAAGGATATGTGCAATAATACAGTGGTGTTAAAAAGTCCTGCATAGGCGTGAAGAAAACTATATTTCTCCTTCGTCTCTAATTGGGGGACACAGGACCGTGGGTGTTATGCTGCTGTCCACTAGGAGGCGACACTAAGTATACTTCTGAAACAAGAAAACAGTGCGGCTCCTCCCCTGCAGTATATACACCCTGGCTGACTCCAGCCTCATCAGTTTTTGCTTAGTGTCATTAGGAGGTAGATGCGGTCCAAGGACCACAATACTAATAGATAGATATTTTTAATTTTACATTTTTTCCTCTTTTTTACCGATGATATTATAGGGCGACGGTATCCCCGCACACCGATTTCCCAAAAACAGCAACAGACGGGAACGCGGGGTGTTACCTCCACGTATTCCCTTCTGCCACGAAGTATAGGAAACAAGGCGACGGTTCCATCGCGTTCCGATCTCCTTGGTTTTCCCTCTGCTGGCGTTTCCCAGATTCTCCCCTGTTCCGACCGGGAACCACAGGGTGACATTCTTAACAAGCAACAAAGATCTACAGGCACCTTCAATAGGATCCTGCTGGGCATAAATGGATGCCAGGCTAAGCGCAGACACCCTCCCCATATTCTTTCAAGGTTATGGATCGAGCAAGCCAACATGCCCTCCCCATTCCCTGCTGGGGTTTTGGGTAATCAGGGCTCCCTCAGGACCCTGCATATACTCCCTTAACCTCCTCCTTCCCCGCTTGATTCCTAGTCCTGGGCTCACTGTATATATAGACAGGACCGCTTGAGGGGCACTCCGCTGCGGGACTCCGTGCCGACGCGCGCTCTTTTTCAGCCGCAAGCAACTAATCTAGCCCCCGGCTTGCGGCCTCGTCTATCGTCACGCGGCCGGGAATTGCAGATCCCGACTGCGTCACTGTGGACGGGTCTCTCTCTCTTGGCGACTTCTAGCTTATCGCGAGATCTCCTGTGCTCCTTTTCCCACCGCCACCTCTGGTGTTCAGCAGCACGAGGGACGCCTTTTCTCTCAGGGGAATACTGGACCTGGTCTGTGGTCCATTAGGAGCGGTAGGAGGCACAGCAAATCTGCTAGTGCCCTCTTTTTTGTCTTCCTTCTGTGGTTTCCTCCCATCAGCTATACTGCACTCTGCTGCTCCAGATACAGTCCCAGGCAGCACATATAGTGTTACACACCTCTGGGTACTACCAACAGGTACTGATAATATGCAGAACTCCAGAGGTAACAAGAAGGGCTCCAAAATGGCAACCTTCTACGCTTCATGTACCACCTGCAAGGAACACTCTGCCCAGCGGTCACACGACCCCTCTTTGCCAGGCATGTGATCAATCTAATCCGGAGCCTGCCAATACAACAGCCTCAGGTCCTGAGATCTCCTCTGAGCCGGTGCCCCTGCCGTAGCTGGTAGCCCCTGCACCACCCCAGAATGGGCCGTTTTCCTGACTCAGTCCTTAACTCATTCCATGTCCCAATCCAT
Organism: Allobates femoralis; assembly: GCA_033576535.1. NCBI lineage: Eukaryota > Metazoa > Chordata > Amphibia > Anura > Aromobatidae > Allobates > Allobates femoralis. Next base: position 89,009,389 of record JARQOC010000001.1, read on the forward strand.
GGTAAGGCTGACCTCGACCCTCATTCAGGTTTTGCATGCCCGATTCACACCAGACCCCTCAGGGCTCCTGAGCCAAGGCAGGACATTACAGAGTCACGATTCTGGTTCCAGGGACCAGGGACAGGAGTCTTCTTCCTCCCAACAAGCTCCTACCCGTAAAAGAACCCACAGGAGTCGTCGTCCTTCCCCCTCGGGAAGCTCTCAGGGTTCCCCATCCCAAGAACAGGAACCAGGTTCTCCATCGTCTCGGGGCCTATATGACTCGGACCCAGAGCAGAATATGTCTCTTGACCTGGACAACCCTGACACTCGGTCTATGATTCAAGACCTGATTACGGCTGTCAATCAAACACATTGATAGCCCCACATCGGAGACACCAGAATCCACAATATCTTTTAAGCGAGCAAAGTGCCCGCATAAACTTTTTTCTGATCATCATGAATTCCAGGAACTTATGACCAAACACAGGACTCGTCCTGAAAAACGGTTTGGCAACCGAAAGGCCATGCAATCTCGCTATCCCTTCCCTCCCGCCTTAAGTCAGAACTGGGCTGAATCCCCACAGGTTGATCCTCCAGTCTCCCATTTGGCCACGTGCACTCTCCTCCCTTCCAGACGGGTCATCTATTATAGATCCTACCGACCAGCAGGTCGAGCAATTAGCTCAGTCAATTTTTGATGCCTCCGGTTCAGCTTTGTCCGCATCTTTTGCTTCTGTCTGGGTTGCCAAAGCAGTTACCTCGTGGGCAAACTCCCTCCATGATACCTCAGTCTCCAGAAGGGTGCGACATGGCTGCCCAGATTGCCATTGCAGTGGAATATATGCTTCAAGCATCACTTGATACCGCTAGCTGTTCAGCCATTGCAGCGGCTAACTCTATTGCAATCCACAGAGCACTCTGGCTCCGAGAATGGAAGGCAGACTCTGCCTCCAAAAAATCGCTGACCAGTCTGCCTTACCTCAGCAGACGACTTTTTGGGGAAAAGCTTGACAAGTTAATTTCAGATGCCACTGGAGGGAAGAGTACCTCCCTCCCACAACACAAGCCAAAACGACCCCTTTTTAGACGCCAGCAGACTCGTTTTTTCGGTCTTTTCGCAACTCATTTGGATGGTCGACCTCTCCTCTTCCTGACTCTTTCCCCCTCCCGAGTAGGCGGCCGCCTTTCTCTTTTTCTGGACATCTGGCTCGCTGTCGTAGAAGACGAGTTGGTCAGGGAGTTAATTTCTTCTAATTACTCCATAGAATTTCGAACACGTCCTGCCGAACGCTTTTTCCCGTCCTCTCTCTTCCCCCCCAAAATCACCAAAGAAAGCTCGCTCCTTTCTCAAGGCCATCGACTCCCTCCAGCTGGCAGGGGTCATTGTCCCAGTACCTCCAAACGAAAGATACACAGGTTTCTACTCAAACCTTTTTGTGGTACCCAAAAAGGACAGGTCAGTACGGCCGATTCTAGACCTCAAGTTGCTCAACAGGTTTATCAAACTGCGTCACTTCCGCATGGAGTCATTGAGATCCATCATCGTATCAATGGACGAAGGGGAATTTCTCGCATCAATAGACGTCAAGGATGCGTATCTACACATCCCAATCTCCAACGCCCATCAGCGATTCCTAGCTTCGCAATAGGTCAGGACCATTTTCAATTCTCTAGCCCTGCAGGACTTCCATCATCTGCTGGCAGGGTGTCACATACGTAGTCCAGTCAGACAATGCCACGGCGGTGGCATATGTCAACCACCAGGCGGCACGCGCAGTTCGAGAGCGATGCGCGAAGTTCGTCCAATACTTGAATGGGCGGAATCCACGAAGTCGGTGATTTTCAGCAGTCCGCATACACGTTGTGGACAGACTTCCTAAGTTGCCAAGACATTCGCCTCGGGGGAATGGAGTCTGCATCCCGAGGTTTTTCACCAAATGTGTCTCAAGTGGGGAACACCGGAAGTGGGTCTGATGGCCTCACGGTTGAACAACAAGGTACTCACATTTATAGCCAGATGCCACGATCCTCAAGCACTGGGAGCAGACGCTCTGGTACAGCCCTTGACTCAGTTTCGGCTCTGCTACATCTTTCCTCCACTGCCCCTGATACCCAGGGTGGTGAAGAAGATCAAGGCGGAGGGCGTGGCAGTGAGTCTCATCGCACCAGACTGGCCACATCGCGCCTGGTACGCCGATCTGATTCGTCTGCTCGGCGACTCCCCCTGGCGCCTTCCAGATCGTCCAGATCTACTCTCACAAGGCCCTCTCCACCACCAGAAATCGTCGGCCCTGAGTTTGATGGCGTGGCCGTTGAAACCTGGGTTTTAACCCATACCGGTTTGTCTCCAGATGTCCTTGCGACCATGCTGAGGGCAAGGAAGCCTTCTTCGGCCCGCATTTACCATCGCACCTGGAAGGCCTTTTTCTCTTAGTGTAATTCCCAAAACCGGCCGCCCCTACAGTTTTCTCTGCCGGCTATTCTAGGGTTTCTTCAGACTGGTCTTGACTCTTGTCCTTTTAGAGAACCTAAGGAAAGACCTGTTTCTGTCTTGTCTGTCCTTTTTCAGCGCAAATTGGCTAACAAGTCCCAGATCAGGACTTTTCTACAGGGGGTCGCCCGTCTTTCTCCCCCCTACAGAAGACCTTGGAAACATGGGATCTAAATCTAGTTCTGGACGTATTAGAGGCCCCCTTTCGAGCCTCTCGGAGACGTTTCTCTTCGTGTTTTGTCCCAAAAGATAGTCATTCTAGTTGTGATCACATCTATCCGTCGCGTGTCGAATTAGCGGCCCTATCCTGCAAGCCTCCATTTCCTCTCCTTCGACTAGGACAAGCTTGTGCTGCGTCTGGTCCCGTCCTTCCTTCCTAAGGTGGTGTCTTCCTTTCATCTGAATGAGGACATAACTCTGCCTTCTTTTTGTCCGGCGCCGGCTCATCGTGTGGAAAGTGCCTTGCACTCGCTGGATTTGGTTCGGGCTCTTCGCCTTTACATTTCCCGAAGGCGGCTTTTCGGAACGTGGACTTTCTGTTCATCCTTCGGAAGGTCACCGTAAAGGCATGCCTGCATCCAAGGCTACTCTTGCCAGATGGATCAGGACAACTATCATAGAAGCCTATCCACTCAAGGGTCAGCCTGTTCCAGCGGGGCTGCGTGCGCACTCTACTCGTGCGGTAGGGGCCTCTTGGGCCATTCGACACCAGGCTTCTGCCGAACAAGTGTGCAAAGCTGCCACCTGGTCCAGCCTTCACACATTTGCTAAACATTACAATGTGCATGTCCAGTCCTCAGCAGAGGCGAATCGGGGCAGGCGGTTCTGCAGGTGGCAGTTGCCCACCTGTAGAATAAGATACGGTTATATACCCACCCAGGGACTGCTTTTGGACGTCCCACGTCCTGTGTCCCCCAATGAGGCGAAGGAGAAAAGGAGAATTTTGTGTACTCGCCGTAAATTCCTTTTCTCTTAGCCTCGAATTGGGGAACACCGCACCCTCCCTGTTGCCTATACAACTGGTGAGGCTGGAGCAAGCCAGGGTGTATATACTGCAGGGGAAGAGCCGCACTGTTTTCTTGTTTCAGAAGTATACTTGGTGTCGCCTCCTAGTGGACAGCAGCATAACACCCACGGTCCTGTGTCCCCCAATTAGAGGCTAAGGCTGGTTTCACACTACGGATTTTGCAAATCCGATGCTGTCTGATTAAACATCGGACAGCATCGGACCGATTTTAGGCCCCATGCAGCCCTATGGGCATCGGGCCGAATCGGATGTGTACTAAATGCCATCCAATTTGGTCCGATCCGATTCTGTCCGATTTTTATCGGAGCATGCTCCGATTTTTGCGCCAAAAATAGAATCGGACAAAATTGGATCGGACCAAATCGGATGGCATTTAGTGCACATCCGATTCGGTCCGATCAATTAAACATGGGGCCCTATGGAGCAGGGTCCGAGGAAACATCTGATGTCTCCTCGGACCCGATTTTAGTGTACTGCATGCTCAGTACACTAAAATAGCTCCTAACAGTAAAGGATGGGGTTAAAAAAAAAACAAAAAAAAAACTATGCTCACCTATCCCCGAGGCCCCCGCCATCTCCTGTGTCTCCCGGTATGCTATTCTCTGCTGACAGGACCTGCCGTGATGTCACAATCACATGACTCCCAGTAACCAATAACCAGCAGTCATGTGAGTGTGACGTCACGAGAGGTCCTGGCAGCACAGAACAGCAAGACACCGGAGACGCGCGGGACTGTGCAGGAGTCGTGGACAGGTGAGAAAAGATTGGAGGACCGGGGGCCAAGAGGAGAGGACCGGGGGTGCAGAGAGGAGACACTGGACAACAGGGGAGGACCGGGGGTGCAGAGAGGAGACACAGGGGACAAGAGGGGAGGACCGGGGGTGCAGAGAGGAGACACAGGGGACAAGAGGGGAGGACCGGGGGTGCAGAGAGGAGACACAGGGGACAAGAGGGGAGGACCGGGGGTGCAGAGAGGAGACACGGGGACAAGAGGGGAGGACCGGGGGTGCAGAGAGGAGACACGGGGGACAAGAGGGGAGGACCGGGGGTGCAGAGAGGGGAGACACGGGACAAGAGGGGAGGACCGGGGGTGCAGAGAGGAGATACAGGGGACAAGAGGGGAGGACAGGGGGAGAGACAGTGACAGCTCAGGGAGCAAGGTGACAGGAGGGTGGGCATCAGATAAAATGTCGGAATCGGATGCCTATTTGGCATCCGATTCCAGACATTAGAGGAATCCGAGGACAGCATCGGATTTTACAAAAATCGTAGTGTGAAAGTAGCCTAAGAGAAAAGGAATTTACGGCGAGTAAGCAATTCTCCTTATTTCATACTTTTGCATCTCTACAGTGAAACTGGTGGAACATATGTTTTTGTAATCCCTCATTGTATGCCATACTTATTTTTGAATGTCCCAAGTGTATAAATTGTTATGGAATGCGCATTTTTGATCATTTTTTTTGTCTTCAGCATAACCATACCTTCACCAGTACAGTGTGTAGAATGGTGAACAGGTTTCTAAGTTCATTAACTTCCAATGCAAATTCACAGACTTAAATGTTACTTTTTAAGATTTATTATTTTTTATTTAATTCAGAGTCCTGAAAAAGGGTCTGTTGAGTGCATCTTTAGCTTCTAATACTTTATTGGCCAGCCTTTGCTCTTGAGCACCAACTTGCATCTCTGTGGCATTGAGTGAACAAGCTTCTGCAGATGTTCACGAGTGATGATGTGGTTCCAGGCCTGTATCAGAGCCTCAATCAACTCTCTCTCTTGTTCCTTGGCTGTTTTTTAGATATCTCTATTGATACCTTGTGCCACAAATTTTCAATTGGATTGAGGTCCGGGGACTGGGCTGGCCAGTCAATAGTAGCCACCTTGTTCTTTTTTTTTTTTTTTCCATTCTGGAAGATATAATCCCCTGAAAACAGGTGTTGAGCAGAAGGCAGCATTTTCTTAAGGATACAGTTAGGGCCAGAAATATTTGGACAGTGACACAATTTTCGCGAGTTGGGCTCTGCACGCCACCACATTGGATTTGAAATGAAACCTCTACAACAGAATTCAAGTGTAGATTGTAACGTTTAATTTGAAGGGTTGAACAAAAATATCTGATAGAAAATGTAGGAATTGTACACATTTCTTTACAAACACTCCACATTTTAGGAGGTCAAAAGTAATTGGACAAATAAACATAACCCAAACAAAATATTTTTATTTTCAATATTTTGTTGTGAATCCTTTTGGAGGCAATCACTGCCTTAAGTCTGGAACCCATGGACATCACCAAACGCTGGGTTTCCTCCTTCTTTATGCTTTGCCAGGCCTTTACAGCCGCAGCTTTCAGGTCTTGCTTGTTTGTGGGTCTTTCCGTCTTAAGTCTGGATTTGAGCAAGTGAAATGCATGCTCAATTGGGTTAAGATCTGGTGATTGACTTGGCCATTGCAGAATGTTCCACTTTTTTGCACTCATGAACTCCTGGGTAGCTTTGGCTGTATGCTTGGGGTCATTGTCCATCTGTACTATGAAGCGCCGTCCAATCAACTTTGCAGCATTTGGCTGAATCTGGGCTGAAAGTATATCCCGATACACTTCAGAATTCATCCGGCTACTCTTGTCTGCTGTTATGTCATCAATAAACACAAGTGACCCAGTGCCATTGAAAGCCATGCATGCCCATGCCATCACGTTGCCTCCACCATGTTTTACAGAGGATGTGGTGTGCCTTGGATCATGTGCCATTCCCTTTCTTCTCCAAACTTTTTTCTTCCCATCATTCTGGTACAGGTTGATCTTTGTCTCATCTGTCCATAGAATACTTTTCCAGAACTGAGCTGGCTTCTTGAGGTGTTTTTCAGCAAATTTAACTCTGGCATGTCTATTTTTGGAATTGATGAATGGTTTGCATCTAGACGTGAACCCTTTGTATTTACTGTCATGGAGTCTTCTCTTTACTGTTGACTTAGAGACAGATACACCAACTTCACTGAGAGTGTTCTGGACTTCAGTTGATGTTGTGAACGGGTTCTTCTTCACCAAATAAAGTATGCGGCGATCATCCACCACTGTTGTCATCCGTGGACGCCCAGGCATTTTAGAGTTCCCAAGCTCACCAGTCAATTCCTTTTTTCTCAGAATGTACCCAACTGTTGATTTTGCTACTCCAAGCATGTCTGCTATCTCTCTGATGGATTTTTTCTTTTTTTTCAGCCTCAGGATGTTCTGCTTCACCTCAATTGAGAGTTCCTTTGACCGCATGTTGTCTGGTCACAGCAACAGCTTCCAAATGCAAAACCACACACCTGGAATCCACCCCTGACCTTTTAACTACTTCATTGATTACATGTTAACGAGGGAGACTCCTTCAGAGTTAATTGCAGCCCTTAGAGTCCGTTGTCCAATTACTTTTGGTCCCTTGAAAAAGAGGAGGCTATGCATTACAGAGCTATGATTCCTAAACCCTTTCTTCTATTTGGATGTGGAAACTCTCATATTGCAGCTGGGAGTGTGCACTTTCAGCCCATATTATATGTATAATTGTATTTCTGAACATGTTTTTGTAAACAGCTAAAATAACAAAACTTGTGTCACTGTCCAAATATTTCTGGCCCTAACTGTATCTGTGTATTTTTTTGCATTAACCATACCCTCCACAATATGAAGCCTTCCAACATCATTGGCTGCCATACAGCCCCAGACCATTACTTTCATCGGATGTTTCATAGAGAAGCTCAAACACTCTGGCTTGTACTCTTCATGTGGAAACCTTCTCACATAAGACTTGCCATCATTTCCTAAAATGCAAAAAGTGCTTTCATCACTAAATAGCACTTTTTCCCACTCCTCCTTCCTCCATTTTGAATATTTCAATGCCCACAGTTTTTGTCTTTGTATGGCCGTCATCAGTGGCTTCTTTCGGGCCTTGCACCCTCTCGGTCCTGCTTCCAAACATCTCTTCCTAACAGTTGATGTTGCTACCTCAATATTTCACTTTTCTTGCCATTCTCGCAGAAGCTGAGGAGAGGTGAGCTTTCGATTGGCAAGGGATGTTCTTATCAGTACTCTATCCTCCCTTTTATTTGATTTTCTGGGCCGACCAGATCTGGGCCTGTCCTGGGTAATTCCAATCTGTTTATGTTTCTGCAAAATTCTTACGACTGTACTCTGATTACAGCCGACCTTCCTTGCGATCTGGGGGCCAGTATAACCCTCTTCATGTAGCACCACAACTCGCACACGATCCTCCGCTGACAAAAATCTGAAGGCTCCCATCATAAAGCTCTACAGTATGATTCACTAGATAGACCAACAGATAAAACAAACAAACAAAGCAGTAGATGTGATGCAATCTAATGGAAAGTGATTGGCTGCCATATCCAGGTTGATTGGTCACAAGAACCTCATCTGTGATTGGCTAATTTTGGATCTGAAGCTGTACAATATTTAGTTGTGCTTTCAATTCCCATATTGTTGCACTAATTTCAGGCAAAACTGCTTCAAAAGCTAAAAATATTAGTGAGAGAATGCAAAATTGTATTCTGAACAAAACCATATATAATATGTCATATTAGCATCGAAGATATTCGACAGAGAACATTTAAAACTTGAAAAATCAATTTATCCTATGCAGGACTTGTAGGTCTGTAATTGCTTGGAAGTTTTTCAAGGCCTAGTAAGAGCAGTACTAATTCTGGATTGAGTTTCAAGTGTAAGCCTAATAATTGGTTGATTAGAGTCTCAACTTCAGACCAAAAGGGTTTGAGAAATATACATTTCCAGAAGATATGAGTTAAATTACCGGTATGAGTACAATTCCTCCAGCACAAGGTTGAATTGGTGTCTTGGATTTTAGCAAGTTTAACTGGAGTGAAATACCATCGCGTATAGGTCTTATAATGCGTCTCCAATAGAGCGAGACGCAAGGGATGTAGTGATTAAATAGTTCAAAGTTTTGTTGCAGATTATTTAATGAGATATTTATTCCTTAGTACCTGAAAGGGTTCAAGTTGCTTGTTCTCATTTAGGGTGTCTGAGACAAATTTGATACCTAGCTCTACCCAGGAGGACAGTCTAATTCTTGAGGACATGCGTTCTAAGATTTCTATATTTATCCAGGAAGGGGAGACCGCGGAGTAGGTTTTGGTTGAAATTTTTTGTAGTAATTTTCTGGCGAGAATATCAGATCTAACTGTAGGTAGTTCTGGGAGTGGTGTAGTTTTATCGCATAAATAGATAAGGGTAGTCGAATCTAGACTTTTTTGAGGGTGTAACGGTTCTTCAATTGATAGTCAAACTGGTCCTTCCTTCTGCGTCCACCATGATTGGCTAAGTTTCACTAAGGTGGCATAGTAATACGAAGTCAAGTTTGGGAGTGCTAGTCCACCTCTCTGTTTGCTTTTTTCTAAAATTAGTTTAGACACACTCGGTTTCTTTTTAGACCATGTGAAGGTAGCCAATTGAGATTGCCGTTTTTGGAGCCATTTTTTAGGGATTCTCAAAGGGAGTGATCGAAAAACATAAAGCAGTTTTGCTAAGAGACACATTTTATAGGCCGCTATCCTTCCCAACCAAGACACCTCCAGTTTGGCCAAGTGTAGGATATCCGACTAAGGTTTTATAGATGTCTGTTAAGTTAACTTCAACAATTGTTGAGAGGGGAGTGGTTAGTTTGATACCAAGGTAGCTTTATATGTTTAGTGTCCGTCCCATGACATCTGGAATTTCTCTTTAAGACGCTCTATAAATTTGGATTCTATATTTAGATGAAATATTTGGGTTTTGGTTACATTTATTTTATAATAGGAGACGTCAGAGAATTGGTTAATAGTGGTTAACAAGTTATCAATCGAGTTAATAGGGTCAGAAACAGTAAGGAGGATGTCGTCAGCAAATAGTGAGAATTTGAAATTTTGGTGATCTATGGGAATGCCTTTTATTAGGTGGTTGGATCATATTTTTTCAGTTAGGGGTTCTATATAGAGATCAAAGAGTGTAGGGGAGAGAGGACAGCCCTGCCTAGTGCCATTATTGAGGGTAATTTTGTCCGATAAAACATTAGTCATTACTTTTGCTGAGGGACATGAGTAGAGACAAGAAATCGCTTTTAAGATATTGCCCTCAAAGCCACAATTTTTTTTTTTTAGTGTTTTAAATAGGTATCCCCAATGAACTCTGTCAAACGCTTTCTCAGTGTCGACAGCTATCAATAAAGCAGGGATTTTAGATTTTTCAATGTGATGTAGTAGGTTGTGCCTCTGCCCAGAGTAAATCCCACCTGATCCCTCTGCAGAAGTCCCGGTGATATACTTTGGAGGCGTGAGTTAAGAAGAGGCAATTTTATGAGCCTAATTGTCAAACGTTTTCATCTTGTGTTTTTTACACAGCTCTCCTTGAAGCTCGAGGCCTTCCTCCTCATCTGTTTGGACCACTTGGGCCTCGTATGTCCCAACTCTTCCATCGAACAATTGGGAGTGGAGCAAGTAAGTTAAAAACCTGATGTCGAGGAGGATGAAGGATGGGGAGGATGTTCGAAAAGGATGGATTGAGAATGATGAGAATGGCTTTATTTTACAGCCTTGTATCATCAGCAGGGTTAAAACCTGGTCTTTACTATTACAACAGGCGCTGTTAGGCCTGTTTCACACATCCATGCAACTTGGTCTAGGCACTAACAAACTGGTCTTCTGACCTGAACAGAACAGACTTGTGTATGCCAATGAATCTGATGAGTTTGGGTCAGGAGAATCACATCTGGTCCTTACATCAGTCAATAATCTGTGATACACAGATGTTAAACCTGCCCTATAGTAGCGCTGTGTCCTGCAGAGTGCTCTATTAGATTTACAACTATTTAAGCTAGCTACTGGGATAGTATGCTTTTGTGTTATCATAAATATTAAACAGTGGGTGATTTATTAAAGCTTTTACTCTAGAAAGCTGTTGTAAAGTACCAAATAGCTGCTCCAGCAAAAGGAATGATAATGCGTGGCTACACCTGACCATCAAATCCAGTCAGTGTTTTACTCTAAAAATGCTACTTTGGTCCTGGGAAGATGCACGCAACTGAGAAGATGCCCAAATTCATTAATTATCTTGTGCTCTTAATGAAGGGCTCACTGGAGAATTATGTACTAAATTCATTACCACTGTCCTACGTAAACGTTAGCCTTGATAAATCGGCCTCACTGTGTTTCTTTAGGCAAGCATTGTTTCTTTGTATTCTTGAGTTTTGCTCATTGTTGTCCATGGACAAGGAATGGTATTGGACTGAGTTACATTTGAAGTGTATAATAATGTGGAGATCCATCTGTCAGCTTAGTTTTGTGCGTCATACATGCTCAGTCACTCTTATTTTTTTATTATTTACACACTGTTTTGTAATATTTGGCCAAACTGTATATCTGATTTTCTTACTTTGAGAGTTAGAGAAAGTGTGAAATGGAGTTTCATCACACAGGAATGTGTTATACAACTAGTTCCACTCTTTTCAGGCTCCAAGGCCCAACAGCTGCTGCAGGGCCTTCAGGCTACAGATGAGAGTCAGCAACTTCAAGCTGTCATAGAGATGTGCCAACTGCTGGTGATGGGGAATGAAGAAACCCTCGGAGGATTCCCTGTGAAGAGCGTAGTGCCTGCACTGGTAGGATGGACCAAATAATGCAATATGGCAATTCTGGGGGTGTTATTGGGTTTTTTACACCTGAAATAACTGTATACTGAGATACAATATTAAATATCGTATTTTGCGGAGTATAAAATGCACCCCAAATTTATAAGTATAAAATGGGAAAAATTATTTGTAATATTAAAAAATCTATCCATTAGCTGTCTAAAACTTACCAGGGTAAGGCTACGGTGGTGGAGCAGAGGCATTGCTGCAGATGATGATGTTGGGACGGTGTTGCACCAGGTGTCACGAGAGGTGTGAGGCAGGAGCCAGTCCCAGCGGTTGTATTAAAGATAATGCTTTAATTAAAGGGCACCCGCAGGCAGCATGTGTGCACCGTTTGAGATCTCAGCTCATCATTGATCTGAGCTGATATTTCAATTTGTGCATTCGTACCATCTGACCATTTCTTTGAAGCCTGCACTGCCAACATTGACTGAACAATGATACCTTGGTTCTCCTCGATAATCCGTCCGAAAACTATCAACGAAAACCGAGGCAACGATTTCCATCTGAAAACAATGTAAAATCAATTGGTTCGAGACACTAAAAAAAAAACCTACAAAAAACCCACATAGCGAATAAAGATAGCGGTTCATACTGGAAACACTCAGGAATGACTATGAAATGAACATGAATCACGAATTGAAAGTAAAAATAAACATTTAATGTTTTAGTTTTAGAAAAGCTCTGTTTGGAGTATGGAACATGGTGGGTGGGGATGGGTGCACATGTTTTGGAGGGGGAAATCACATTTTTATTGTAAAATTAGCAGAGATGTACTGACAAAAACCGAGGCACATTTTTCATTGAAAAAAATGATTAAAACTAAAATTGAGGTATCACCACTGGGATGGTTCTTGCCCAAACACTGCCTGTAGCATTGCTCGTGATACCTGCTGCAGCATCGCCTGCAGCATAACCCAATCTATTGGGAGGAAAAGTGCCTCTTAAATTCTGAAAAATACAGTAAGGCTGCTTTCACATCAGCGGTAAACGCTGATTGCGACAGTTGCAGTGAAAAAAACCGCAACTGCCGCGATTACTGCATAACGGCCGCACTTGTGGTTCACCTGCGGCAAGCCCCATGCAATGTCTATGGGGCTTGTGGCAGGTGTGCAAAGTGCGGTGTAGGTGCGGTTTCGGCAGGTGCAGCCGCGAAAAAGACGTGGTATGCAGCGTTTTTTTCCGCTGCCGCAAGTGCCGAAACCGCACTTGCCGCACACTTACTGCAAGCCCCATAGACATTGTATGGGGCTTGCCGCAAGTGTAATCGCTGCAGTTGTGGTTTTTCACCGCAACTGCCACAATCAGCGTTTACCGCTGATGTGAAAGGGGCCTAACATCATTTTTTTTCTAACTTTGGTTTCCAAAATGTCTTTTCAGATAACTTTGCTGCAGATGGAGCACAACTTTGACATTGTAAGTGCTATCCTTTCCAAACTCTACAGCCAATAGCTAGAAGCTCCCTCATGTTAACTTGTTTTAGCTGATTTAAGTAACTTTCTGTCCGCAGTTCGTGTGTGCTAAATGAGTGATTTTAGGTTATTGAATTTTTGATGTAGTAAGGCTGTGCCCAGCTAGTAGTTTTTCTGTGCCATTAACACTAGAAGTCCCAGAGAGTGGTCATTTAATATTTCTACCTTTTGGAACCCAGAGACGGATCGAATGACCTGAAGGATTTTAGGCCACTTTTACAAATGAAAGGATGCTAATTGGAGCCATCAGAGTTGTTAGTTTGGACTAAGGGTCACTTGACCCTCTTTCGGACTTCAGGGGAAGCTCGAAATTTCTGGGACTTCTAGTGTTAACACATCTCCTAGCAGGCAAAACTGAAGAAAAAAAAACACTGCGTTTTTAGCATTTTAGGTGCGTGTTTGCAGTTTTTTCTCTCTGCGGTTTTCCCTAGTGTTTCCATTATATAGTCTACAGGAAAAAACGCACAAGGAATGGACATGTTGCTTCTTTTTTTTTTCTGCCCCAAAATCTGCAAGGAAAAAAACCTGAAGATGGGCACAGGACTTCAGAATTCTCATTGACTTTGCTGGGATGCGTTTCTCCTTGCAGATTTCGGGGAAAACAAACTGCCTAAAGTGATCCAATGATTTAATGCAGAGGATAGTGGAGTATCGATTACAGAAGGTTTCTTTCATGTTTCAGCCACTCAATGTATTTTCTGTATTTTGTAGATGAACCATGCATGCCGAGCCTTAACCTACATGATGGAAGCACTTCCACGTTCCTCAGCTGTGGTTGTTGATGCTATTCCTGTGTTTTTAGAAAAGGTAACATTTGTCTTGTTTCGTGTATGTGGATATGTATTTTTAAAGACACAATATAATGGAATAACTTTTCTTTTTTCTTTTTGACTTTTCAGCTGCAAGTGATTCAGTGCATTGATGTAGCAGAACAGGCTCTCACTGCCCTTGAAATGTTATCTCGCAGGCACAGTAAAGCCATTCTGCAGGCTGTGAGTACAATAGAAGCTGCAGGCAGTTTAGCTCTGCATCTTGCGCTTGTGTTTTAGATTATAAGGCTGCATGCACATGATCAGTATTTACAGTGTTATGGACCCAGCATGTTTGTGCTGCCTCCATAACACTGCGTTGTACAGTTCAAGCACACTGGATGGGACTTGCAGAAACTTCCTGTTTTCCCACTGTTTCTCAACTCCAGCCCTCAGGACCCACCAACACGTTGTGTTTTCAGGATTTCCTTAGTATTGCACAGGGGTTTAAATTATCCCCAGTACAGGTGGTTAAACTATCCCCTGTGCAATACTAACGAAATCCTGAAAACATGACCTGTTGGTGGGTCCTGAGGACTGGAGTTGAGAAACACTGTTCTACAGCGTTGCCTGACCTGCGGGACGGCTTTCTTTGCCGCCACTTGTCTGCAGAATGTCACTTTAGCACTGCAGAGTTGGAGACTATCTTGATCAGTGAATGCAGGGAAAAGCTGCCACACTCCGAACGCTGACAGTGGGCACAGGGCGGCTGCGTTAACCTACGGAGATCTTTGGCATCACCACAGGAGAAAAACCAGTATCTGTGGACCGTGGGAATAGACCCAATATCTCTACTAATCACTGATGATCTCTTATTTCACAGGGAGGACTTGCCGACTGCCTCTTATATCTAGAGTTCTTCAGCATCAATGCTCAGAGGAACGCTTTAGCCATAGCAGCCAACTGCTGCCAGAGCATCAGTCCAGATGAATTTCACTTTGTCGCTGATTCTCTGCCGCTGTTGACTCAAAGATTAACACATCAGGTAAGAATGAAGTAGTTTTTATACTATTGGTGTAATTTAATTTATATCTCCTTACTGTTTGCTTTTCCTGCCTATTAATAGATTTGTTGAACATTTATATTGAAACCTGCATGTTAACTAAAACCTGTATTATTCATTCTTAAGAAACTATTAGAAGTCCAAAAACTGTCATTCACCAGTGGTGAGAAAGAAAAAGTCCTAGAGAAACTGGTGTGGAGGGACTACTGCCAGTGTCTTTGTAACTTTTTTTTTTTTTTGTTGTCGCAAACAAATCTTATCTGTAGAGGAGCAGCTTCACTACATAATTACAGCACAGATTCTTCTCAACTAAAAGCTTAGATCCTTTGATGAACACCTACATTTATAGGACATTTCATAACTTTCCCAAATGAAACCATATTCAGCACATACTGCATTGGACTGCTGTACCCAATTTATTATATATTTTTGGAGTCTTGGTTGGTCCATTTTATACAAACTCCACCAAAAGGGACTGAAACTCCATAGCCCTGTTTACTGTCATATCGGCCCCTCAAAGTCACTTCAAATGTGATGTGGTCCCTGAAAAAGGAAATTAAAAAAAAAAAGTGGCTTTTTAAATTTCGTTGGAGAAAATTGCTGATAAACTTTGAACCCTTCTAGCTTTCTGATAAAATTTTTTTTTTCTTCAAAAATGGTGCTGATATAAAGTAGACATGTGGGGAATGTTTTAATAAACTATTGGTATTTCGAGTGATATAACCCTCTTGTTCAATGATATAAAAATGTAAAGCGTGAAAACTTCAAAATTTCTAATTTTTTCGCAAACAAATATTGTCCTAAATTTTCCACTAACATGAAGTCCAATATGTTATGAATAAACAGTCTTTGAATCACTGGGATGCATTGAAGCGTTCCAGAGTTATAACCTCATAAAGTAACACTGGTCAGAATTGCAAAAAATGGCCGGGTCATGAAGGTTAAACGTGACTGGGTGAATGAGTTAATTCTTACATTGCACAATTTTAGAAATTCTGCTATGGGGCCCCATTATTTCTATGTATCCCCCTGCTTTTCATATGTTATCTATAAACTTTGGTGTCTAGGACATCTGTTGGCTTTGTACAGGACTTGTCAGATTACGATGACCATTTTTTTTCTTTTATAGGATAAGAAATCCGTTGAAAGCACTTGCCTCTGTTTTGCACGTCTGGTGGATAATTTCCAGCATGAAGAGGTGAGCTTTACCTGCTTTACCTGTAAGGAGGTTGATAGAAGTTAAGATCGCGTGGTTCAACTTCTTCTTATACACCGTTGTCTCCTGTTGTGAACAGACAATAGAATTATCAGTACAAATCACTTTTTCATTACATTATATAAAGTAACAGTCTATTATCTGCAATGTAAAATCATTTTTTAGTTATTTTTCTGCGCGTGTCTTTGCTTAGCTTAATTGCTGCTTTGTATTCATTGGTTGAGATGGGCTACTGGCCCTTATTTAAGTTTATGAACAGAGAAACGTACAATAAAAGTTCCATGATTGCATTGGACTTTCATATTTGTGTTTTGTTCTAAGCCATTTTCTTTCCTTCTCTCGTACAGAACCTTCTCCAGCAAGTAGCTTCCAAAGACTTGCTCACCAACATCCAGCAACTTTTGGTAGTGACACCGCCGATCTTGAGCTCGGGCATGTTCATCATGGTGGTCAGGATGTTCTCCTTGATGTGTTCAAACTGCCCCACGCTGGCCGTGCAGCTCATGAAACAAAGTACGTCCTGTGCTGGCGTACAATTTTTTTTTTTTAAAGGAGCCAGTCATGTTAAAAACTGTAATCTTTTATGTGATTGCCTTTCTTAACACCACAAAATTAATATTTTGTTTATTTTAGACATAGCAGAAACTCTTCACTTCCTTTTGTGCGGGGCCTCGAATGGTAGTTGCCTGGAGCAAATTGACCTGGTCCCCAGAAGTCCCCAAGAATTGTATGAACTGACCTCTCTTATTTGGTGCGTATTTACTTCTGTTAACTTTTTGTTTAACTTTTCTGTTATTTGCTGTTGAAACCCAGGTTAATCTTCTCTTATGGCTTGTTCCATATGAATAGTCTTTTCAGTTTTATGGATACAGAAATAATTTGCATACTTGTTGCAGTGAACTGATGCCATGTTTACCAAAAGAAGGAATATTTGCAGTTGACATAATGTTAAAGAAAGGAAATGCCCAAAACACTGACGGGGCCATTTGGCAGTGGAGGGACGATCGTGGGCTCTGGCACCCATACAGCCGTATTGACAGTCGAATTATAGAGGTAACTGTTTTGTCATGGAGTCTATAATGTTGATGGTTATTCATGTTTTTCTCATAAACATTTGTATATATGTTTATATTGTGTTTTAGATTAAATAATTTGGCTAGCAGGGTGTTGCCTGACCATTATCACCTCTTCCACTACCCTTCCTTCCACTGACTTATCTTTTTATTGTGACTGTTCCTTTCTATGTATTGTGGCATGTTCATTTCTATAAGTGGGATTATAGCGCTCTTAGGGGCCTTTCACACTTGCGTTTTTTTCCTGATTTGGAAGATCAGGAAAAAACATGATTCTTACAGGATTCATTTTTTTTGCCCATTCTCTTTAATGATTTCAGAGAAACATGAGCAACAAGATTCTACCTGACAAATTAAAGTGAAAGGGCAAAATACTGTAAGAATCGGTTTTCTGATCTTCCAATCAGAAAAAAACGCAAGTGTGAAAGGCCCCTTAGCTGCCGATAAAAATGTAATATACTGACTTGAAGTAAAAGATTGGGACATACCTTTTTGGAGACACTTTTTACATTGTATTAGAGAATTTCTGAAGTGACTACCCACGGCTGCTCTGATCCGTGAATGTTTTCTGTCCCCCCGTGATTATCTGTAAATGAGGATGGTCTTTTGGAGGATAGGATTACTTTCGTTATTGTCGCCAATTCTTGGTGGTCTATAATACAATGTGTAGAGTGTTTGTGTCTGTGCTTTAGAGGGAACCTGCTGGGACAATTTTACTAGATAAACTAATGGCATTTCTGTACAGGTCCTAGTACAACAAAATAAATGACTTGCGTGTGATAATCTGATGTCCGTACTGAAAAATCAATCATTTTATACCATATGCAAATTACACTGGTGTTGTGCCAAGTTATCCTGAGTGAAACCACACCGTGCCCCTAGTACACTGTCAGACTAACTTGTGTCCGACTTAAGTGTATCCATTGTTTATATTTTTATTTACTAATAATGTGGAGCAAGTGATTATAGTAAACTTTCAAATATACTTCATAAGTGAAATCTGGAAGAAAACCTTTCAAAAACCTTCCAGAAGATGTCCCAACTAGGCTGTTTTAAACCTGACATGCACTGGTTGTCTGGGAAATCGGTCTTCAGTTCCACGCATGAGTACGGCCATATAAGGGTAGGCGGGGCCTCACAGCTGATCAGTGTATCAGTTTACCTCAGGCTAAGGGAGCTTCAGGCTGTCAGTACTCACAGATCATAGCTGTGATCCTATCTGACAGCTCTGCTCAGTGTTATCGGATAACATGGAGCAGAGCTGACTGATAAGATCACAGCTGTGAGCTCTGATCTGTGTGTGCTGACAGCCTGGGGTAAACCTTTATGAGCAGCTGTGACTGTGGTGTAGGTTCTGCCTCCCCCCACACACCTTTTTATATGGCTGTAATCAATGTGTGGAACTGAAGACAGATCTCCCTAAAGGCCACATTAGATGTAGATTCTTGGACAAAGTGCTTCAGTGTCCGCGCTGCTGCTCCGAGACCAAAGAAACACAGACACGGGTATGTCTGGTACAGCTACAGCCTTTATTTTCCGACGCGTTTCGGAGCCTACGCCCAAGCTCCTTCCTCAGGGAACAACACTAAAGGCCACATTACACACACAGATATCTGTTCAGGTATTGGTCACAGATCTCTGATTGCAGTGAAATCATGGACACATTGTTCCATTTCTACACAGCCACAAGATAGAACAATGTGTCCATGATTTCACTGCAACCAGAGATCTGTGACCAATATATCTGTGTGTGTAACGTGGCCTTAACAACCAGCATATGTCAGGATTAGAAACAGCCTAGTGGGGACATCTTCTGGAAGGTTGAGGCTTTCTTCCAGACTTCACATATGAACTATATTTTTGAAAATGTATTATAATCACTTGTTCTACATTATTATTATTTTTATTATTATTATTATTATTATTATGTAAAAATGTAAACGACTGTTACACTTTAAAGCTTGATTTCATGGTGCCTGCACATCAGATTACTACAATACAGGTCTATTTTTTATTATTGTACTAGCACCTATACTGTTATATCATTAGTTTCCATAGTAAAATCATCCTTTTATCTCTCATTATTAGCAGTGGCTTGGTGCCATATATCCTCAGCAGCGCTTTTTCTGGGGAAAATGCATGTGTGTTTGTCTGTATGCAGCTATGTTTCTGCATGTCTTTGTTCAGCAGCATAAATAACCATAGACCATGTTTTGTCTTCTTTTGGCGGGTATGCAGAGATATCTTACCTTCAGATGTCACCTAAAGTAAAATCTGATCCCAACCCCAGAGCTAGTTACACTTCAATTTGTTCACTGATTTTGCCTTTATAAATAGTTTTTTGACGAGCAATCTGTCGTCATTATTTGTTTTATCTTGCAATGCTCCATTTCACATAGAGATAATATATTTGTCTTTTAACCTCCATCATTCTTCAGCAATGTAAGATACATTTATACGATTGTAATAATACCCCAAGCGTTCAGGAGTTGATAGGACATTGTACATATGAAAATGTTGTTGCCATATCTGTATATATTAGACAATGTGGGGAACACCTGGTAGGATGAGATGAATTTTGGAGTTAGTGGTATAGCTGTTAAATGAAATATCCAGCTTAATCTTCAGGGCCTCAAAACAAAATTAATATTTATTCACTTCCATTAATTCCACTGCACTTTACATACATCCGGAACACTGTCCCCAATCAGTATGTCTTTCTAGTATGAAAGGAGAACCTGGAGAAAACCCACACACATACAGGGAGAACATACAGACTCCTTACAGATGTTGTCCTTGGTGGGATTTGACCCCTGTGCTGGTAACCACTTTGCCAAATATAATGTATATACTCCTCCTGCACCGATGTCGGTTCAGCGCTGCAGTTCCCGGCGGGTGACATGACTTTGGCTGCAGCAGTCACATGACATTCGGCAGCCTCTGATCGGCTGCAGCGCCTCCTGTTCACATCAGAGTAGAAGTCCGTTTCTAAGGGGCACTAAATTGATGAGGTTAGCGGGTGTCTAGTAGGGGACAACCCCTTTAATTGCTGATGCCGTTCTTCACCATAATTTTTATAAAGACGTTTTATCACCTCGAGAAGACAAAACACAGTCTAGCATTGTGCGTGATGAAGTTATGTGTTTTCTCTTCAAGGATTATCTCTCTGTTTTATATCTGTGTTCTCAGGCAGCCCATCAGGTTGGTGAGGATGAAATAAGTTTGTCTACACTGGGGCGTGTTTATACTATTGATTTTAATTCTATGCAGCAAATCAACGAGGATACCGGAACTGCACGCGCCATTCAGAGAAAACCTAACCCTTTAGCCAATGCTAACACTAGTAAGTATTCCATGCAGTTGCTCTTATGGAATGACTTATTGTCTAATTGCTAGAGAGTCGCCTCTGGCTTCTCTTTTCCAATTTAGTCTGACGTTTTTTCATTATACGTTAAATATTTGAGTCTTTTAGTAAATTATTTTTTTTATAAAGATTTGTATGTCAAGAATATATAATATATACTCCTTTTTAAATTTTAAGAGCGTCGTTTATGGTTTGTTCATCCAATGTGTCCTAACAAACAAATTGTCTCTTTAAAGCGCACCTCTTGAGCCAGAGGTTTGTACACTTGTAAAAACATAGTTTTCTTGGATTTGGTAAGCTTGACATTGTAGGAGGATAAATTAAGTCAAGGGTCAGTCTAAAGTCCAGCAAGTGCTTCTGTCGTCTTGACTAAATCTTCTCCTAATTCTCTGATGTCTGACCATGCCATTGTAGTTGGGGACGGCTCAGTTCGGCAGCTCGGAGCTCTTGATTGGTTGTCTAAAGATGAAAAGATTGTTTTCTCATAAATGCTTACTTCATCAGTAAAGTATATTGTTATATTTAGTTTTTTTTTGTTTAACATGGACATTTCAAGGACTTTTTTTAATGTATGTATAAGGGCTACAAAAATCTTATGTAGTTGTATTTTATTAGATATTAAAGGCAAACAGTGAAAAATATCCCTGCATGGTCAATTTGCTGGCTGTAGAAAATTATCTGAAGGTTCATTTACATGGGCCGGCTATTGGGAAGGAGTATCACCTGACAGATGGGCAAAACGCTCATTTGTCGGGTGAAATGAGCTATGGTTTGCCCAAAAGAGCATCAATGACAGCAGCACACCATCCTGTGTAAACAGGACTTGTGCTGCTGAGAACAATGGCTGCCTATTACTGATCAGTCTGTTCTCTTATTAAATGTGGTATCTTTGTGCAAACCAGCTACTAAACAACCCCCGACCAGCCCACAATTAGCTGATCAGCAGTCAATAAATGTCACAAGACAAGCGATGTAAACCTATCTTTAAAGTCCGCCAGTAAGCTTTTTTTTTTTTTTTTTTTTTTTTTATTATAAATAACTGTTTTAGCTGTTGTATTTGTATTCTTTCAGCTGATTTATGATCTCAGCAAAAATACGACATTTCATATATGGTTTGCAAAACCTAGGAAGTGTATAATTTTTAATGAAATATTATTGTAGAAATTATTATTAAATCTATTATCTTTAATCTACAATGCATGCATTTGCGGCAGCGTTTCTCAACTCCAGTGCTCAGGACCCACCCACAGTGCAGGTTTTTTGGATTTCCTTAGCATTGGAATCATCACCTGTGCATGTACGGTAATTAAATTATCACCTGTGCAATACTAAGGAAATCCTGAAAACATACACTGTTGGTGGGTCCTAGTTTGAGGCCTCAATAAGGCTCTTAGGGGGATTTTCTCGAATAATACACATACTCATAGTCTGATGTGATTCAGGTGTCCTTTTTTTCACCAAACTAATCCAAAGGAAAGATGTGTATATGGTTTGGTGTCCTGAGGAAGGAGCGAGGATAACGGTCTGGACGTGTAGAATGAATAAAGCCACCATTGTCTCATTAACTCCAGTGGTCCTTTCATTATATGGCAGCACAGATCATTTACACAACTTTCCTTTGGCTACCATGGTGCACGTGGATCCTGCAGCAGCTGTTTCGTGCACTTTATACCGGTTGTGTGTCACACAACCTTTCCAGATGAGCAGTGACATCAGTCACTTTGTAACATTGTAATACAAAAGATAAGACCCTATATGCACTTTTGTATCCCCTTTTTGCAGTTGTCATTTTTTGGGCACAAAGACCCCCATGAGAGTGTATGGGTCTGTGAATGTCACGGACCGCACATAATGACCATCTGTGTGCAAGGTTCTCTTTTTTTTGAACATTTGCAGGAAATGGGAGAAGCTTTAGTAATTATTTTCTAAAGAATATGAAAGAAACACTGATTGTAGAATAAGATACAGTGATGGAGATGTGATCCAAATTGGTTTGGTGTTTTTAAATTGTCTGAAAAAAAAAATGGTGGACATCCGAGTGGAGCTTAAGTGGGGGAAAAAAACAGCTCCTGAAGTGGGGAAAGTGGTCTTTATTGTTCCTACTGCACAATTTCTTTATTTAATAGATGATTATCTGCTGTCTGTTTTTTTACTTTATGTGAAATTAATTGCGTCTGGGGTGATATATTCTTTAAGTCTTTCTAATTTACGGTGTTCTGAAGACAGTTTTACTTATATTTTGCAGCCATTTTTTGACTTTGTCCCCTTTGTAATCGTAGGTGGTCATTCTGAGTTAAAAAGAGATGATGCCAGGGCGCAGCTGATGAAAGAGGACCCTGAGCTGGCGAAGTCTTTTATTAAGACCTTGTTTGGAGTGCTGTATGAAGTGTATAGCTCTTCGGCGGGACCCGCCGTCAGACACAAGTGCCTTAGAGCAATCCTTAGGATAATTTATTTTGCTGATGCTGAGCTCCTAAAAGATGTTTTAAAAAACCATGCTGTGTCCAGGTAAGCCTTGTAGTATTCTCTTTTTAGGCTATAAAAAAAACCTTACTAAATGTGAATTCTTATTTTATGTTCTTGCATTTAATTCAATTGACCAGGTTTTCTCGGTGTCCTCCTTCCCCTCCTTCCCCCCCCCCCCCCCCCCCATTTACATTCGCCACAGTTATAAAGTGCTGTCGCAGGTTTACAAGCCTAAGCAGTCAAGTTTTAGTTACTTTTTACGAACTCCTCCATCAACTGCACTGGATGTTTGTATACACTTTAAACATTGAAGGATCAGTGGGTGACACCTAGGCACCCAACCAGTGGTTTGGTTTACTATGAGAACTTCGGAGGGTATAAATAAACTATGTTTCATAATTATTTACATTTCTCTTTAAAAGCAATCTGTCACCAGAAACTTACTGTCTAATCTGAGAGCAGCAAACTGTAGGAAAAAAGAGACCCTGATTCCAGCGATGTCACTTACTAGGCTGCTTGCTGTAGTTTTTATAAAATCATTCTTATCCACCGGAGATTATCGCTAGAAGACATGGCCTTCTGCCGTGTAGTCCAGCTACACTCCCACCTCTGATTGGCAGCTTTCTGCCTATACACAGTGTGCTTAGAAAGCTGTCAAGCAGTGGTGTTGGCGGGTTTATACAGCACTCAGCCTTTAGAATTTTAAGTGATACATCACTGAAATTGGGGTCTCTGCCCCTACAACATGCTATTCTTGGATAAGTTAGCAAAAATCTGGTGATTGATTCCCATTGAGCATTGTTTTAAAGTGAACCTGTCACCAGGTTTTTCACTTATAAGCTGTGGCCACCACCATTAACCCCTTATATACAGCATTTTAGAATATTGTATGTAAGTCCCCAAACTGATCTGTAGAACATACACAATACTTTATTATACTTACCTGTGGGGCGGTCCAGTCTGATGGGTGTTGCTGATCTTGAGCTGGAACTCCTCTCTTCTTGCCACTGCATCCTCCTTCTCTGCTTCATGAGGATGTCTCTTCCTACATCATACATAATTTTCCTTCTGTGCACACACACTGCCGAGATCAGAGCAAAGTACTGTATGCTGAGGCATAGTCAAAGAATGCCCGGCCATGCACACTACAATACTTTGCTCTGCTCTCGGCAGGGAGACGCAGGAGCGCAGTGGAGGAAGCAGAGAAGGAGGATGCAATTGCAAGAAGAGAGGATGCGCTGGATCACTATCAGCAACGCCCATCGGACCCCACAGGTAAGTATAATAAAAGGTATTTTTTATGTTAGACATATCGGCCTAGGTACAGTATTGTAGAATTCTGTATTTAAGGGCTTACGGTTGGTGGCCGTAGTTGATGGGGGGGGGGGGGGAAACCTGGTGACAGGTTCACTTAAAAATAAATAAATAATGTTTTTCAGAATGCATATGACTATACTGATAGGATATTTAGATTGTGAGCTCCAAGAGAGACAGCATTACTGATGTATGTAAAGTGCTATGGAATTAATAGCACTATATAAATGAATAAATTATTATTATTATTATTATTATTATTTTACTAGATATTTGAATGTATATTTGCTTAGATATTTTGTCTACTAAATAATTTGTGTTCTTGCCTTTTTTCGCTCTAGTCACATTGCATCTATGTTGTCAAGTCAGGACCTCAAAATAGTGGTCGGAGCTCTTCAGATGGCCGAGATTTTGATGCAAAAATTGCCAGATATATTCAGTGTGTACTTTAGGAGGGAAGGTAATTTTCTACATTGGAATTTTCATGGTTTGTGAAATTTTACTATGCTTCATTTATCAACTAGATCTGACAACGTGGTAAATTTGCTACATTTGTTTCAGCTTATCAGCATTTTGTGTGTATGAAGCTTCCTTCCTTGTTTTTCAAATTGTCAAATTAAGCCTTCCCTATTTTCTCCAAGGTGTCATGCATCAAGTAAAGAACTTGGCCGAGTCAGAAACCCTTTTAACTAGTCCTCCAAAGGTTTGCACCAATGGGTCTGGATCACTTGCAAGTGCAGCAACCATCAACACTGGAACTGGCACTGCATCTGGAAATGCAGCAGTGGACCTCGGGTCTCCAAGCCTGCAGCACCGAGATGACTCCTTAGATCTTAGTCCACAAGGGTGAGAAAATGGTGTAAAGTGTCTGTACAAATTATTCATAGCGGAGGGAGTCCCAGTACGTTACTACATTTCTTGTAGAGAAATAATTCAAAATGGCTTAACTATAGCTTTTACTGTATGTCTTGTAATCTGTTCTGTTTCATGCTTTAGGCGGCTAAGTGATGTTTTGAAGAGAAAAAGGCTACCAAAACGGGGTCCAAGGAGGCCAAAATACTCTCCGCCAAGAGATGAAGACAAAACAGACAATCAAGGTACTACTTGTTTTGTATCTTTAAAGGGAACCTGTCAGCTAGCTTATGCCCTCCCAGCTATCACTGTCTGTAGCTGCAGCTTCATAATACTACTCTAACCTTCCTTGTCTGAGCTCATAGTGTAATGTGAAAGGTGAAAGATAAGCATTTATACACTTACATTTCCTTATGTAATGAGGCAGTCCGTCTCCAGCTTGGAGGACAGAGACTGTTTGGCAGGTTAATAGTTAACATTTGACCCTTGTGTTAGAACATTTTGGGAGACCTGATGTGATGGCACAACCATGTGACAACAATAGGCGAAGCTAAGTCCCCATACAACATAAGTTTGGTCGCTTAGCTCCGCCCACTATGGTCACATGATCGTTACATCACACAGGTCCTTTAGCCATGCAAGTTTAATATTGAGTTAACTACTATCCTGCGAGACAGTCTCCCTCCTCCACGATGTAGACTGAAATGTAAGTGTATAAATCCTTTTTTTTACCTATAACATTGCACTCTGAGCTCAGACCGGGATTTATTAGAATAGTACTATGAAGCTACAAGTGCAGATAGTGATAGCTGGGGGGACATAGAACACCTGACAGGTTCCCTTTAAGGCTGCTTTCACATCAGCTTTTTTGCTGAATCGCGGCAGGCCCAGCAGAGTTTGCCGCGATCAGACAAATCCTGTACTTGTGGCAAGTCAAAACAGCAGCTAACCGTGGTTTTTTGATTTGCAACAAGTGCGAATTGGTCAAAAACTGCACTTTCCACACCTGCTGCAAGTCCCATAGAGCATGAATGGGGCCTGCCGCAAATCTGCCTCTACGCATCAGATGCAGTAAATCTGCTGGATCTGCCGTGATTCAGCAAAAACACTGATGTGAAAGCAGCCTAATCTTTGTGAAAATGTCAATCTTGGTACATTGTATCTCCACACCTTAATTGGGGAAGACCAGAAACAATGAATGTATGTTGCTATAACTAGGAGGCTGTGCACTATGCAACACATCAATGGTTAGAGACATTCAGGCGGTCAGTCCCTGCCTTCAATCTCCAGTAGAGATGAGCAGACGCGTGAAAGTTTGGGTTTTGCATGCTCAGGTAAACGTTACATAATATTCTATTCTGGACCTGAACTTGATCCGAACCTCATTGGAAGTCACTGATTGGTCAGTTTGGCTCTCCGCTCACATATAGTCAGGCATAAACAAAGCACTTGTGGATGATTTCTCTTTTTTTCTTGTGTACATTACATCCAATAATGTTTATTTTACACCCAGTGCAGCCAGTCATACACTGCAAAGTGCTCACACTGGGTGAGCACTAAGCATAACCGAGCACTGCAATGCTCAATCGAGTGGTTTACATATGCATACATGAAACACCTGAACATTGTTTTTTATTTTTTGTAAGTCTGTGTTCTGATTACTAACTCCCAGCAGCGCTTGTCCACTGAGTGAGACTGAATGGAGGGAACGGTGACCTGTACCAGCGACTCTCGTCTACGGGGCTGCTGAAGGCAGTCTTCAGAGTCCGTGAAGGAGCTAGTTCCATTTTTAGGAAAAGACCTGTGCTCTTCTTCCAGGTTCCTTTGAGCAGTGGGGGCTCCTGTTCTACCAGCATACAAGCAGTCTGAGTTTTCAGGCCTATCCGACCCTTTCCAGTTCCCTCCACGCCAGCCCACCTCACGCAAGTGTGTTCTCTCTGAAATTTAGGCCCCGGCTTCATTGAAGCCTTGTCGTTCACTTAGGCACCACCTGCAATATGCCCTCCAATCGGGTGGGACTCGCACTGGGTTTTTAGACCCACCCACCTTTTCTTGGCCTATCACAACCTCCCTCTCTCCAGGTTAATTGCTGCATTCTGGATCAGTGTTTCCACGCTCCCTTCTCATCTTGTGGACACTCTTCTTCCTTCTGGTTCCAGCACAGCACTGAGTTCCGGTTTCCGCATCACCTATTGTGTTCAGTATTTCCTCTTCACTTCAAGAACGGGGACGTCTGTCATTTTGGGGAATATTTCTAGTCTCATGTACCTCTGTAATCAGTGCCTAATCTTAAACAAGGTTTCCCAGACCTTGGTCTCTATCATGGAGCATCTGCCTATTTCCTAATTTGATCCTGGGGCTCCGTTCGCTTCCCAGGGCAAATCTGATTTTCCAGCTTTTTTCATACCCTCTCGCATGGCAGATCACATAAGAGACCCAAAAAGAGGAGCGTACGCTCCCCTCAGTCTCTACACGTCTTCCAGAATGGCTTCCATCTCTCACACTTCCTCTCCTGCACAACAGGCTGCTCAGGAAGCAGACTCTCAACCAGACTCAGAATCTGATTTGGACTCTGACCAGATATCTAAACTGTGTTTTGATGGACAGTGTGGTGCTTGCATAAAATCAGACTTTAAGTAAATGATCCCCCAACCTCCTGAGTAGGCGGTATCCTTTAAGATAGCCAAAAGAACTCCATGAGTGTTCTCTAACCAAACACTGTTCGAAAAGGTGTTTTCCAGGGAATTGGAGCACCCAGAGAAACGTTTCAAGAGAAGGGGCCGAATTGATATTCTGTACCTCATTTCCTTTTGACCGCCTCAAGAAATGGACAGTTTCCGGTCTTAGACCCTCCAATTTCTGGACTCTCCACCAATACAGTGCTTTCCCTCCCTGAAGGATCTTCTCTCAAGTATCACCCCAAGCATCTCATTGAGTCCCCACCAATACTGCCTTTAGGATCGGCTATCTGCATAGCGTTTGCGTCTGTTTGTGTCTCTAAATAAGCTTTCTCATGGGCTAAACTACTAAGGGGTACATCACACACAGCGATATCGCTGAAATCAGCAACCTCGCCAGCTGTGTGTGAAAAGTGGCAGTGACGGGGCCCCTGCTGTGAGATCGCTGCACATCCTTCAGGACCATTTTTTGGTCCTTGGTCTCCCGCTGGTGAGCACGCATCGCTGTGTGTGACAGCAAGAGACCAGCTATCAGCGACCTCACAGGCTGGTAACCATCGTTAACACCGGGTATCTAAGCAGCGCGCGCTGCCTAGATACCTACTGTTTATCATGGTTACCAGCGTCCTCACACTTACCCAGCGATGTGGAGGTTGGCTCCCTGGTCGCTGAGGAGATCTGCCTGTTTGATAGCTCTCCAGCCACCACACAGCGATGTTCCAGCGATCCTGGTCATTGTCGGGATCGCTGGAACATCGCTGTGTGTAATGGCACCCTAAATCAGGCTATCCTATCACCATTTGATAAGCTAGGGGACCTGGCCAGCCAAATAGCTAGTGCAGGAAAATCGCCTGTCTGCTTCCCTGAACACTGCCGGGTGCTCGGCCTTAGTGTCCATCAATATTGTGGCCATCCAACGGAAGCTTTGGCTTAAGACCTGGAATGCTGATGCACCATTTAAGAAGTCTCGCCAGCCTTTTCTCCCAGTGTTCCTGGCAGTTTCAAGCCCAATCAATAAGATAATTTTGGATGCCAATGGTGGAAAAAGAACCTCACTTCTTCAACAGATGCTTAATCGCTCTCTCCCTACAAGACCAGCCCTTCATTTTCCCTTCACCCAGAGAGAGGTTCTGCCCATCCAATACAGAAAAGCCACTAAAATAAAAGGGCGGCATCTCTCCTCTGCATCAGTCTGTTTCCTGTCCTGGATGGGAGATCTCCGAAGAGAAGTTGTGGAAAAATATATGTAATGGCAATCCCTTTTCAATGTATGGGGCTCAAGTAGTTTCCAACACCTTAGTTCCAATGATAATAAATACTTGGCACTCGGAAATTCTGTTATTTTTGTGCTTTTATTCGGTGACACAAAATTAGATATACACAAACGTGTTCGGTCCTATAACATTGGGGAACAATTTGAAAAAAATTTCTGTTGCGTTAGGTTTTTGAGCTGATTTATACTAAAATTGGCATGCTGATTCCAAAAATGTAGTCAGTTTTTTTTCTAGCACGTCAAGTTTTTCCTCCACAACTTACCTGCCAGAGAAGCACAATTGCACTGATATCTGTAATAAGACTTGTTATTTGATTACAATTCGACTCATATATCTTTTGTAAAAAACATGATAGTGTTAAAAAACATATGTCATGCCTATTTCTTATATATTTCATTTTTTGTTCATATTTGTACTATTTAAAAAAAAAAAAAAAAAAAACACTTTTTAGGTACAGTAGTTTACATATTTTTGAGAAGACAAAAATCCTATAGTTCAAAAACTTGATGTGATAGAGAAAAACTGAGATCATTTCTGGATTCAGCATCCAAAATTTAATTAAGAACATTTGTCTGACCTAACTCCTAAAAAATTGTGTTCCCCAGTGTAATCTCACACCTTCTTCATTGCACTCTAATGTCAAATATATTGTATATCCATAGTGGATATAACTGGTTTCTAACAGAGAAGCACGTATGTAATACCAATAGTGACTTTAATGGTATACAAGGTAGTCTTAAGTCCTGTGGAGGCAGGGTAGATCTAATGGAAGGGTTTCTGATCAAAAGGCACTTAACAGAGAAATGCCTATATAATATTGATAGTGGCCTAAATGGGATATGAGGCAGGATAATAATTGGGACCTATGGAGGCAAGATAGTCCTGGTGGAAGTGCCACTGGTGCTGGTGCAATAGCATAACAGCGGTGTCCACCGCTGTGTATTATATCCAAGGGTGAAAGATATGACCCGCACTGCTGCAATGAGGTTACAAACACCTGTAGTGTTTAAAATGATGCTCTCTATTCCAGTCCAATCCATCATGTTTCAAGGTCGTCCCGACCTCTTCATCAGGGATACATCAGGGACTTATCCTTTGGAGCAAGCTTTACACAATCTGGAACTTGTCAGAGCTATCTAGCTCTGTCTTTCCAGGACAGCAACTTTCAGACATTCCGATTCCCTGTTCATGACTCTCTCTGGCCATCACAAGGGGCTTCCCACCTCCAAGGCCACCATTTCTTTTTTTAAACTGAACTGCAATCTTGTAAGCATGTAGAGTAGATGGTCGACCAGCCCCACTTAAGGTCATGGCTCATTCTATCCAGTAGGGGCCTCTTGCGCTGTATGACATCCATGGGGCCTTAGTGTAACAGGTCTGCAAGGCTGCCACCTGGTGTTCTGTGCATATATTACAAAGTTTTACTGACTATACACTTTTACCTCGACAGATGCCATCCTTGGCAGGAAGATCCTGCCAGCAGCAGTGGCCCTGGCATAGGACTGCTTTCAGATGTTCCATTGTTTCCTATGTCCCCCAAGGAAGCGGAAGAGAAAAGATGGTTTTGAGTATTCACTGTAAAATCTTTTTCCAAGCCTTCAGTGGGGGACATGGCACATGCCCTTATTATTTTGTGTTTTCTTCAGTTACCGTAATTGAGATTTCCAAAACATTATCTTCTTTTGCTTTCTCGGTAAGTGATCAGCTTGGTTCCAGTTGGTGGGTGTTCACTACTGAGGAGGAGCTGGTTTTTCTGCATAGTGTCAGCCTCCTAGTGGCAGCACCATACACCCATGGTTTGTGTGGAGAACATGAAGGCTCAGAGAAGGATTTTATGGTGAGCACGCAAAGTCTTATAATTTAAAAAAAAAAAAGTTTGCTCTTTTTGTCTAAATCTGTAAAATTATGTCAAAGTGCTTTTAAAAGAAAAACCACAAGCTGCTTTGCACTTTACCTCCTTTTAAAAATCATCTTTGTTCTGCAGAATGGTATTTTTAAGTGTATAATTTACTGTGTGTTACTTGGCTTACTTGCTGCCTCTGCAGTGTATTAGCTGTGGTCAGTTTTCTAGGCTAGAAGCATGCGCTTGCAAGCTTTTTCCAATAAAGCTTTCTTAGTGCCACTCTGAAGCTGGGCAGATTGCTGACCCGCCTTGGTGCCTCTGCTGCTCCAGTCCTGCATACACCTCTGAACTATGTGCCCTCCCATCCATGCTGAAAGTAAATTAGCAGTTAGGTCATTCCGCTGGTGTGAATGGTAATCTTAAGAAGCGCAGGGCCCCCTTCTCATGCAGTAAGATGAAATAGACAAAATAACCCTTTAATAGGAACCTTTAGTGTCCCCAAAACTGCAGATGTAAAGTCAATTTGCAGATTTACAGTATTGCAATACTGTCCGGCGGCTGTACTGAACGTTTGGGCACTGGGAGGCAAACCTTTTCTCCTTCGCCTCATTGGGGGACCAGGACCGTGGGTGTTATGCTGCTGTCCACTAGGAAGCGACACTAAGCAGAATCTGCAAAAGAGTTAAGTGGCTCCTCCTCTGCAATATACATCACTGGGGCAGGCACTGCCTCACCAGTTTTTTGCTTAGTGTCTTAGGAGGCGCACACAATTTTTTTTCCTCTTACGATCATCACAATTTTTTGAAATTTTTTTTTCTCCAAGAAGAAAAGTGGGTCCAGCGTGACCCCCAGCATGCTCCTTCCTCGGCCCCCCACTGTTGGGGGCGCTAGGTCGAGATATCCATACATATGCCGTCCTCCTTCCTCAGCACCCCACTGTTGGGATACTGGGTTGAAGTCGAGATATCCCCTGTACAACAGCTCCGGGACCTCCATCTATGATGTTGAGCACAGGAATCCTCCCTAATTACTATTAGGTAGAGGCACCATCAGGTACAGGCTACAACCCTTGGGCTACTGCATCCAGCAGCACAGGCCTATGGCCTCGGCTGCTCCGGCTCTCATCTGCAGCCCGCAGAAGCCAGAGTTATTACTGTGGTCTCTGGCCTTACCGGGGCTATTGGGGTGCAGTGCGGGTCTCCCCCCACCCCTGCAATCCGGCACCCAGCGGCAGCTCCACCGGATTACCACGCTGGCCTGCCACTATTCCTGGATCCGGTGGCTAATTGAGGCCCCGGCTTCAGCCTAGCAGTTAACCGCTGCCTACTCTATGCCCATAGCTCGCCCCCCAGATGACAAAACTTAAATCACCAGCGTCATCACAGAGGGCGGACATCCGCCCTGCAGCTGCTCCGCCCCTTCCTGCTTCTTCCTCAACATTCTCCACACGGCACCAGCCATTACAGCACGTGCATCAGTACTACAGCACCACAACTCCAGCCACAAACTCCAGTGGACTACCTGTCTCTGGGGGGCACAGGACCAGAGCAGGGCTGTTCACTAGGCACTACAAGGAGTAAGCTCCCAGCAGTGATTTTCCATCATCTACTGTGGACCCCTCTGGCACTGTTATACCCTCTATGCAGACCCTTTCTTCCAGCAGGAGCAGCACCATGTCGGGCACACGTAGTAAAACTGCAAAGGTCTCTACCTCTTACTGTGCTACCTGCACTGTGCAAAGCCCCTCTAACTGGTGGATGCACATCCCCACACTGCCAGAAGTGCACGCAGAATTCTATGCCAGAGCCCCCCATATCCCTGGCACCTACCATTACGCCTACTGCTGCGCCAGAATGGGCTATCATGTCACAATCCATTGAAAAGTTGTCCTCAACACTGCTCCAGGCTTTGCAGAGCCAATCGACCCCCTGAACTGCCGCCCAACCCTTACAATCCTCCCAGGCAGCTGTCTCGGACACTGGACGGGGTGATAAAACGGCTAAATCGATCAGCACATGATAAAAAATAACACAAAGATCACCCTCCCTGGCCTCATTCCACAGCTCTAGGATGTCTCCTAGCAGACAGCCGCTTTGAGTCTCATGAATCAGATGGCCAGTTTGACCACAGTCCAGACCAGGAGCTCGATATGTCCTATCAGCCGTTCACATACCGGGTGTAGACAATTGGGTAGTTGATTTCCTCAGCCGCCAAGGGGTGGACTCAGGAGAGTGGTCTTTACACCCAGATGTCTTCCTACAAATCTGCCGACGCTGGGGAGCCCCGTATGTTAACCTAGTGGCGTCATGCCTCAATGCCAAGGTTCCCACCTTCATGGCCAGGTCCCACGACCCACAGTCGTTAGGAGCAGACGCGCTAGTCCAGGACTGGACCCGATTTCGACTCCCCTACATATTTCCCAAACCACCACTAATCCCCAAAGTAGTGAGGAAGATCAAACAAGAATGTCACCAGATTGTCCTCGTGGTACGGCGATCTCATCCAACTCACAGCAGACATGCCATGGCGCCTACCAGACCGTGCAGACCTACTCTCTCAAGGCCCATTTTACCATCAGAATTCATCAACTCTGAATTTGACGGCATGGCCCTTGAGACCTGGGTCTTAACCCAAGCTGGGTTCTCCCAGGATGTTGTAGCAACCATGATCAGAGCGCGGAAACCAGCCTCGGCAAAGATATACCATTTGAACATGGAAGATCTTTTTTGCTTGGTGCACCTCTCGAAGTCATTCACCTTGGCCCTATTCCCTACCAAGAATTCTCAGTTTACTTCAATCGGGCCTAGCCTCAGGCCTGTTCTTAGGTTCCCTCAAAGGACAGGGTTTCGGCCCTTTCTATCCTATTCCAGAAACAGCTTGCTACCAGACCTCAAGTGAAAACCTTCCTTCAAGGTGTCTGCCATCTAATTCCTCCCTACAAAAGGTCACTAGACCCATGGAACCTGAACCTCGTCCTCACGGCTCTACAAGAACCACCTTTTGAGCCTCTTAAGGGAAATTCCTCTCCTCA
Organism: Allobates femoralis; assembly: GCA_033576535.1. Classification (NCBI taxonomy): domain Eukaryota; kingdom Metazoa; phylum Chordata; class Amphibia; order Anura; family Aromobatidae; genus Allobates; species Allobates femoralis. Next base: position 89,042,957 of record JARQOC010000001.1, read on the forward strand.
TTCTCACACAGAAAGTGGTATTTTTGGTGGCAATTACTTCTCTCCGCAAAGTCTCGGAACTTGCAGCGCTTTCATGTAAGCCACCTTTTCTGGTCTTCCACCAAGACAAGGTTGTCCTATGTCCGGTCCCATCTTTTCTCCCAAAGGTGGTGTCCTCTTTCCATCTAAATGAAGACATTTCTCTGCCGTCGCTATGCCCGGCTCCAGTTCATCGGGTCAAGAAAGCTCTACATATGCTGGACCTCGTCAGAGCCCTACGCATCTGTGTGTCCAGGACAGCACCCTTTAGGAAGTCACTCTCTCTTCCTTCTTACAGAGGGTAAACACAAAGGCATGCCAGCCTCTGAGGCTACTCTAGCCAGATGGGTTAGATAAACCATCCAAGATGCTTATACCATCAAAAACTCGCCCTTTCTGGCCGGTATCAAGGCACATTCTACTAGGGCTGTGAGGGCCTCCTGGGTCATTACGCACCAGGTGTCAGCACAACAAGTGTGTGAGGCAGCCACGTGGTCCAGCCTGCACACATTTACAAAGCACTATAGTGTTCACACTCAGTCCTCGGCAGATGCAGGTCTGGGTAGACGTGTCCTCCAGGCGGCAGTAGCCCACCTGTAGGTGCATAGTTCTTCACTGACTTTGTTCAGTATTAATAGCTCCATTGCTCTTCCCACCCAGGGACTGCTTTGGGACGTCCCACGGTCCTGTGTTGTCGTCGTTTTCCCCCTTCCCCCTCAATGAGAAGGAGAAAAGGAGATTTTTGTGTACTCGCCATAAAATCATTTTCTCTTTGCCTCTAATTGGGGGACACGGCAACCACCCTATTGCCCATTCGGGCCTTTACTACTGTTCTTATGTTACTCCTAAGCTGTTACATGGTTAACTGTTTACATACGCTTGCCTGTTTAGTCTACAGGCTTTGTTACACTGTTATTACTCTGTTAACTCTCCTACTGCTTTAGCACAAAACTGGTGAAGCAGTGCCTGCCCCAGGGGTGTACACTGCAGGGGAGGAGCCACTGTATCTCTTTTGCAGATTCTGCTTAGTGTCGCCTCCTAGTGGACAGCAGCATAACCCCCACGGTCCTGGGTCCCCTAACTAGAGGCTAAGAGAAGAGGATTTTACAGTGAGTACACAAAAATCTCCTTTTTCCAAGGAGCCTCCAGATTTAGTTGGTGTCATCCCGTCCCCCTTCCCCCCCCCAGAATCGCTTTAGTCACCGCTCACTATACTGTGAGCCGCTGCTGTGCGCTTGCCCCGACACTTTTGACAGTTCACTTTGATTCACACCTGCACAGAGCAACTTTAAAAAGATAAGGATGAGCATTCAGCCGCCTCTCAATCTGTATCGGTGACTGTACATGCTCCGGGCATGCATCTGTGTCTTAGAGCTGGGAACTCCAGGAAGAAATCGTTTTTCCTTCAGATAACTGGGTTTTCAGTAAGGTGGCCAAACAACATTAGAATGCTCCTAACCTGCAGATTAACTCTTTGCAAATAACATGCATTAGGATGCATTCAAATCTGTGTATATAAATTTACCTAGATTCCCAGCTAGGAAAAGTAGGCGAGTGTCATGCATATATTTCCTCACCTATCATCTGTATGTCATGTAAGTGTGTATTTTTTCCTCCCCTAGCATCTGTATGTCATGTGACTGCTGGGTGAGTGTGCTTTTGACCTACAGATACTAGTAAGGAAAAAACGCCAATCACTGTCCTATGTTTCGTGGCTGAGAATCTAGGGGAGTCTATATACACAGATGTGAATGCAACCTTCGGGAAACTGACACATTCCCTATTAAGTTCTGTACGAAGTCTCATTGCTTGATATTCACTGATGCTGATGTCATGTTATCTTCTTATTTTAGCAAAAAGTCCAACTGCCACACAGTCCCCCAAATCTTCATTTCTGGCTAGCTTAAATCCAAAAACCTGGGGCAGATTGAGCACACAGTCAAATAGCAACAATATAGAGCCAGCGCGGACAGCAGGAGTTAGTGGTTTGGCGAGAGCGGCTTCCAAGGATACAATCTCAAACAACAGGTACAATAATTGATCACTGTATTAACATATCGCATCAAATCAGTGTTTTTGGTTGCACACATTTCTTTTGAAGGATTTTGCTAATTCTTGGTTTTTATTTTAATTAATGTCCAATAATAATAAAAAAAAAAAATCATTAGATATAGTTCTCCTTAATTAGCAATATATAACACCATGAAGAAACAAAGTAGAAATATTCTAAATATTTATTAGTATTTCACAAATTAAAGGAAGTTTAAAAACTTGAATTCAAAAGTTCCTCACTGAAGAGAACCATATAACACCAGGTTACAAAAGGTACAGACTAGTGATGAGTGATCACTACCATGTTCGGGTACTCTGTACTCATAACATGCGCAGATGGGTGCGGCTTGAGCACCTGATTACTGTATAATGGAAGTAAATGGGGGAACTCACACATTTATACTGCAACTCTTCTGTAAAAATGCTCCAGTTCCCTCTTGACTTCCATTATACTCGGGCTCTCGAATCATGCCCTTCCAAGCATCTAACTGCTTATTACAAGTACCAAGAATGTGAACATGGTGGTGCTTGCTCATCACTAGTACTGACATAAATAAAACTGCAAAGACGACGAAGAAATCTAAGTGATTTAATAGTCTGTATTTAAACCCCACAGCGATCGGTGTTTGCTGGGCTTAAATATTTTATTCACAAAAGCAAAATCCTTACCCCCACCAGGCCAATAGTCTGGACTAGAAATGTTATTCAGCAGTAATATGCAGAGTTATGGGCAGTGTTCATCTAATTTCATAAGATAAAAAATGCCATAAATACACCAGTGCAAATGAATTAAAATGCTCAGATACTGTGACACGCCCCTCAGACAAAGCATAATGGCGAAACGTGCGTTGGGGTGGAGGGCCGCAACACCAGAGAAAACACTTAGCGGTGAGTGACAGTATTTTGTCATTTGAGTGCATTTGCACTAGTGTGTTTATGGCACATTCTTACGAAATTAGATTAACACTCTTAGCTCATAACTCTGTATTCTACTGCCGAATAACATTTCTACTCCAGACTCCTAGATCCTTGGTTGGGGTAAGGATTTCATTTTTAACCCAGTAAGCACTGTTTGATATGGAGTTTCCATAATGATTATTAAATCACTTAGGTTTCTTCCTTGTCTTTGCAACTTGGTTTATATGTCTGTACCTTTAGTACCTTCAATGAGGCACCTTTTATTACATAAGTTTTATTTTATTTGTGAAGCACTACTGTTTTTTCAATTAATTTTTTTTTTAAAAAGTTTGTTTCTTGTTTGATAAACGGTAATATAGAATTCTCAGATTTTTTTTTTTTTCACCCCAACCCTCTTTATAGAGAGAGAATTCGTGGATGGATCAAGGAGCAGGCACATAAGTTTGTGGAACGATATTTCAGCTCAGAGAATATGGATGGCAGTAATCCAGCACTAAATGTGCTTCAGAGACTCTGCAACGCCACAGAGCAGCTCAACCTTCAGGTGCTAAAACCAAACTTTTCAGTAAATGAAATCTGTTAAAGCTTTTCCAGTATGCAAGTCTGGTTTCCCACTTGCGTTCAGGTGTCATCAGGCTAAAAATGCATCCGGGTTTCTTCGTGCAACTGTGTGCAACCACAGCGGTATTATGCCTGATCAGTATTGGATCAGGCAAAAAACAGTTGCAGTTGCATACGGTTGCATTCATTTTTTTGCTTTATCTGTCGGAAACTTGAAACTTTACATAGGACACACCCAATGGTGTAGGGTGTTGGGAGGGGCTCTGGGCATGCTAAGTGTGAAAGCCGAATCCAGCCTGGCCAGATCTGGCTCCATTGAAGCCCATTTTATTTTTGACCACGGTGTGCCTCATTCAGTGACATCAGGCTTTTTAACCAGCCGCAAAATTGCAACTTCGTCAATCAGGGGAGAAGGTCAAAAGGACGCATTTTTAAGAATCCAGCGGAAACCTTATGCTACCGCATATATCTGCATCTCCATTCCAAGTCTGTGGAGACAGGTCTGATCAGGTAGCATCAGGTTTTGACCAGATTAGGACGCTGGACAAAAAAACCGCAAGAGTGAAACCACCCTAAAGGTGCCGTCACACGCTTCAATTGTTAGCCATCTCATGCAAGCGAGATCGCTAACAACATCATTCACATCTCTGGTGAGCTGTTACACAGGCAGACTCGAACAGCGATGTGGACCAGCGAGATCGCTGTTAACCATGGTAAACATCGGGTTACTAAGCATGGATACGTTCGCAGCATAGGCTGTGAGGAGCTGGGAGCTCGTTCATCGTTGGTCTGCCGGTGTCACACGCAGGGATGCTGCGTGTCCACCGGCCAACCAACGATAGATTTGAGGTCCTATCCTCAAATCAAACCATCAGCCGACTGATCTTTGACCGTTAAGTGTCACATGCAACGATGTCATTTCGACATCGTTCAAGCGTCACTAAACACGTCACTATTGAATGATATCGGCAATGATCGTTACGTGTAACCTTACCTTAAAGGGAACCTGACCCCTCCAAATCGGTCCCCAGCCACTAAAAACCTGTCCCTGCACCTTCCTAGAAGGTTTCTCTTTGCCTATAGCTATTCTGTAAAGTGGAATTATCACCTTTATTACCTGAGAAATCTGCGGCTTCTGAATCCCCGAGGAGTCGCAGTGGGTGTTCCCTCTGGCTCCTTATCGCCGCCTCCACGGTTGTTTTTCACACCCCATTGGGCGTGAAAATGAATGTTGATGATCCTGTGTTGGATCACTGGGCGGGCTTAGCCGGAATGACGCAAATCAAGTCATCTCCGCCTCTGTGACGTCTATACACCTCACGCTGCGCATGTACAAGTTGTAAATAACATCTCGCTCATGCGCAATGGGTGTATCGATGTCACAGCGCCGGAGATGACGCGATTTGCGTCATTCTGGCTAAGCCCGCCCAGTGATCTGACACCCACTGTGACCCCTCGGGGATTCAGAAGCTGCAGATTTCTCGGGTAATAAAGGTGATAATTACACTTTATAGAATAGCTATAGGGAAAGAGAGGGATAGCTTGAAACCTTATAGGAAGGCGCAGGGACAGGTTTTTAGAGGCTGGGGACCAATTTGGAGGGGTCAGGTTCCCTTAAAGTCGTATTAAATCACTGTCGGCTATGGGGAAGCTGGGGCCAGACAGACCTCAGGAGAAATATATAAGTGAGAACAGGAAAGGTTCTGGTGTATCGGAGTCGGTCAATACCATCTCTGCTCTGGTCAATGTGGGATATGTAAATGGTTTGTCATCAGGAGGAAACCCCTGTTATTTATGGTTGTCTTCCTTGTGAAACATGCAAAGATGGTTTATTTTATTTTCAGGAAAGTGACGTTTTCAATCTGGTTAAAATTGTATTGACACAAGATTTTAATTTTGTGCGTTTGCTCCTATAAATGGCAAGTTTTTTTAGTGTATTTCTTTAGTCTGTTATTGGTAATATGTTTTTTTGGATTTTTTTTTTTTCTGACACGAGTTCTCTACTCTGCCCAGGTGGACGGTGGTGTTGAGTGCCTTGTAGAAATCCGGAGCATTGTCTCAGAGTCGGATGTTTCATCTTTTGAAATCCAGCACAGTGGTTTTGTGAAGCAATTACTTCTTTACTTGACGTCTAAGAATGAAAAAGATGCTGTTAGCAGAGATATTCGACTGAAAAGATTTCTGCATGTCTTCTTTGGTTCTCCGGTAAGACACTAGAAATGTGTTTATTTGCTTTTTTTTTTGTCCTGATTAAGTTACGTTGTTATATAATCCAATGAATGATGAGTGGTTGTTGGAGATTGACTGTGTGACAACCACATCTACATTGCTTTAGTTGTCACAGAAAGGTTTTTTAGAAATCATCAGATATGTTAATGTAGTAGTCAGGTGACAAAATATTGATGACTTCTCTTTCGATGGCCACATGTAAACACATTGAACAGAGTTGTAATGCGCAGCTCCATTCATTGTTGTAGCAGTTACTGACGGGTTCTGCAGAACAGCTGCTGTTCAAGAGCAAAGGATCTGATCAGCAATCTGCACATCGGCTGAATGGAGCCGTGCATTAGAACTGTATTCAGAACGCTGATTTCGGTCCTCCTGTAACAATTAAGGATAGGTCATCAATGGCTTGTGACTCGACAACTTTTAATGTCAAAGCGGATCGAGTGCAGCAAAGGAGAAAAGCAATATTACACATATCAAGTAATACTATTATTAATTTTATGATGAGTTTAATCTTGAAATAAATACATTGTTTGATTCCCATCCAATCTCAAGGCTTGGGACTGTGAAATGCATGGTCTATAGGATCTATGGAGATGGGCATGTACAGTGCATTTTACTCACCACCTCTAGATCAGTGAGGGTCCCAGCTCACACCCTCATTAATCTGCAGCTTGTGGATAGATGATAACTTTTAAAATAGGAATTACTTGTTACACTGGTGTCGACCCTCTGTAATATTTTTTTCCTTGTAGATATACTATTTGGAAATACGCATTGCAGATTAATCTACCTTTTTAAAGTGACTATTCAGTCCTATACCTGTTCTAGTTGGACAGAATGCCTTCTGGGTGTTGCAGAGATGATTAATGTTTTTCACTAACATTGCAGCTTCCAGGAGAGGAGCCGCTGGGAAGGATAGAGCTGACAGAACACGGGCATTTACTGGCACTGGTACACAAGATGAATAACTGCCTCAGCCAGATGGAGCAGTTCCCAGTCAAAGTGCATGACTTCCCTAGCGGTAATGGTACAGGGAGCAGGTAGGTCGCACTTTCAGGGTTTGTAAACGACTGCGTTTTCCATTCATTCATCTGTGTGATTTGTAAAACTACTAAAACATCTTTGCTTTTTAAGTATTATAGAGATAAGATACAGGACAAAATCATTTTAAGACCCTTAAATTTAATTTGCTATTTGATGACCGGGGAGCCTCACACAATTACTGTCAGTAGGATTATTCGCAAAACACATCCATCACTCATCGTGGCTTGTACAGATATACACCATGATGCCAGTGAGAATAGAGCCCTAGGCTTTTCTTAGTCGCTTCATTGGGGGACACAGGAAGACCTTGGGTATGTGCTTGCTGCATCAGGAGGCTGTCACTATGCAATATAACAGAAAAGCAACTCCTCCCCAGCAGTATACACCCTCCTACTGGCACAAATGCAACTCGGTTTTAGCTTAGTGTCTTAGGAGGCAGACACAGGTCTCTCTGAGCCTGTATCTACCAGAATTTTCTATTTTTAATTTTAAATTTTTAAATTTTCTTCTATGAAGACTCATCGGGGAATACGGAACGGTTGAGCCTATCTGTCACCCTGCATAGAGATCGAGAGTCCAGTGTACGCTGGTTGCACTGTTAACTCTCCCTCTCTGGGTCAGGGCTATCCCTTCTTTGAAGCGGATCCCGGAGAACTCTGAGGCCGGATGCCGGTGCCTGCCCTGGCCCATTCGCTCCCCTACCCACTCGCCTTCCAGAGCTGGTCGGTAGGGTCATCAGACGCTCTGATCCCTGTACGCATGAGAACAGTTTCCGCGTCTGGAGCTCGGCACCTCTCAGGACGAGGTAGGGACCTGCACACTGATGGCAGCAAGCAGTCCCTGGATCCGGGGTCCATATACCCCCGTTCCCCATCCTCACTTTACCAGCCCCCTCCTGGTCACTCCTCAGGTTTTCCCCTGGCTACTCCAAGAGAGGGTATTGCTCTGGGGCAGCAGCCGCAGCGAGGCCACTCTGCCCCTGCGTGCATGGGCGGTCACTGGCTATCTCAGCAATCTGAGTAGCCACGGGCCATTCCACCTATGGCTGCAGCAGGGGTTGCCTGATGGTGATCAGGCAAATAGGATAGGGGCAAAAGGGGGGCGCTTTATTAATTCTCAGAGGCTCCTGGCTCTGTTTCAGGACCAGTAAGCCCCTTTCTACTTTATCAAAGCCAGCACAGCGCGCTGCTGCTGCATAGGACCCACAACTCCCAGCAAAGAGGGTTACAGTGCCGCTACAGCCACCCCTGACAGAGAGGCTCCTGTCAGCAGCTGCACCCAGGCCAGCACAGCCCCGGACCTGAGGCTCTGCGCTGCGGGCCTTCCGATTCGGGCCACCGCCAAAAATTTTGTCCCAGGCCTCTGCTGCGGCCTCCAGAGCTCTCCTGCGGACGTCCGTGGGCGGGCTCCTCGGAAAGGCTCCGCAGAGCTCTGCCTAGGCCCCGCCCACAGACGGGGCTCATTGTGGAAAAGGCCGTGTATTTTTGGCCGCGCTGGCCACACCCCCATCGCACTTGGCGGCATTTTCTCAACCAGGCAGCCCCGCTCCTCCCCCTGGCCGATGGGGATCGAGCACGGGCTCTCTGCCCGCAGTTTTTAGTTCCGCTCTCAGTCTCCCTGCAGAAGCCTGCGCTTTACACAGGAGCCATCACATGAGGAAGGCACAGAACGCTGCAACTGCCTTTGTGCTCCTCCACTGCTTGGATCCAGCAGGGAACACTGGACATCTGCACCTGGGCAAGCAAAGCCTCCCCAGCCCCCCACACTGCTGGCACTCTCACTACTGGCTATAGTAGATGCCTCACACAAGGAGCACCCATACAGCCACCATAGCCACCACAGTGTACTACGCCTGCTCAGGGTGCAATAAGAAGCTACCTTCAGCTCAGAACTCTCCGCTGTGCCTCGCTTGTAGTCCACAGACCATGCAGGCTGCTCAGGAGCCTACCACTGACCTGTCCGTGGTCTCTGCCCCACCTGAGGTACTTTCCTTATCTCAGTCTGCCACTACTCTGATTAAATTCTCGGAAAACCTGATGGCAACCCTAGAGCACCTGCCCACGCAGATTGCCTCCGCGATTAGGCCTAATCCATCGGAGCAAACCGACCCTAGCCCACCAGGGAACGCTGTCCCTGGACCACCAGACCGATCCACCTCCAAACCACCTTCGGAATCAGAGGTCCAGACCGCTCACAGAGGAAGTGGATTCGCTTGTCCCCCTGATCCCGGTCCCTCTCCCCCAGAGACCTCTACTCGAAGCCTTCTTCTCCAGCACACTCTGCACCATCTGATTCTGATTCCGTATCGGATTCGGACCTGGATATAGACTCTGACCAACTTTTGGGAATCAGAAACACAGTAGACTCCCTAATTCTAGCAGTGAATGACACCCTTAAGGTCGACTCTGATGACAAGCCGCCCACATGGAAAGTGTCGATTAAACTTACTAGACAAGCTCCTCGGGTCTTCTCTTACCTAGAAGACTTTGACGACATCTTTACCAAGGAATGGCTACACCCAGAGAAGTGCTTTCAATCCAGAAAGTGTCTAGAGGCTCTTTATCCCTTCTCTAAGTTCGATTGCCAAAAGTGGACCACCTCACCACCAGTTGATCCCCCAGTGTCACGTTTAGCTACCAACACCATCCTACCCCTGGCAGACCGTGCTTCCCTTTAAGGAAGGACCAGACAGACACATTGAAGCCATGGCGAAATCTGCTTTCCAAGTCTCAGGCGCTTCTCTTTGCCCTTCATTCGCAGCCACCTGGGTCTCCCTGGCTATGGCCTCCTAGGCCAAGAACCTCCGTAGGGGTATTCTGTCCCAAGCACCTCCCGCGGAACTAGCGGGCCTGGCTGATGAGATCGCTCAGGCTGGAAAATATATCGCTACAGCTTGCCTTGACGCCACATCCTGCAGCGCCCAGGCCTCCGGCAACATGATCTCCATTCGCAGGGCCCTTTGGCTGAAGGCCTGGAATGCTGATTCAGCCTCTAAAAAAATCTCTCTCCAATCTCTCCTTCAAGGGCTCTCGTCTGTTCAGCGATAAGCTAGATAAAATCATATCGGACGCCACCGGCCGGAAGAGTACTTCCCTTCCGCAGGCAAAGCGCAAACGGACAATTCCTAAGAGGAATTTCCAATTTCGTTCCTTTCGTCCCTCAGCGTCCAAATCCTCCAATAGGCGAGACCGCTCCCCCGCCTGCCAGGATAGAAAAAGGCCCTCCTACAAGCCCGCACCTTCCTGGCGCCCTCGTAACGCATACACTCGACCCTCTGGTTCCCCGGCCAATCGCTCATGACGCCAACCCCAACCTCGGGGGCCGCCTCAGGGCCTTCCAGTCAGTTTGGCTATCAGTAATCGACGACGCCTGTGTCCGAGACGTCGTCTCATTGGGGTACAAGATCGAATTTGCTTCTTTTCCCCAAGACCGTTTTTTTCTATCACCTAAAGACCCCAAACTCATCTCCGGCTTTCACCAAGCCATTTCTTCCCTCGAGGAAGCAGGTGTTATCATCCACGTTCCAAAGCATCAACATTTTTTGGGATTTTTACTCCAATCTTTTTGTGGTCCCAAAAAAGGGAGGCGCCATTCCGCCCCATTTTGGACTTGAAGCTTCTCAACACCAAGCTCCGGTTGAGGCACTTCAGGATGGAGTCCCTTTCTTCAGTAATAGCGTCTATGGAGCCAGGAGAATTCATGGCCTCCATAGACATCCAGGACGCCTACCTCCATGTTCCCATCCTTGCGTCTCGCTAATGATTCCTGCGCTTCGTTGTAGGATCCCAACATTACCAGTTTACCGCTCTAACCATTCGGCCTTGCCACTGCTCCCCGGGTCTTTACAAAAATCATGGCAACAATGGTGGCCATCCTTCTGTCCAAGGGAATTCTAGCAATACCCTACTTGGACGACATCCTGATAAAAGCCCCCTCTCACTCAGGGTGTCTCGAAAGCCTTCAAATATCTCTGGATTCTGCCCGTCGCCTGGGCTGGATCATCAATGTCAAGAAGTCTTTCTTTTGTTCCGACTCAGCGGATCACCTTTCTGGGCATGATTTTCGACACAGCCCAGTCCCGCATTTTCCTTCCCCCAGAGAAGCGGGCCACCCTGTTGTCCGGGATTCACAGTCTCAGGCGGCCCTCTCCTATGACACTCTGATTCTCCATGAGGATTCTGGGCAGAATGGTGGCCTCCATCGAAGCGGTTCCATTCGCCCAATTTCACACAAGGCCCCTCCAGCGCTTTCTGCTAGCGACTTGGGACCTCTCCTTCAGCAGTCTTGATCGTCGAGTCTACCTCTCCAGGTCAGCGAGACAGTCACTCCTCTGGTGATCGAGTCCCCCCTTCTCTCATGCGGCAGATCGTTTCTCCCGATCATATGGACAATCATTTCCACCGCCGCCAGTCTCTCCGGTTGGGGCGCCACCTTCCTCTGCCACACAGCACAGGGCACGTGGAGCTCCCAGGAATCCTTCCTGCCCATAAACATCCTAGAACTCAGAGCGATCCTCCGAGTCCTCCTGTACTGGCAATCCTACCAGACGGGCCGACATGTCTGAATTCTGACTGACAACGCTACCAGGGAGGGACTCTGAGCCGCTCAGTCATGGCGGAAGTGACTCAAATCCTCCAATGGGCCGAGCTACACATTCCCCCAATTTCAGCAATCCACATTCCGGCCGTGGACAACTGGGCGGCCGACTATCTCAGTCGCGGGGGGTTGGACCAAGGAGAGTGGTCCCTGAACCCAGAGGTATTCCACCAAATTTGCCTCAGATGGTGCTTCCCAGACGTAGACCTGATGGCCTCCAGGGACAATTACAAGCTCCGTCCCTTCGTCGTCATATCCAGGGATCCCCAGGCCCTCGATGCGGACGCTCTTGGAATTCCATGGGCCCAGATCTCCCTCATCTCTCTTACCCCCCCCCCCCCCCCCCCCCCCCCCCTTCATCCCTCTCATTCCCAGGATTCTCAAGAAAATCCGAGCAGAAGGAGTAACTGTAATCCTCATAGCTCCAGATTGTCCCAGACGGTTCTGGTACGCAGAGGTAGTCAACCTCCTCGCGGACTCTCCATGGCCACTCCCCAATATCCCGGACCTCCTGACTCGGGGTCCTTTTCAACACCGGAATTCTCAGTCGCTCAGTTTAACGGCGTGGCTGTTGAAGCCGCGGTACTGAGATCTTCGGGTCTTTCTGAACAAGTCATCCAGACTATGTTAAAAGCCTGGAAACCATCCTCCTCACGTGCTTATCACCGCACGTAGAAGGCTTTCTTCCGATGGTGTGAGGTTTGCAATCGTTTACCAATGTTTTTTTTCTCTTCCATCTCTCCTGGCTTTTCTCCAGTCTGGCTTTGATGCACACCTAACCCTTAGCTCCCTGAAAGGCCAAGTATCCATCCTTTCGGTACTTTTCCAGAGGCAGCTCGCCTCGCTTCCACAGGTCGTACAGACCTTCCTTCAAGGAGTGGCTTGTGTCTCCCCTCCGTTTCGTTCCCCACTTGATCCCTGGGATCTGAATTTGGTACTAGACGTACTCCAAGATCTTCCATTTGAACCCCTACAAGAGATTACTCTACCTCTCCTAACATGGCAGGTCGCCTTCCTTGTGGTGATCACCTCCATTCGGAGGGTGTCGGAACTTGCGGCTCTTTAATGTCGTTCCCCTTACTTGATCTTCCATCAGGACAAAGTGGTACTTCGTCCCATGGAAAAATTTCTACCAAAGTTTGTCTCCTCTTTCCACATCAATGAGGAGATTGTCCTACCCTCCCTTTGCCCAGCCCCATCTCGCTCTCGGGGAGAAAAGATTGGACAATCTGGATTTAGTCAGGGCTCTCCGTATTTTCCTTTCACGAACCACTTCCTTTCGATGAGTGGACTCCCTCTTCGTGGTTCCTCATGGTCCCTCATGGTCCTCGCAAGGGTTTGGTAGCCTCTAAGGCTACAATTGCCCGGTGGATTCGATTCGCTCCACTATCTCGGAGGCATACCACATTAAACAGGTTCCTTGTCCATCCAGACGAAGAGCACATTCCACTAGAACAGTGGGAGCTTCCTGGGCTGTCAGACATCAGGCTGCGGCAGCTCAGCTTTGCAAAGCGGCCACCTGGTCGTCAGTTCACACATTTGTTACGTTTTGCAGAGTTCATACTCAAGCATCTGCAGATGCCGTTCTGGGGCGCAAGATTCTACAGGACGCTGTGGTCTGAGTTCGCCCGAATACTTCTGTTAGTACACCCACCCAACGGGACTGCTTTTGTACGTCCCAAGGTCTTCCTGTATCCCCCAATGAAGTGACTAAGAAAAGGGGATTTTTGGTACTTGCCGTAAAATCCTTTTCTTGGAGCTTCAATTGGGGAACACAGTCGCTCCCTGTGTATATAGTTGAGCAAGTTGATGGGTTTATGGTTGCTCCTATTGCTATTCTCACTAACTGAGTTGCATTTGTGCCAGTAGGTGGGTGTATATTGCTGGGAGGAGTTGCTTTTCTGTTATATTGCATAGTGTCAGCCTCCTGATGGCAGCAAGCATACACCCAAGGTCTTCCTGTGTCCCCCAATTGAAGCTCCAAGAAAAGGATTTTACGGCGAGTACCAAAAATCCCCCTTTATTTTTCGCTCCATTGGGAGACCCAGACATTGGGTGTATAGCTTCCGCCTCCGGAGGACACACAAAGTACTACACTTAAAACAAAAAGTGTAGCCCCTTCCATACTGCCTATACTCCCCCCTTCAGGAGAAATCCCATCAGTTCTTAGCTTTGTGATGAAGATCAAGGCCCCTATCCAGGAGGCCTACTTTTCCTCTGGAACGCCTCTCCCGTCGGGTCTTAAGGCGCATTCGACAAGAGCTGTGGGTGCCTCGTGGGCCTTACGTCACCAGGCTACAGCGCAACAGGTGTGTCAGGCGGCAACTTGGTCCAGCCTACACACCTTCACGAAACATTATAAAGTTTATGCGTACGCTTCGGCAGACGCGAGTGTGGGCAGACGGATCCTTCAGGCGGCGGTCGCTCACCTATGATAGGAGCTGCCACGTTTTTGGGTCTTTTCCCACCCAGGGATCGCTTTTGGACATTCCAATGTCTGGGTCTCCCAATAGAGCGAAAAAGAAAGAGAATTTTGTTTACTTACCGTAAATTCTTTTTCTTCTAGCTCCTAATTGGGAGACCCAGCACCCACCCTGTTACCTTTTGGGCTTTGTTTACCGTTCAGTGGCTGGTGTTAGACATGTCACTTCTGTTAATCGGTTTGCCGATATATTTTGGCCTGACTTCCGGTTTTGGTGTGGGCCTTTTCCTCCTTCATGCTTGTGCACCGAACTGATGGGATTTCTCCTGAAGGGGGTGTATAGGCAGTATGGGAGGGGCTACACTTTTCGTTTTAAGTGTAATACTTTGTGTGTCCTCCGGAGGCGGAAGCTATACACCCATTGTCTGGGTCTCCCAATTAGGAGCTAGAAGAAAAAGAATTTACGGTAAGTAAACAAAATTCTCTTTTTTTTCCCCTCTGTGTTGGTATACTGTGTTTTTCAGATTATAAAACACACTGTTTTTTGGAGGGAGAGTGGGGGTGCGTTTTATAATTCGAATCCACTGTGCGCTGTATTGTGGAGGGGGGAGGGGTGGGGATGACTGGCGGAGCGCTGTTTGGTGCCTGAAGGAGACTGCAGAGGCAGTGGGAGGTCACGTGCTCCTGGTCATTAGCCTCTTCTAATATGCACTGCACCCACTGTCCATCACCCCAGTGACGAAATGCATTGATATATGGACATCTTACATGTGTCTGCGCTTACCCCCCCCCCCCCCCCAAATCATCCTGGATATGACCCCCAAACACCCCCCACCTCCCGTCACACTATATGCCCCCTTCTGGCGTGCACACAGTAAAAACACAAACACTGTTACTCACCTCTCTGTTGCTTGCTCTGTGCTCCCAGTTCAGTGTCTTCCTATCTCTTTGCCCAATCACATTATCTGATGCCCGGGAGGTACAGGAGGTCACCGCTCAGCTGGGAGCACAGAGCGAGCAATGGAGGGATGAGTAACAGCGTTCATTATTTTACAGTGTGATCACCTGTGGGGGTGCCATATCTGGCACAGTGGGGCAAGATATAACATTGCACCACTGAGGACTGAATTAAAGTGTGTCCATTTTTCTAATGTTTTTGGATGTGCCGCCTAGTTTATGGATTTATATATTAAGTTTGAACACCGTATTCAGGAAGTATTGCACCCACTTTTGGTTTTTCTAAGATTATGCTGAATCCCTTTCCTGTTTTTATATATATCTTTATCTCAAAATGAGGGATATACATGATATATGATTTATAAGACGGACCCCATTTAGCATTGAAAATGTATTTTTTTTTCTCTTTACCGTCACCAAATTAAAAAGCGAAAAATACAGTATATATTTTATATGTATTTTATCTCCATTGCCAGGGGGTCTCAAGCTCTAAAGTTTTTCAATACTCATCAGCTGAAATGTCAACTACAGAGACATCCAGAGTGCACTAATGTAAAGCAGTGGAAAGGCGGACCTGTAAAAATAGATCCCCTGGCTCTTGTGCAAGCGATTGAGAGATATCTGGTGGTTAGAGGTAAGTCCTTGTGTTCCTCGCGAACTTGTATCTCGGATTGTTAGATGCTTTAATTAGGTTTTTGCCTTGCTATATTGCTAAGTCTTTGTTTTATTTTTATAACATTAGGTTACGGCCGAGTAAGAGAAGATGACGAGGATAGTGATGATGATGGCTCTGATGAAGAAATTGATGAATCCTTGGTAAGATACAGTAATTAGTCATGAGGCACCAATTCACAAAAATGTTATACATCTGGACAGACTTGGATCCATCATCCTTTTATAAGTTAGTATTTCTCTTTTGTCTCATTGGGAACACAGGATACCATGGGTGTATGTTTGCTGCCACTAGGAGGCGACACTAAGTCAATTAATGAAACTAAAGAGTTAGCTCCTCCCCGGCATAGTAGATGTCGGGATTTCAGCGGCGCTAGCCGCTAATCTCCCGACAGTAGACGCAGGTCATCTCCTGCCGCACGGAGGTCAGTGGCGACGCAGCCGGAAGATGACCAGCGCAGGCCGGTCATCTCCCAGCTGCTTGCAGCGGAAGTGCCCGAACGGCGCTATTGATCTCGCTCAGTGTGACACGCAGCAGATCGCTGATCGTGTCAGAATGGCCTGGACCATTTTTTGATCGTTGAGACCCCGCTGAGCAGCATGCATTGATGTGTTTCACGGGGACAACGACCTCAATACTACGCCCTAGAGTGATGGGATTCCAACTACCGCCATATTGTTTCTGCATCGCTGGTGAGATCTTTTTGACATCTCACCAGCAATCACGTAGTGACGCACCAGCGATCCCGTCCAGGTCGTATCGATGTAGCGTCGCCAAGTGTGACTGTACCTACCTGTCACGTGCCCACTTCTCAGCACGTGACTTGGGGTTGCGCCTGTAAGGGTTAATCTATCTCCTCTCACTCAATCCAGCACTCGACCTCTGTCCTATGCTGAAAGGGAGCATCAATCACACCGCGCACCCCGCTTCACACACGCTGCCACCACCCATCGGATTTTAGGGGGCCGATGAGTTCCCCTAAACTAAGACTTATCAGACAATCAATAACATCACACCTTCCTTGGGCTGTGGATTCTTAGAGTATACAAGGTTCAGACTTATTAAAGTTCTAAGCTTTAATATAAAAAGTACCGTGCTTACAAAAAAAAATATAAAAAATAGAAATAAGAAAACGACATACACATATGCAAACAATGAAATAAAAACTTACAGGAACCTAAACTTCGACTTTGTTGCCTAATGGGGAGAGCAGAGATTTGGAATGATGATCACAGCAGCTTTAGCTGCCCCATCTATGTGACACAGGGCTTTAGCTGAGCGAGCCCAGATATAGACTTAGACATTTTTCAAATGCTCCTTTGTCTAAACCAATTATTTTCCCACAGTAAATTTCAACTGCTATACTACCTATTTGGTGGAGTCTTTGATCCCCTTCTCTTGCTAGCTACAGGTGTGAAGTTTGTCACTCTCTGCTTTTCCCAGGATGCCCCCTGGGGAGACTAGAGTCAGTGTGACTGCGAAGTTAGGATACCGTCACACACTGAGACTTTCCAGCGATCCGACCTGGCTGGGATCGCTGGAAAGTCTCTCTGGAGTCGCTGGGGAGCTGTCAAACAGACATTCACCAGCGACTCAGCACCCGTGAGATCGCTGGTAACCATGATAAACAGTGGGTAAGTAAGCAGCGCTCGCTGCTTAGTTACCCAGTGTTTATCATGGATACCAGCGACCTCCCCTGCTTAGCGCAGCCTGTAAGCAGGGAGGACGCTGGTAGCCATGATAAATTGCGGGTATCTAGGCAGTGCTGCCCAGATACCAGCAGTTTATCATAGTTACCAGCATCCTCCCTGCTTACAGGCTGCGCTAAGCAGGGAGGATGCTGGCATTCATGATAAACACCGGCTAACTAAGCACTGTGTGCTGCTTGCTTACCCGCTGTTTATCATGAATACCAGCCTGTGAGGTCGCTGGTTTGCTCGTCTCTCGCGGTCACACCCAGCGATGCGTGCTGACCAGCGGGAGACTTGGGTCCAAAAAATGGCCCTGAGCGACGTGCAGCAACCAGCGACCTCACAGCAGGGGCTAGGTTGCTGGTGGCTGTCACACACTACAACATCGCTGGAGAGGTCGCTGTTACGTCACAAAATCTGTGACGTTGCAGCGACATCGTTAGCGATGTAGTGTGTGAAGTGGCCTTTAGTGTGTGCTGAGGTTGTGACCTCTTGTGGATGGACATGGGATTTAACCCCTTACTGTTCTACTGTCCAGTCCCTGAGATACATATTTCACTACAATACCTTACTGATCGCTCATTGCATTATTCATAAATCTTCATAAATAATCTACATACATATTCTAGAATACCCGATGCGTTAGAATCGGGCCTCCATCTAGCAGATATATATAATTACTATAATATGTATGTAATCTTTTGAGCAGTTCTGGCAAACTGTCCGGAGGTGTAACATTCCGTCTGTGATATTGTCTTCTCCAGGCTGCTCAGTTTTTGAATTCAGGAAATGTCCGACACAGGCTTCAGTTTTACATTGGTGATCACTTACTTCCTTACAACATGACAGTGTACCAAGCGGTGAGACAGTATAGCATACAGACAGAAGATGAAAGAGAGTCCACAGATGATGAAAGTAATCCTCTAGGAAGAGCTGGTATCTGGACCAAGACACACACTATCTGGTAAGGACCTCCTTTGTGTATGCAGCTTTGTCAGTATACCCCAATCTATTTCTTTTTACATTGCTTTTACATTAGAGAGCGATATCAGCAATATCTGTCGATTGCAGGTACAAACCAGTTAGAGAAGAAGAGGAGAGCACTAAGGATACAGTAGGTGGCAAGCGAGGCCGTGCCCAAACTGCGCCAACCAAAACATCTCCTAGGAATTCTAAGAAACATGATGAATTGTGGCATGGTAAGGTTACATCTCATGTTGTCACATAGCACACTTATATATCCGTATTTCCGAACAACTCTACAATCAAGCAGAGCATAATCTCTTGACAACTATATGAGACTTGACAGTTGTCAAACTGTGGATTATCAAAACCTTGTAAAAATAAAAATGTTTTGACTTTTTTGTTTTTTAAATAGAAATTTTCTTGAAGACTAACAAAAACTATATATATTTTTTTCCTTGTATACAGATGGAGTTTGCCCAAAAATTGCTAATCCTTTAGACAATTACCTCATCTCCTCTCCGCCTGATAATATCACTTTTGATGATCCTTCCCTTGATGTCGTGATTCTTCTAAGGGTTCTTCATGCTATCAGTAGATACTGGTATTACCTGTTTGAAGTGAGTTACGCTACCACCAATTTGCGGGTTTACCTTTAGTTATGTAAAAGGTGCTGTTTGTTAAACTACTTGTTCCCTCAAATATGTGATGTGTAATTTGGGGACGATGTATGTTTTTTTTTTGTTTTTTTTTTTGCTTTGATTGATTGTTGGCTAGTATGCTTTAAATAACAATCAAAGTGTGTGTGTGCTGATTTTTTGGACTCCAAGACACGCTATTTTCCCAAAAAAAAACCTCTGGGGAGAAGGGGTGCGTCTTGCAGTCTAAATGTACTGTACGTGTGTGTTTGTGTGTGTGTGTGTGGGGGGGGGGTTATCCGGAAGCTGGAGTATGTTACTGGAGGCAGAAGCAGGCTGTAGTAGCGAATGCCAGTTGTCACGTGTGACTGCTGTTTAAGAAAATTTCGATATGCACTGCTCCCTCCTGCTGATCATCTCTCAGCCCTGGAGCGGCGCATATTACGTTTTCTTAAAACATCTGGCCCACACAATTACTCAATAGCTGCTGCTGCAGTGCGCTGTTAACAGCAGTGGATATTCACTGTTTCCCACACATTATCTTTACTCCATCTGGCATATCTCACCTTACTGATGTCTTTATCACTGTAAATGGCATCATTCTCTTGCATTTCTTTTTCGCTCCATTGGGAGACCCAGACATTGGGTGTATAGCTTCCGA
Organism: Allobates femoralis; assembly: GCA_033576535.1. Lineage (NCBI taxonomy): Eukaryota > Metazoa > Chordata > Amphibia > Anura > Aromobatidae > Allobates > Allobates femoralis. Next base: position 89,062,380 of record JARQOC010000001.1, read on the forward strand.
CCTCCGGAGGACACACAAAGTACTACACTTAAAACAAAAAGTGTAGCCCCTCCCCTACTGCCTATACACCCCCCTCAGGAGAAATCCCTTCAGTTCTTAGCTTTGTGTTGAAGGAGGCACACCTACACTCATCCACTCTCACTTTAGTCAGACACGCTCTCCCTGGAGAGTGTCGGATGGAAGAAAAGTGGATCCATAGGATCCCCAGCATGTCTCCTTCCTCGGGCAGAGGCGGTTGAGGTACCCTTGGGGTACAACGGGCTGGAGCCCTCATGCTGTCTTTTCCTTCTCCATCCCTTTGTGGCTCTGGAGAAGTGGGATCGTCGCGGGCTTCCATGAATTATGGAGCTCTAACTCCATCCACAGCCCCTCATGGATCTGCTGGCCGGAGATGTTACCCTCAGGGACTGGACCCTGCACCTCTAAGGTACTCTGTGTGGGGTACGCTGCAGCTGCAGTCTGTCCTCCGTTCCGTTTACCTGGGGGTATTCGCTGTGCGGGGCATCCAGGGCACCCCAGTCCCCTGGTCCCGGCCATGCTGCGGAATCTCCGGTTCTCCCGGCTCTCCGCTGCTTCCTGCTCCTGACGCCGGGTGACCGCAATGATTTAGGCCCCGGCTTGCCGCGGCCTATTGTCGGCCCTGTATTTGGGCTCTGTGGTGGTTTCCGGCCCTTTCATGCAGCGCTGTGGGCTGAAACTCCCTCCTTGGCTCCCTGCTCTCGGCAAGGAGGTAGCCTGGTCCCCGACACTGGGAAAAGGAGGCACCCTGCACGCAGGATGCGCTCCCTCCAGCTTTTTCCTGGCAGGCTCCGGGGCTCATTAGGCCCCTATACTCCGGAGCGCGGGAGTTCCAGATCTCTGGACCTCCCGCGGGCCCCAGCGTGTCAGGACTTCGGCGTTGTGTGGCGGGTTCCGGGCGTTTTTGTGACACTCGCCCGGACCTCCGCGCCGGCCCCCGCGCCTTTCACGGCATGGGGGTTCTAATTTAGGCCGCGGCTTCAGCCTGTTTGGAAGCCGCCGCCTATTGCCCGCCCCCGGCCCGCCTTTCCGGATGACGCGGTTCGCGTCATATAGGGGGCGGACCGGACACATATCGGGGGCGGACAGGGGTTCCTGCCGCCTCGCGCGCTCTGTGGGAGCTGCTGCGCGCCATTGTCTGGACTGGACCGCCCTCCCCATAGGCAGTGGCGGCCATGTTTCAGGAGGGCACTCAGGGCACAGAGTCTGCAGATGCAGTGCATATGCCGACATGACAGAGGACCCTACAGTAGTAGTAGTCCCTCTGGTCCCCCTGACTCTCGCAGCTGCTTGTTAGTGCCTCATCCTCTCCTGGGGCATAAACCCCAGAAGTAGTATAGGGGTATCCGCTCTCCTGCCGGCGCTGCCATATCTCGGCCCCAAAAGGTCGCAGAGAGTCCCCTCTGTCTCCTCTCATTTCGCCGAGACCCATACTGTGGGATCTCGGTTTTGTTAGGGAGGAGGATCAGCTAAATTCTGTAGGTATATTGTCTTGACCTCTGGGAACAATCCCTTAGTGGATTGTTTTGGTTCCTTCCGATAAATCCGTGCTGGACCTCACTGCTCTCCCCTCCCCCTCGGAGGCTGAGCTCTTGGAGGAACTGTCGCAGTCTCTTCCTCCGTCCAGGGCACATGAGTTGTTCTTTTTGATCTCTCTGCCTTCGGATCATCTAGGCAGACCTTCAGGGCTTGCCCTGATAAACGTCTCTCTAGGAAGCGGATGATGTCTCTTTACCCTTTCCCCCCAGAGGTTGTCAGGCTTGTTCGGTCTCACCTAGGGTGGACCCACATGTCTCTAGACTGCCTGCCAATACTGTCAGGTCAGTTACACAGGACTCCTTCTTAAAGGACTCCACTGACCACCAAATTGTGCTCCTGCAAGGGTCATTGTACCAAGCTAAAGGAGCCTCGTTTGCCTCTGCTTTCGCGGCAGTGTGGCCTTTGCAGGCAGCTGCTGCCTGCTTGGCGGAACTCATCGTAGTAGCTCGGGATACTCCTGGGGTGACTACCTTATCTCTCCGTCTTCCACATTCGCAGAATTGGCAGGGCGGCGCTCATAGGGTCTACTAGCTGTACCGCCAGTTGCTCGCAGCCCACAGAATGGGGGCTGCGGGATTGGAAGGCTGACGCCACTTCCAAGGGGGGATCTCCCGTTTTTGGGGACATGTTTTCGGGGCTAAGGGAACCTACAGGTGGAAATGCCACCTCCTTGCCTCAAAGGGGCAGAAGTCTGGACGGCATCAAGGGCTTGCCTGATTTCGTGCCTTTCTTCCCTCTTCATGCACTCCCCCTCTTCGTCCGTTCAGTCTAGAATCATACGGACAGGTCGGTCTATGTCAGTCAAAGCCTTGCACTCCCAGGCGGCCTCCGCTCCCAGCAGCTTCCTCTGTCGGTGGCAGGCTCTCCCGGTTTTGAGTCATCTGGCGCTGCCATATCAAAGACCGGCGGGTGGTAAACGTCTTTCCCCTTGGATGGAACCATCCTCGCGTCCTCCGACTCTCTTCTGTCTCTCCTCGTTACAGCCGCTAGAGCTTCGGCCTTTTATCTCTGGACGCCCTGTAACAGGACGGGGTCGTGTTTCAGGTTCCTGACACGGAACTCCTCTTGGGGTTCTATTCGAATCTGTTCACGGCTTCTAAGAAGAACAGTTGGGTAGGGCCAGTTTTAGCTGACTAGTGAGGGGCAAGACTTTCAGGATAGCATCATTTCGGCACATGATTGCCTCAATATGGCAGGGGCGCTTCCTAGTCTTAGGGATGTCCAGTAGTCTATCTGCTCGTCCCCATTACTCCCGCTCATCAGCGTCCGCTAAGGGTCGCGGTGGGGGAGGGGGCTCTTTCAGTTGTGACTCTGCCCTTCGGCCTGGCCTCGGCTCCGAGAGTCTTATCCAAGATGATGGCAGCGAGGGGGGCCGTACTGCTTTTCAGAGCCACGCAGTAACCCCAGGCTTGGACGACCTGCTGCGCAGAGCTCTCTCCGGAGCAGTATCATCTGAGTCTTTCGATGTACTCTCGACGCTTGGCAGCGGTTCGGATGGCTGGTCGACGTGCCAAAGCACTTTCTTCTTCCGGCACAGACACTAACGTATCTGGGCATGGACTTCCCTCCGTTCCGACTCTGGTCATGCTGACTTTCAGCTAGCAGAGGTCGATTCAAAGGAAGTCAAATTCCTTCCTTAATCGGGTTCAGTCTCCATCAGACGTCTGATGCACAGTCTGGGAAGGATGGTAGCTGCCATTCAAGCAGTACCGTTGGCGCAATTGCACCTGCGTCCTCTGCAATTGCAGATCCGCCAAGGTTGGGACAAGTCTCCATCATCGGTCGACAGGCGCATATCGCGGTCTCCGTCAACGAGGGATCCCTCCACTGGGGGATGTTTGCCATGTCGCTGCCACGAGGGAGAGGCCTTCTGCCCCCCTCTTTGTTACCAGTGACCACGGACGCCAGCCTCCGTGGTTGGGGCACCGGGTTTCTCCAACACAGGGATCTATGCTCCTGGGCGGGGCAGGAATCAATTCTGCTGATCTATGTCATGCAAAGTTCGGCCCATTTACTTGGCTTCTCTGGCTTTTCGGAAGATTCCTGGTGGGGAATCGTATTCGGATGCAGTCCATCTACGCGACCGCGGTCGCTTATTTTGATCTTCAGGGAGGCTTTCGAAGTTCTCAGCCAGTGTCTAAGGTTCACTAAATCCTTCAGCGGGTCGTGGACACAGACTCGTCCTTCTCGGCGGTAAACTGCCCGGGGGTGGACAATTGGAAGGCCAACTACATACGTCGGCAAGGTATGGACGCAGGCGAATGCACTCCACCCTGACGTCTTTCTGAACACCGGCGACAGGGGAGGAACTTCGGACGTGGACCTGATGACCTCTCGGTCGAACAACTAGGGTCCGGTTTTCATGTCTCGCTCTCGAGACCACAAGGATGCGGAGGCTGACGCTCTGACCCAGGACTGGTCCCAGTCTTGCCTCCCCCACGTGTTTCCTCCATTGCCTCTGTTGCCCAGGGTTCTACAGAAGCTCAGAACGTAATGTCGACAAGCCCTGCTCGTCGTCCCAAACTGGCCCAGAAGGGCCTGGTGTCATGACCTTTTTCAGCTCTCCGCCGGGGATCCGTGGAAGCTCCCGACTCGGCCAAACCTCTTGTCAAAAGGTCCGTTCTTCCGTCACAATTCGACAGCCCTCAGCCTCACTTTGTGGCACTTGAAGACTGGTTGCTGTCACCTTGTGGCTTTTCTTCTGAAAGAGCCACGGCCATGAGACGAGCCGGAAGACTTGCATCGGCAAATATTTACTGAAGAGTCTGAAAGATCTTCTTTTCCGGGTATCGTCTCAACGAAGAGTCTCCTTGACCTTTCTCCTTTTCAACCCTTCTTGTCTTCCTTTCATCAGGGTTACGTAAGGGCTTGGCCCTCAGATCCTGCGAAGGTCAAATCTCCGCACCTTCTGTGCTAGTCAACAAACGTCTGGCTAACCTGCCTCAGGTGACGACGTTTGTGCAAGGGGAAGATCACATCATGCTCCCCTACAGACGTCCGTTGGAGCTTTGGGACCTTGATCTGGTACTTTGGCATTACAAAAGCCGCCTTTCGATTCTCTGAGGGAGACGCCTCTCTCCAAATCTTTCTCAGAGAGTTGCTTTGCTTCTGACCATTACCTCTCTGCGGAGAGTTTCAGGACTGGCAGCCCTGTCTTGCAAATCTCCATTCCTAGTGTTTCACCAGGATAACGTGGTGCTCCAGCCTCTGGCAGAGTGCTTACCCAAGGTGCGTTCTTTGTTTCACCGGAACCAAGACATTGTCCCGCCGTCCTTTTGTCCTAATACTGTTCTCCAGTATGAGAAGTATCTCCATACTTTGCACCTGGGGAGGGCTGTCAAGATTTATGTCTCCTGCACGGCTCTTTTTCGCCGCTCGGACGCCTGGTCCGTCCTTACGCCCGGAAAAAAAAAAAAAAAAAAAAAAGAGGGGTAAGCCGCCCTCCAGGGCGTCCTTGGCGTGATGGACCTAGGCTCCTAGTCTGGAGGCCTACTTTGTCTCCGGTTCGCCTTTTCCTGCTGGGATTAGGGCGCTTTCCACAGGAGCTGTGGGTGTCGCGTGGGCCTTGCGTTTTCAGGCCACGGCACAACTGGTGTGTCAGGCGGCTACTTGGTCCAGCCTACACACATTCACGAAACATTATCAGATCATGCGTATGCTACTGCAGACGCTAATGTGGGCAGACGGATCATTCAGGCGGTGGTCACTCACCTATGATTGTCTCTGCCATGCTTGGGTCTTTTCCCACCCAGGGATAGCTTTTGGACATCCCAATGTCTGGGTCTCCCAATGGAGCGAAAAAGAAAAAGAGAATTTTGTTTACTTACCGTAAATTCTTTTTCTTATAGCTCCTAATTGGGAGACCCAGCACCCACCCTGTTGTCTTTTGGGCTTTGTTTTACCTTTTAAGTGGCTGATGTTATTCAGGTCGCTTTTATGGCCCTGTTGGCGACTCTTCATATCTGGACATTTCGGTCTTGTTGTGGGTTTATCCTCCTTCCTGCTTGTGCACCGAACTGAAGGGATTTCTCCTGAGGGGGGTGTATAGGCAGTAGGGGAGGGGCTACACTTTTTGTTTTAAGTGTAGTACTTTGTGTGTCCTCCGGAGGTCGGAAGCTATACACCCAATGTCTGGGTCTCCCAATTAGGAGCTATAAGAAAAAGAATTTACGGTAAGTAAACAAAATTCTCTTTTTTTCAGACGTCCGCTGCCTCAGAGTAACTCTTGACTCTGCACTGTCCTTCAAATCTCACATTCAAATTCTTGCCACGTCTTTCCACCTCCAGCTCAAAAATATTTCACGATGCTGTCCTTTTCTCAACCCTCAATCTACTACAATGCTTGCACATGCCCTAATCATCTCCCACCTCAACTACTGCAACATTCTCTGTGGCCTTCCTGCCAACACTCTCACATCTCCTCAGTCTGTCCTTAACTCTGCTGCCCGAATAATCCCCGCTATTCCCCTGCTATCAACCTGTCCCCTCCCTATATATCTGAACTAATCGGCCAATATCTTTCCTTACGTAATCTCCGCTTCCCCAAGTCCTCTCTTTCTCCTCCACACTTATTTGTTCCTCACCCAGTCGCCTCCTAAGTCTCCCAAAGATCCCGTATCCTCTGGAATTTTGCGCCCCAACAAGTCCAATTACCCATCATGTTTGAACCCTTCACAGGGGACTTAAAAACCCATCTGTTCAAGAAAGCTTACAGCCTGCAATGACTACACTGCTGCCTCACCACCACCAGAGATGCTGTACCGCAATCTACTGTCTGCTTCCCCATCATCCTGCAAAATATGAGGGCAGGGTCCTCTTTCCTTTGAACCAGTTTGCCATTGTTAATTTGTTTACGGTGATCTATATCTGTATTATGTATGTAACCCCTTCTCATGTACAGCACCATGGAATTAAGTGTTATCTAAATAATGTAATAGAATGGGGACCATCTATCAGGATGAGGACCATATACCAGGATGGGGGATCTTGTATACCAGAATTGCCAGGACGGTGAACCTGGATGGGGGACAGTAGCCTGTCTTCTGGTTCGGTGCTTCTTATATTTTGAAAAAACATGGTATGGTATGGTATGGTATGGTGTTTGTGTGTGTGTGTGTGTGTGTGTATCCCCATGAAAAGTGTATATAATTATAATTGTGTATATAATTCAATATTGCAAGGTGTGTGTGTGTGTTATATACATGTATTATATACATGTGTGTTTCTTTTACTGTTGACAAGATCAGACCTTTACAAGTCTGCACACTGTTAGGGCTCAGTCACACGAGTGTATAACGTGGACGAGTGCAATCTGATTAAAGAATAAAAGGGGGGATTACACTTGGGCCAATGTTACTCTTTGGGACAATGAGGCAGTGCCATTATGTGTTTTGTTTTTTCCACTGCTGTATTTGGCATGAGAAGGAAAAACGCTTGGCATGCTGTGATTTGACTCCGAAATCGGTACAGTGCGAGCATAAAACTTGATGCCGTATGGACCATTAGTATATGTTCCGATTTTCATAGATACCTTACAATTCTGTAAGAAGGGAACTGTAAATGGAGCTGTAAAAGATTAATAGCTGTCGAGTAAAGTAACATATTGCTCATGGACTTCACATGAATGTGAAATGAGAAAAAAAGTCCCACTTTTCTGGATGAGAATTTTTTTTTATATGCTCGCATAACCCAAGCCTTAAAATGATTACCCAGAGTACGGACCTTGGAGGGAGGTTTGTTGAAATGTTCATGGTACATTAGTAGGATACTAACACCTTGTTTCCTCACAGAATGCTGTCTGCAGAGAGATTATTCCCACGTCAGAGTTTATCAATAGCAAATTGACTGCAAAGGCAAACCGACAGCTGCAAGACCCTCTGGTGATCATGACAGGAAATATACCCACTTGGTTAACAGAGCTCGGGAAAAGCTGGTAAGTTCTATTGCCGACACTAACTTTTATGACATTTTGAAGCCTGCCATGAATGTTCACTTGATGTCAGACTCTTTAGAGCCATACAGATTCCTTGGTCTGATCAGGTGTTTTGTAGATGCTTTCAGTGTTAAAATGGTGCAGTCGTTGTGGCTATCTTCATTCAATAAACTCCCATTTTTTGTCAGTATATAATTTTCATGATGTTAAACAAATTTTGCAAGTATGACACAAGTCCAGTTAAGTCTTTCATGGCCTGTAATATTCCTATATGTCATTTATTTTTTCCGAGGAGTTCCTGACCCATGACTTGTGGGTACTTCATGGCGATCGTGTTGGTACAGGCGTTGTGCACATTCAGTCACTGCTGGTACTTTGACTTATGTGACATCAAAGTCTCGGCTCTCACAACCAGAATTGGTGCCTGAACTGCCCCGGGCTATTTAAGCCTTTAAATCGTGAGAGAGTAGGTTTTGCATGGTCTGGTAGGCGCCATGGCACGTCTGCTGTGAGTTGATGAGATTGGCGTACCAAGCACGTCTGGCCCAGTCTGGGGCCACGAGGATGATCTGGTGACATTCTTGTTTGATCTTCCTCACTACCTTGGGGATTAGTGGTAGCGGGGGGAAAATGTAAGGGAGTCTGATTCGGGTCCAGTCCTGGACTAGCGTGTCTGCTCTGAACGACTGTGGGTCGTGGACCTCGCCATGAAGGTGGGAACCTTGGCATAGAGGCGTGACGCCATTAGGTCCACATCCGGGGTTCCCCAGCGTTGGCAGATTTGTTGGAAGACGTCTGGATGTAGGGACCACTCTCCTAAGTCCATCCCTTGCTGGCTGAGGAAACCCGCTTCCCAATTGTCTACACCCGGTATGTGAATGGCTGATAATACTGAGTTCGTGGAATCCGCCCTGTAAAGTATGTGTTGAACTTGTTTCATCGCCTGGAGACTGCGGATTCTGCCCTAGTGATTGACATATGCCACAGCCGTGCCATTGTCTGACTGTATTCTGACATCTATAGAAAAAAAAAAAGGAGACGCAAGAGGCGCAGATTGTGCCTTATCAAAAAGACACTTTTGTTCTTATGTGGATTATGTAGGGATCCACTCACCTTTTCAAGTTGTGAAACCCACAACCAGTTTGGGCGCTTTAGCAGCTGCTGCAGAACCTCCACCGTCACGCCAAAACCGCGGGAAAATCAGAAGCTTTAAACAGGAATGGTTTCCACGGTCCGTGCTGCTGCTTCAAACAAAGTACTTCACAAGGGTTACCACCATCATCAGATCCTTTATTCAGCCATAACCAACGCATTTCAGTGCTGTCCCAGCACCTTCCTCAGGGTATGAGGAAGGTGCGGGGACAGCACTGAAACGCGTTGGTTATGGCTGAATAAAGGATCTGATGGTGGTAATAACCTTGTAAAGTACTTTGTTTGAAGCAGCAGCGCGGACCGTGGAAACCATTCCTGTTTAAAGCTTCTGTATTCTGACATGGCAGCCCGCCAGAAGGTGGCTGAAGGACTTCAGTGCTGGGAATATCGCCTGAATCTCCAGTAGATTGATGGGCATCTTTGATTCCGAGCGGGACCATTTGCCCTGTGCTCTGTGATGGAGGTACACCGCACCCATCCTGTGAGACACGCGTCGGTGGTTAGAACTTTCCAACATGGTGGAAGGAAAGCCCTTCCCAGCATGAGAGAGAGTGGCCGAAGCCACCAGTGGAGAGACTGCCTGGCTCATGATGGCAGGTGAAACCTCCTGTCGAGTGACCAGGGGTTCTTGTCCCATGACTTGAGTATGGATAGTTGAAGAGGTCTGAGGTGCAGCTGAGCAAAGGGAACTGCTTCTATTGCTGCCACCATCCTGCCTAGGACTTTCATGGCAGTTCTGAAGCACTGAGGAGACCGATGAAGGAGACTGCGGACTGCTAGCTGAAGGGCCCATGCCTTGTCCTGGGGGAGTTTGACTACTGCTGTAGATGTATTGAACTGCATTCCCAGAAAGACTAGAGACTGTGTTGGAACTGGAGTAGACTTGTGGAGGTTGACCAGCCAGCTGAGTCTTCTTAAATTGTCTCCCGTGATGGAGATGCTATGTTGGCAGTCCCTGAAGGTCGGTGCTTTGATGAGCAGATCGTCCAGGAATGGAAGAATGACGACACCCCTGGAATGAAGGATGGTCATGACGACCGCCATGACTTTTGTGAACACTCTGGGAGCTGTAGCTAAGCCGAACGGGAGTGCCATAAATTGGTAGTGTTCTTGGTTGATTGCAAATCTGAGAAACATTTGGTGAGTAGCTGTGATTTGAATTTTCTGGTCATCATAATGGGAGACCCAGACAATGGGGTTTAGGGCACTGCCCTCCGGAGGTCACACTAGGTACTACAAGTTTGTAGACACCGCCCCCTCCGCTTATAAACCCCTACCGCAGGGAACATCCTCAGTTTTAAACTTAGTGTGCTCGGAGGATCACGCTTTGCTTGCACTTCACTGCATTCTCACTACTTACGTGATGGCGTCTGAAGACAAGGTAATAAGGTCCCAGTCGGGACCGGTGACAGCCTCCCCGCTCACCCTTAGTGGCACACGCTGGTGGAGGTACCGGAGGGCCTAGGGCCTGGACACCTGGTGTTCTCCCGGTACGCTGTTACACTCCTCTCCATCCCTCTCTGGGGGGCTCTGGTGAGTGGGAGATGGGAGCCTTGCACAGCTCCGCTCCGTCCGAGGCCTCCCTAAATGGTGCTTACAGACCGGACTGGAGCCAGCCCAGTCCGAGGCCTCCCTAAATGGTGCTTACACTCCGGACTGGGCTGAGCGGCCCAGTCTGAGGCCTCCCTAAATGGTGCTTACACTCCAGACTGGTGCTGCACCCCCGTCCGAGGCCTCCCTAAATGGTGCTTACAGACCGGACCGGCACTGAGGCACTCGGTGTCTCCTGTGTGCCTGGGGGTAGTGTCTGGCACTTTATGTGCTTCATGACACTCAGACCGCGCGTTACCCTCGGGTCCGCGGTTCTGCGGGTGTACCCTGTGCTGGGGTCACCCTGGCTGACCGCCCTGTGTGTCACAGGGGCTGAGGCCGTAGGCTGCGGATGTGTGACATGTTATTGCAGTCTGTGTACATTGTTTTTTACACTGTTTCCCGCCCTGCGGGCTCCAGCTCCCTCATGAGAAGGATGCTTGGAGGATGGGATGCAGCCCGTGCGGTGACGTCACCGCGGGGCGTGTGTGTGTGTTTCCCGCGTGTCTTCGGCGCCGCCCACAGTTTCTCTGTCGGCGGCCATCTTTACCCTCACTTCCCGGCTGGGAACTGTATGCAGCGTGCGTCTGCACTCCAAGAGGGGAGACCGGAAGACAGCGCGGAGGTCACACACACACACCGCTCCCTCATACCGCTTTACAGCGGTCGGTAAGCCACCGGGATCCCCGGTTTTATTGTCTGCAATTGGGCTTATCTACCCCTACTGTGGCCATGTCCTCAGCTGGGAAGCGTGCTGCTAAGGCGGCCGAGACCACCGTTACATGTGCTACGTGCAATGGAACACTGGTGGAGGGGTCCTGCAATAACTGTGGACGCCCAGAGGCCCGGGCTGCAACTACTGGGTCAGCAACCCCGGTGCTATACCCCGAGGTTCAGGTGATCTCAGGGCCTTGGGAGACTCAGAACAGGATCAATGAATCTCTGTTGTCTCAGCTGTCCTCCATGTCGCAATCCCTGGAGGCACTTAATAGGAGACTGGATAGCCCAGCTACTCCTTCCAGTTACCCCCGGGTGTCTCCCTCTTCTGCTGTGAGACCCCTTAAGCGGGCTCGTCGTGAGGCTTCACCCGAGCTCCAGACTCTCTCTGAGGAGGAGCGTTCCTCTGATGGTGAGGAAGATGATGGGGGTTCGACTTTCGGGTCTGTATCTGTGTCTGAACCACCAGATGGGGTGGAGGATCTGGTGTCCTCTATCAACGAGACCTTACGTCTCGTGACACCCCCTGAGGAGGTGACGGTGCACCCGAAGGAGGTCTATCAATGGCTGCGGCCGGAGGCTAGACCAAGTGGCTCCTTTATGGACCATACTAATTTTGGAAGGGTGATTAGAGCCCCCAGGTTACATCCTGGGCGGCGTTATGTCCGCAAACCCAAGGACAATCGCTTCCCCTTTCCCCAGGAGGTGCTTCAGGAGTGGTCGCAGTCCCCGAAGGTGGATGCTTCCATGACCAGGATTGCTGCACGCTCCCTTTTCTCTGCCTCTGATAGCTCCTCACTGAAGGATGCTACTGATAGACAGGTCGAGCAACTCGCCAAGTCTTCCTATGAGGCGGTGGGGTCGTCATTTGCCCCTAACTTTGCCACGGTCTGGACCTTACAAGCGATTACTACCTGCTTGGATGGTATCACTGACCTGGCAAGGTCCAGTCCAGAGGTCCTGGCACTTACCGAAAGGGCAAGGGCCTATGCGGACTACGCCAGAACGGCGACTCTGGAAACTGCTACTCGCTCAGCTGTGGCTTCGGCCAATGCTATAGCGATCCGCAGGTTGTTGTGGCTGCGTCTTTGGGACTCAGATGCCACATCTAAGAAGATTCTGCAGAATCTTCCTTTCGCTGGTGACAGGCTTTTTGGCACAGAGCTGGATAAGCTAATTAAGGATTCTGCTGAGTCTAAAATACCGCAGAATAAACCTAAGCCACGGTATAACCGTTAAAAGGAACCCAAAACAGTGGTCCTTTCGGTCCAGCTCACAGTCATCAGCACCGTCCGCTCGCACGGACCGAGGGGGCAAGCCCGCTTCTCAGTGGCGCTCTAAGAGTCGTCCAAAGAAGCCGGCGGGGGCAGCAGCTGCCACCCCCAAACCCGCCTCTACATGACTCGCTCTCTCTTCCTGCCTCCCCACAGGTGGGGGGCCGCTTGTCTCGCTTTCAGAACGAGTGGCTACTTCACGTTTCAGATCAGTGGGTTCGAGACGTGGTCTCGCGAGGTTACAGGATAGAGCTGACGTCAAAACCGATATCCCGATTCCATCGGTCGGTCCCTCCCCAGAAAAAGCTCAGGCCTTTTCTTTGGTGTTGGAGGGACTCCGCAGAGACGGAGTGGTGGTCCCGGTGCCTTCCGGGGAGAGGTTCAGGGGTTTTTACTCCAACCTCTTTATAGTCCCAAAGAAGGACGGATCCTTCCGCCCGGTTCTGGACCTGAAGTTGTTCAACCGCCACGTGCTGGTTCGGAAGTTCCGTATGGAATCACTGCGCTCAGTGATCGCGGCTGTGTCACAGGGGGACTTCTTGGCGTTCATAGATATCAGAGACGCTTACCTTCACGTGCCCATTGCACCGGCTCACCAGCGATGGTTGAGATTTGCAGTGGGGGAGGAACACTTCCAATTTGTGGCGCTGCCGTTCGGCTTGGCCTCGGCACCGCGGGTGTTCACAAAAGTGATGGCCTCCATGATGGCTCTTCTGCACGTGCAGGGCCATGCCGTCATTCCCTATTTGGACGACCTGCTGGTCAGGGCGCCATCGGAACACCTCTGTCAAGCGAGCCTGGATGTGACCATGCGGTCTCTGGAACAATTCGGTTGGCTCCTCAATGTTCAGAAGTCAACCCTGGTTCCGACCCAGTCCTTGACTTATTTGGGCATGGACTTCAACACGTCCTCAGCCCTGGTGTCTCTGCCACAATCCAAACAGGTGGCGATCCGATCGGGAGTACAAGCGGTGCTCCTGTCACCACAATCATCCCTTCGTGGGTTGATGAAGCTGGTGGGTCGCATGGTGGCAGCGATAGAGGCGGTGCCGTTTGCACAATTTCGCCTCCGTCCTCTCCAGCTGGAGATCCTACGCAGGTGGGACAAGAGGACGATCTCGCTGAATCGGCTGGTGACACTGTCACAACCGACCCGAGATTCCCTGCAGTGGTGGCTTCAACCACATCACTTGTCGCGGGGCCGGTCCTTCATAAAACCGTCTTGGTTAGTGGTGACCACCGACGCCAGTCTGAAGGGCTGGGGTGCGGTGTTCTTACACCACAGGGCCCAAGGCCTCTGGACTCTGTCGGAGTCGGCATTGCAGATCAACGTGCTGGAGATCAAGGCGATCTATCTAGCACTCCTGGCTTTTCAGAGATTCCTCTCAGGACAACCCATCCGGGTTCAGTCCGACAATGCGACGGCCGTCGCTTATGTAAATCATCAAGGAGGAACCAGGAGTGCAGAGGCTCTGGCCGAAGTCCACCGCATCCTATCCTGGGCGGAGGACAACAACTGCCTGATCTCCGCAGTTCACATCCCAGGGGTCGAAAACTGGGAGGCCGACTATCTGAGCAGGCAGGGGATGGACGCCGGAGAGTGGGCCCTTCATCCAGACGTCTTTCGGGACATCTGCAGCAGATGGGGCACTCCGGACGTGGATCTGATGGCCTCACGGCTGAATCATCAGGTTCCGCAATACATGGCGAGGTCATGGGACCCCCAGTCGTTGGGAGCGGACGCCCTGATCTTGACTTGGTCCAGATTCAATCTACCATATGTGTTCCCTCCTCTGGCTCTGATTCCCAGGGTGCTGTGGAAAATCAGGTCGGAATGCAGGGTAGCCATTCTAGTGGCTCCAGACTGGCCCAGGAGGTCCTGGTATCCGGACCTGTGGCAACTGTCAGGCGGACACAGGTGGGCTCTTCCAGAACGCGCAGATCTTCTCGCGCAAGGCCCATTCTTCCACCTCAATTCCAAGGCCCTCAGATTGACTGCATGGCTCTTGAGGCCTGGCTGCTGACATCCAGGGGGTTCTCCCCTACAGTGGTTGCCACTATGAATCGGGCTAGAAAACCAGTTTCCAGGAAAATGTACCACAGGACGTGGAAAATCTTTTTTACCTGGTGTGCCTCTGGGGGCCGGTCCCCGTGGCCCTTGTCCATCCCGACACTGTTGGCATTCCTACAGTCGGGTTTGGAGTTGGGATTATCCCTTGGCTCCTTAAAGGGTCAGGTCTCAGCACTTTCTGTGCTGTTTGACAGACGACTGGCGCTTCTCCCGAAGGTCCGTCAATTTCTGCAGGGGGTGTCGCGGATGGTTCCACCCTACAAAAGACCTCTGGATCCGTGGGACCTTAACATGGTCCTGGCGGCATTGCAAAAACCGCCATTTGAGCCTCTGAGGGAGGTTTCCCTTTCTCGTCTGTCCCAGAAGGTGGCTTTTCTGGTGGCGATTACATCTCTGAGGAGGGTCTCAGAATTGGCTGCACTTTCGTGCAAGTCTCCCTTTCTGGTGGTTCACCAAGACAAGGTGGTGTTGCGTCCACGGCCGGAATTCTTGCCAAAGGTGGTTTCAACGTTTCACCTGAACCAGGAGATTGTTCTCCCGTCATTTTGCCCCGCTCCCGTTCATCGGGTTGAGCGCGACCTCCATACTCTGGATCTCGTGAGAGCTATACGCATTTATGTGTCCAGAACCGCCTCCTTTAGGAGTTCGGATTCTTTGTTTGTTCTTACGACAGGTCGCTGTAAGGGGTCCGCGGCTTCAAAGTCAACCTTAGCCAGGTGGATTAAGGCTTCCATTCAAGAGGCTTACCGGTCTTCTGGTTTGCCTCTCCCGGTGGGATTGAAGGCTCACTCTACCAGAGCCGTAGGTGCCTCATGGGCCTTGCGACATAGAGCATCTGCTCTACAGGTGTGTCAGGCGGCCACTTGGTCCAGCCTACACACTTTCTCTAAGCACTATATGGTGCATGCCCATGCCTCTGCGGATGCAAATTTGGGCAGGCGGGTTCTACAGGCGGCGGTTGCCCACCTTTAAAAGGGAACCATGTTATCCGTCTTGTTGAGGAACTCTTCCCGCCCTGGGGTATTGCTTTAGGACATCCCCATTGTCTGGGTCTCCCATTATGATGACCAGAAAAAAGAGAATTTTGTTTACGTACCGTAAATTCTTTTTTCTTTAATCATCAATGGGAGACCCAGTACCCACCCAGTTGTTCCTTTGCATGTTTTGCATTGGCCCTGTTCTCTGTTGAGACAGTGTTTGCCGGGTTGTTGAACCGTTTGTGCACGGCATTCTTCCCGATGTTTCGGGTGTGGTTTATTTTCCTCCTCGCAGCTTGTAGACCAAACTGAGGATGTTCCCTGCGGTAGGGGTTTATAAGCGGAGGGGGCGGTGTCTACAAACTTGTAGTACCTAGTGTGACCTCCGGAGGGCAGTGCCCTAAACCCCATTGTCTGGGTCTCCCATTGATGATTAAAGAAAAAAGAATTTACGGTACGTAAACAAAATTCTCTTTATGCAGGTAGGCGTCCTGTATATCTATGGATGCAAGGTATTCTCCTTGTTCCATGGAAGCAATTATGCAGCGGAGAGATTCCATGCGGAAATGTCTTACCCGGACATGTCTGTTCAGTTGTTTTAGGTCTAGTACAGGTCATACTGTACCTTCCTTCTTGGTGACCACAAAGAGGTTGGAATAGAATTGTTGAAAACGTTCTTCGCATGGCATGGGTACAATGACTCCTAAGCTGACTGCTTGGAAGAATGCTTGGGCCTTTAATGGTGATCTTGGGGGGGCGGAAAGGAAAAAACAGTTGGGCTGTAGAGACGTGAGCTCTATTTTGTAGCCGGAGGACAGTATCTCTTGTACCCACTTGTCTTGTATGATAGGTAGCCAGAGGTGCTGAAAATGAAGCAGTCGACCACCTACAAGTGGGGTGTCTTCCGGGTGGAGGGAGTCAGAAGGAAGAAAACCTGTGGGATCGTGATCCCTTGGGCTTAGATTGGCGAGACTGGCTCTGCCAGGATGAGCTACTTTTCTGGGTAGTCTGTGACCACTCCCTGCGTGGTGACATATTACCTGTCTGCGTCGGTCTAGACATTGACCAGCCAAATTAATCCCGAAAGGATCGGAATCTGGTTTGCTGACGGCGATTGGAGGGCCATCTGGCTTTGCGCTGAGGGAGGGAAGTGCTTTTGCCTCCCGTGGCATCTGAAATTAATTTGTCCAGTTGTTCTCTGAACAGACTTCCACTGAGGTATGGGAGGCCTGTGAGGGACTTCTTGGAGGCCGCGTTAGCCTTCCATTCACATAACCAGAGGGCACGTCTAATGGCAAAAGCATTGGAAGCTGCTAATGTTGAGCAATTGGCAGAATCAAGGGCTGCATGTACCAAGTAGTCAGCGGTGGTTGCGACCTGAGATGCCTGGTCCGCCAGAGTAGGATCGGCGTCCGTGGACTTTAAGATAATATGGATTTGACCTTCCCATGCTGTGATGGCTTTTGCTGCCCAGACTGAAGCGAATGAAGGGCCTAATGAAGACCCTGAAGCTTCAAAAACTGATCTCGCCAGTTTTACCTGGTGGTCAGTTGCTTCCTTAATCGAGGAGCTGTCTGGTAAGGACAGGAGGGTACGTGCTTCTAGTCTGGAAACTGGGGGGTCCACTTGAGGTGATTCAGCCCATTTGTGGACAACTGCAAACCGTTTTTCAGGGTGAGAGCGGTGTTTTTGGAGGATCTCCTGAAATTCAGGGTGATCTGCAAAATATCTGTGTTTTTCTTTCCACGTTTAAATGACACCTTGTTTTCTGGTGCCTCAATCGGTGTGTCAGAGACATCTAAAACCTGATTAATGGACGTCACTAGATCTTCAACTAGAGCGTCAGTCTGGCAGCTCTAGGTCTAAGGACGTATCGAGCTCCTGGTCTGGACTGTGGTCAAACCGGTCTGATTCATTAGACTCAAAGCGGCTATGTCTGCTAGGAGACATCCTAGAGCTGTGTGATGAGGCCAAGGAGGGAGATCTTTGTCCTTTTTTCATCTTGTGCTGGTCTATTTAGCCATTTCACGACCCGTCCAGTGTCCGAGGCAGCTGCCTGGGAGGACTGTAAGGGCTGGGTGACAGTGCAGGAGGTCGATTGTCTCTGCAAAGCCTGGAGCAGTGTTGAGGACAACTTTTCAATGGATTGTGACAGACTGTGACATAATGATAGCCCTTTCTGGCACAGCAGTAGGCGTAATGGTAGGTGCCAGGGATATGGGGGTGTCACGTACCCACTTCTCAGCACTTGACTTAGATTAACCCTTGCAGGCGCAACCCCATCTCCTCTCACTCAATCCAGCACTTGACCTCTGTCCTATGCTGAAAGGGAGCATCAATCACACCCCGACTCAGACTGGTGTCCAGTCCCTGAGATACATGTTTCACTACACCTTCCTCCTTATGAACGTGCATGGAGGCTGATTTACAGGTCTGCTCCCTAGCACGTATCCGGTTCCGGCCCACCTTGGCGTGATAAGCCATCAGCGTTGCCGTGATCAATCCCTTTATGTTGGATGGTAAAATCATTTGCTGTAATATCAGGCTCCATCTAAGCAATTTCCCATTGTCCCCAACTATTGTGTTGAACCAGCTCAGTGGGTTATGGTCTGTTATCACGGTTACGTTTCGCCCATAGAGGTATGGTTGCAGTTTCTGCAGAGCCCACACAATAGCTAAACACTCCTTTTCAATTGTGGCATAAGTCACCTCTCTGGGCCGAAGTTTCCTGCTTGGGTACAGAATTGGGTGCTCCTCACCTTGCTGGTTCACCTGACTGAGAACTGCACCTAGCCCATAAGTGCTGGCATCCGTCTGCACCACGAACCTGCGAGTAAAATCTGGGGCCTGAAGGGCAGGTGAACTGGCCAATGCTGACTTTAGGGTAGAAAATGATTCCTCACACTGAAGAGTCCAGGATACAATTTGGGGAAGCTTCCTCTTGGTCAGGTCAGTTAATGGCTTAGCCAGAGCACTGTAGTGTGGCACAAACTTCCTATAATAGCCGGCCTTACCCAGGAAGGACAGTACCTGCTTCTGGTTAGTGGGGTGGGCCAGGCTGTAATGGTTTCAGCAGACCTCCTCCAACCCGGTGTCCGAGGTATTGTACTTCCCTCATGGCTACCTGACACTTCCCAGGCTTCACAGTCAGTCCTGCAGTGTGAAGCCTCTGCAACACCCGAGACAAATGTTAAAGATGGTCCTCCCAAGAATGACTAAAAATGGCTATATCATTTAGATAAGCAACGGCAAAACCCTTGAATCCTTCCAGTAAGTGATTTACCAGCCCCTGGAAGATGGCAGGGGCATTCTTCATACTGAATGGCATCACCCGAAACTAAAACAGCCCCAATGGCGTTATAAAGGTCAACCTCTCTTGAGCTTATTTGGTGATGGGTATCTGCCAATATGCCCTACTCAAGTCCATAATAGTGAGGTACGGTGCATTAGCTAGCTGCTCTAACAGTTCATCTATGCATGGGGTAGAGGTAGTAAGGAGATTTAACTTCCTATAATCTACACAGAACCTGGTAGTGCAGTCCTTTTTTGGGACAAGAACCACAGGTGAGGCCCAAGCACTCTGGGATTTTTGTTTTACCCCGAGGGTCAGCATCTCGTCTACCTGCTCCTTCATGTATGCCTTCACCTCTGCTGACACCCGGTATGCAGACTGTCTTAAAGGGGAATTGGTACCAGTGTCCACATGAGTGGCTAAGTGAGTCCTCCCAGGCTTCTCTGTGAAGACTCCTGTGACCTCAGTGAGCACTCAGACCTCTGACTGTGGGATAGCTCATGGTTAACCTCTGCCGACTCCAGGGTCTCCATATACTGAGCCCCACATCCCCCACATCAAGTAACACCTCAGTCTCCCCCTCATCAGGCATGCTACAGACAGGTAAGATAAATCCCCCTGTCATGATGAGCCTTCAGCATATTTACATGAAATACTTTGCAACACTTTGCACGTTCATCTAGAAGTCACCACATAGTTAACATCATTTAGCCGCTTGTGCACGGTGTATGGTCTCTCCCATGTGGCCTGTAGTTTGTTCTGTAACATAGGGACCAACACCCAAACATTTTGCCCCTCCTCATAGGCCCTCAGTCTGGCATTATTGTCATACCAGACCTTCTAGTTGATTTGGGCCTGAGTCACATTCTCATAGGCAAGGTTACTCCGTTTTTGCATTCTGTCCCGGAGTCGCAGTACATATTCAACCACTGAGACTCCTGTGGTTTTGGAATCGCCCTCCCTACAGTCCTTAATCAAGTCCAGGGGTCCCCTGACCCTCCTCCCATAAACCAGTTCAAAGGGGGAGAATCCTGTGGAGGCCTGGGGTACACCTCTGTACGCAAACAACAGATGGGGATGGTAATGCTCCCAGTCCCTTCCTTCAGTCTCCACCAGCATTTTCAGCATTTGTTTTAATGTCCCGTTGAAACGTTCGCAGAGTCCATTTGTTTGGGGATGATAAGCACACACATGCTGCACTTGTATTTTTTCGAAGAGAGTTTACATCAGGTTGGACATGAATTGGGTTGCCTGGTTAACATTTCCTTGGGGAAACCCACACGAGAAAAGTCAGTAAAGCATCCGCCACCTTGTCCACTCGGATGAAGGACAGGGCCACTGCTTCTGGGTATTGTCGCATAGTCCACCACGGTGAGGATGTACTGCTTGCTCGAGCAGCTAGGTATGGCAATTGGCCCTATTATATCCACAGCCACTCGCTTGAACGGCTCATCAATCACTGGCAGTGGTATCAATGCGGCTTTCTGTGTATTCCCAGACTTTCCAACCCTATGACACACTACACAGGATCGACAGTAGTTGGCTATGTCCGTCCCCATCTTTGGCTAATAAAAGTTGTGCGTCAGGTGAGCTCTAGTCTTTTGCACTCCCAAGATGTCCAGCCAGAGGAATTTCGTGAGCAATTCTCAATAATTGTTCCCTAAACAGTTAAAGAACCACCAGCCGCTTTTCACAGTCCCAATGTTCTGTGGTGTCAGTGGGGAGAGTCACTGTATACAGTCTGCCCCAGTATATTTTCTTTGTGAGAAGCTTCTCCAGACTGGCATCTGTCAGCAGGGCTTTCTGGAAGCTCTGGCTGTCAGTCTGCAGGCCCTGGCCTAGTGTGAACACCAGTCTCTGATCTGAAGCTGAGTCTTCAGAGTCTGTGGTCAGGGACCTTGGGGGGTCTGCCATGTGAGGGAGGTCCTGGACCTGAGTAGGGCCCTCCTGTTCTGGCAGTTCTGTCTGATACTCATCCTCTAGTCTCTGGGGTTGGGTCTGAGCCGCAGCCTGACTCGGGGTCACAGCAGCCACATACGTACAGTCCTGTTCATGGGTCCCCTTTTGTGCATTGGTGCATGCTCCTTCCTGGCACAGGGTCTCAGGTGGGTCGCTGGCTTCAACCTTGTCAGTAGGATGTACTTGCAAGGGAGGGATATAGTGGGACACCATCCTCCCCAGGTCTGTGCCTTGCAGCACATTTGTGGGAATTGCCTCTGATGCTCCCACTTCCCTCAGTCCTTTCCCTGCTTCCCAGTCCAGATACACACAGGCCATGGGCACATCAGGGCTGACCCCTCCAACCCCGGTGATCGACAGTCTTTCCTGGTATGATATCTGCAGGGTTTACCATTTTGGGATGCACCAGAGTTGCTTGTGCTCCAGTGTCTCTGAGACCAATGGTAACTTTATCGCCAACAGTGACAGATTGACAGTTCTCATTAGCACTTACATCAGTGTCGGCCACAAATAGGACAGAAGGTGTGGATCCAGACGGCTTTGTGTTGGTAATGGGGCATTTCTCCCTATCAGGGCAGACTGTGCTAATATGTCCCACTTTCTTGCATGTAAAGCATTGGCGTGCATCGCCTGAGGAATGTATGGTTCCCTGGGACCCATAGGAGGTGGGTTTGGACAGCACTGGTGATCGGCTGGCAGAGGGAAAGGGGTCCTCGTTTGGCTTACCTCCCTTCCAGCTGAATCCCGATGGCTTCCGCACCTCCAGCATCCTGTTGGCCACGTAGCGGTCTGCAATCTTTGCAGCCTCACCCGCAGTAGGTGGTTCTTGATCACACACAAATTGTCATAAATCCGTGGGGCACATGTGAAGAAATTGATCCTTGACCATAAGATCCGTTAGGGTCTCAAAGCCGCTAACAGATAAGTCCCTTAATCCATTGGTGGAATGTGGTCCTCAAAGTGCTCACGAAATCCGCATAGCTGTCAATGGATCCACGTTGTAGGTTCCGGAACTTTCTCCGATACACTTCTGGGGTTAGGTTGTATTTCCTGATCAGAGCCTCTTTGATTGCATCATAGTCCCCATCTAGGTTGAATGGAAGGGCAGCAAATGCCTCCGCGGCTTTGCCTCTCAACAATGGGGCTAAATACAACGCCCACTGCTCACGATGTAGATGGTATTGTCTGCATGTTTTTTTTTTTCAAACCCCGAAGAAAAGTATCTAAGTCCATGTCCTTCTCCATCACAGGGAAGTTTTTCAAACGCGGTCTCCTTAGATTTATGTCCGGGGAGGGGGTTATCTGAAGATTGTTACCCCTCTCTACTTGGGCCATCTGAAGCTTGAACGCTCTCTCGCTTTCCGCCTGGGCGGCCTCTCTCTCATCCCGGCGTTCTGCAGCATCTCTCTCGGCCTCTCTCTCAGCCTGGCGTTCTGCAGCATCTCTCTCGGCCTCTCTCTCAGCCCGGCGTTCTGCAGCATCTCTCTCGGCCTCTCTCTCAGCCCGGCGTTCTGCAGCATCTCTCTCTGCCTCTCTCTCAGTCCGGCGTTCTGCAGCATCTCTCTCGGCCTCTCTCTCAGCCCGGCGTTCTGCAGCATCTCTCTCGGCCTCTCTCTCAGCCCGGCGTTCTGCAGCATCTCTCTCGGCCTCTCTCTCAGCCCGGCGTTCTGCAGCATCTCTCTCGGCCTCTCTCTCAGCCTGGCGTTCTGCAGCATCTCTCTCGGCCTCTCTCTCAGCCCGGCGTTCTGCAGCATCTCCCTCTGCCTGTTGGAACTGTAGAATAAGCTGCAGGCGCTGATTAGGATCGCTTGTTCCCAGCTGTTGTAAGGACATTTGTAAATTCAAATCCATAGACTCCTCAGAACTGGCATTGCTGGCACCTCCAGAGGACATCTTCGGTGCAAGAACTTCACAGATCCAGGGAAGGTGTAAGGTGGTCCGCGCTGCTCAAATAATCAGTCAGATGTCTTCCGCGCCCTGATGACTGCGTGGAGTGGTACTGAAACGCGTAGGTGGAAATAAAGAAGGGGGGTTTTAATGAAGATATGACTGATTATTTGAGCAGCGTGGACCACCTTACACCTTCCTTGGATCTGTGGATATTCTTACACATGCTACGTGGCGGTGGAGGTCCTGCAGCAGCTTTCAGCCATATGCCATCAAAACTAGTTGAGTGTACTCTTGTGTGAACCCTTATGTCAGTGTCGCATTGATAGGGCACTATTACGCCTCTGTGTCTCCTCTTTTTTTCCTTTTGTATAGTTCGGTGCAAGAACTGGCATTCCTTGGCCTCTCGTATATGGACTCACTTTGTTCAGGCTCTTCATCAGTCTATACCAAGTCGTGCTCTGCCAAGGCGTGCGCCACCATATCCTTGGATTTGTCGGCAGTCTCTATTCCTCTTTGCTCGCAAAGATTGATCAGAGCCTGCATGCTCCTCTTCTTGTATTGGGCTACCATATCAATGAACAGCCTTTGCCAAAAAAAAAAATTGAAAAACGGGGAAGGGGAAAAGTTTGCAAGTATGTCTAAGTAAGCACTGAGCTGAACCTTGTAGAACTGGTGCGCTCCTTGCAAGGACACCACTTCTTTAGTACAGGGAATAATTTCTTAAACCATGCACTAATGCTCTAATAGAAATAAATTCTATCCCACTGCTGCCACCAATTTGTCACGTACCCACTTCTCAGCACGTGACTTGGGGTTGCACCTGTAAGGGTTAATCTATCTCCTCTCACTCAATCCAACACCAACCTCTGTCCTATGCTGAAAGGGAGCATCAATCACACCCTGACTGAGACTGCGCACCCCGCTTCACACACGCTGCCATCACCCACCGGATTTTGGAAGGCCAATGAGTTCCCCTAAACTAAGACTTAGACAATCAACAAAATCACACCTTTCTAGGGCTGTGAATTCTTTAGAGTATACAAGGTCCAGACTTCTTAAAGTTTAAAGCTTTAATATAAAAGATACAGTGCTTACAATAAAAGATATAAAAAATGAAAATAAAAAGTGACATACTAATATGCAAACAATGAAATTAAAAAGGAGAAACTTACAGAAACCTAAACTTGACTTCTGTTGCCGGATGGGGAGAGCAGAGACATATGGACTGATGATCACAGCAGCTTGGCTGACCCATCTCTGTGACACAGTACTTTAGCTGCGAGAGTCCAGATATAGACTCAGACTGGGGGATGGGGGTCAGATTCTAGACCGGCCTTCCAGTCTAACATGCTACTTCTGGGTCTGATTGGACACTCACTAATTTAGCCATGCATACATTATTTTTCAAATGCTCCTTTGTCTAAACCAATTCTTTTCCCACAGTAAATATCAAATGCTATACTACTCAATTTGGTGGAGTCTTTGATCCCCTTCTCTTTCTGGCTACAGGTGTGAAGTTTGTCACTGTGCTTTTACCAGAATGCCCCCTGGGGAGACCTGCCATCACTGTGACTGTGAAGTTAGCTTGTGCTTATATAAAACAGGTTGTGACCTCTTGTGGACTGATGTGGAATTTAACCCCTTAACTGTTCTGGTGTCCAGTCCCTGAGATGCATATTTCACTACAGGGGGGCTCTGGCGTAGCATCCTGCGTGCAGTTCTAACAGTGTGGGGATGTGCATCCACCAGGTAGAGGGGCTTTGCACACAGTGCAGGTAGCATAGTGAGAGTTAGTGACCTTTGCGGTTTTACTATGTGTGTCCGACATGGTGCTGCTCCTGCTGGAAGAAAGTGCCTGCACAGAGGGTATAACACAGTGCCAGAGGAGTCCGCAGCAGATGATGGGGAATCACTGCTGGGAGCTTACCGCCTTGTAGTGCCTAGCGAACAGGCCTGCTCTGGTCCTGTGCCACCCCCCCTCCCCCCCCACAGAGACCAGTAGTCCACTGGAGTCTGTGGCTGGAGTTGCGGTGCTGTAGTACCAGTGCACGTGCTGCAATGGCTGGCACCCTGTGGAGAATGTTGATGAAGAAGCAGGAAGGGGCGGAGCGGCTGCAGGACTGGCGGTCTGCCCTCTGTGATGACGTTGGTGATGTAAATCGCATCATCCAGGGGGCGGGCTGTGGGCGTGGAGTAGGCGGCGGCTAACTGCTAGGCCCAAGCCGGGGCCTCAATTAGCCGCCGGATCCGGGAATAGTGGCGAGCTGCCGTGGGGGGTGGGGGAGGGAGACCTGCACTGCACTGCACCCCACCCCAATAGCCCCGGTAATGCCAGAGACCACAGTAATAACACTGGCTTCTGTGGGCTGCAGCTGAGAGCCAGAGCGGCCGAGGCCATAGTGCTGTGCTGCTGGTATGCAGGAGCCCAAGGGTTTTAGCCTGTACCTGATGGTGCCTCTACCTAATAGTAATTAGGGAGGATTGCTGTTCTCAACATCATAGATGGAGGTCCCGGAGTTGTACAGGGAATATCTCAACTTCAACCCAGTATCCTATCCCAACAATGGGGTACTGAGGAAGGGGGACGGCATATGTATGGATATCTCAACCTCGACCCAGCGCCCTCCAACAGTGGGGGACTGAGGAAGGAGCATGCCGGGGGTCACGCTGGACCCACTTTTCTTCTTGGAGAAAAAAAGCTTTAAAAAAATTGTGATGATCGTAAGAGCGGAAAAAATTGTGTGTGCCTCCTAAGACACTAAGCAAAAAACTGGGGAGGCATTGCCTGCCCCAGGAGTGTATACTGCAGAGGAGGAGCCACTTAACTCTTTTGCAGATTCTGCTTAGTGTCGCCTCCTAGTGGACAGCAGCATAACACCCACAGTCCTGTGTCCCCCAATGAGGCGAAGGAGAAGAGGAGATTTTTGTGTACTCGCTGTAAAATCCTTTTCTCTGAGCCTCAAATTGGGGGACACCGCACCCTCCCTGTTGGCCGTCCCGGGCCGTTTCATGTTCTTTTTAGTTCTTTGAGTTATCTTAGTTGCCTTCTTACAGACCTATATTTTCTCTCTCCTACTGCTTTGGTCACTGAACTGGTCCAGCTTATGCCAGCCAGGGGGTGTATACTGCAGGGGAGGAGTTACTTTTCATTTCAGATTCTACTTAGTGTCACTTCCTAGTGAACTGCAGCATAACACCCATGGTCATGGTCCTGTGTCCCCCAATTTGAGGCTCAGAGAAAAGTATTTTATGGTGAGGACTCCCCTTTTTTTAGAGTATTGGAAAACAGCATATAGAAAATTATAAATGCAGGAAATTTCCTTCGGTGTGCAGCACGCTTAGCCGGAGGTATCAGGTCTCTTGGATGAGGATCCTGTCTGCATAGTTTACCAGGAAAGTGATTCCGGTTTTGGTTTAGTGGTGCTTCCAGATGGAGCGAGGGATATTCTTAAATAGTAGTTTTATTAAAATTACAGTAGTGAAAATAGTACAACACATTTCAACTCTGTTTGAGCCTTTTTCAGGTACAATATGTTATGCTGGATTAAGCATAAAAATGTTTTTCGTTATATAGGTCAAGCTAATTAATCACAAACAGACTCTGCCTAATTAGTTAGACTTGCTAATCAGATCGGGAGTTCTGTGTGATCAACCAGTGGAGATTTTTTCACTTTATAATTACTCAAAACTCATTGACAAAAAATATTTTCTTTTTTTTAGAAACACACGTTTCCTTTTTAATATGTTGTACAAGTTAAAAAAACATAATGTACATAACATACAAAAAATTTCATTAAAAAATTATTATAAAAAATTGTAAGATTTGCTATACTACTTGCTATCATTTATTTATTTAAATTTTGTCTGGGTTCGAACGATGTTTGAGCAAAAAAATTATACAAATTAGATCCATTTTTTATATAGATTTTATTGATGAAAACAACCTTGCTAGTAAAGGAATAAAATTCCTAATCACAAAATTAATAAAATTCTTAACGATGATTTTCAAGATGTATACAAATCTAATAAGAAATATACATAATTTTCTCTAGTCACCTTCCACGACAGCAGAACGGAGGTTGCCTCCCCGCCCTAATAGGGGACAGGAAACACAAAGAGGTTAAAAGCCCCTCCCCTTCCTGCACATACCAGTGTTTTTCCTGTCCCCTATGGGGCATGAAGAGGTTACTCTGGGCTGCCGGTGGCCGGTGACTAGGTGGCTGTAGCATGATTACCGGGCGGCTGGGGTCAGGGCCTTCGGGTTCTCTCCTCTGGTGCCGCTCCCGTCTTCCCCTGGGGCAATTCGGGACCTTTGCCCCGCTCCTCCTGCGCTCCCTTGGGGGGTAAAGCGGGGCGGTGTGCTTCTGGCCGGGGGCCTCTCGGAGCTCCCCGGCCTCCTCCTCCTCGCTGCGCACGGCCGCCGCTGCTAGGCACGACCGGAAGTGACGTCGCGGAGGTTATCGCGTCACTTCCGGTGCGCGTTCCCGGGCGGGAATGCATGCGGCCGGCGGCCTGACGTGCTGGGGCTGCCGATTCTGCTGACCGACTGCTGGCCTGCCGAATGGGGCTGCCGGACCCGGAGGAGGAGGTGGTTTCTACGCTGTGGACCCGGCTGCATGACGCCCGGTCGGCTTCTTTCTCCAGGTAAGGCCTGGGGGTCGGCATGGCTGGGAATACTAGGTGTTGCAGGTCTGTGCCCGTCCCACCTGAGTACCTCGGATCGGTGCTCTGTCGCTTGGCAAGGCCTTGTTAGTACTAGCCTTGCATTCTGGAGTGTGAGAAAGCCCTTGTGCCTGCATCTGCAGAGCCAGCGTTCATCCTCCTGCCGTGAGTAGCTGGATGGGGTCCACCATTCTCTGTGTCGGGGTTGTGCTGGTGCCTTATGGGGTCCCTCTCTCTCTCTCTCTCTAGGGAGAAATGGTTGTGGGGTCCTGGAAGGATAAGGCGTAAATGTGGGGTCTGCTCAGTCAAGTTGCCTTCCTCACATAAGAAGGAGTTGTGCCAACCCTGATCTGCTGATGCTCTGCGTGCGGAGCAGCCGTCCCTTTGGGACGGTATCGAATCCCTTTCCAGCAGGAAGTCCAGTCTTCCTTGTCTGTGATTTCTCAACCCTCTGCCCTATGTTCGTCCCTCCGGCTACGAAGCGTAAATTCGGCCTGATGGCTTGTCCTTTCTTCTGACCCTGAGGGATTGGGAGGCTTTGATGAGCCTTTTGATTCCGCTGCCTCAGATAGGACAAGGTTTCTTTTTTCTTCGGGTTATATGGAGGGACTCCTTGCAATGGTTCGCACCACTGGGGGGGTAGAGGAGGTTGAGACTGCTCCTTCCGTACAGGATGTGATGCTTGGGGGCTTGAAGCTTCGGTCCGTAAGGGATCCCGCTTCATGTTGTTATCTTGATTTTGATTGTGCATGAATGGGACTGTCCGGAAATAAGTCTTACTGTTCCCTCCGGAGTGTAGCATCGGTTCCCCTCGCTGGGGACTGTTCCACATGGGAGCTTCCCAGGGTGGAGGTCCAGGTATCCCGGGTTGTGAGGTCCTCTGCCTTCCCTTTTGAGGACTCCTCGCAATTGCAGGTTCCCATGGATAGCCAGCTTGAAGGTCGACTTCTGTACTCCTGGGCTTCTTCTTCTTACCTTTTGTAAATCAAATGTTGCTGCTACCTGTGTGGCTCGGTGCCTCTCTCGTGGGCTTGTCCACCTGGAGGCCAGGTCGCTCAGGGTACTTTCCGTGAGGAAATGGTTACTTCTTTCACCCTGCTTCATTAGGCTACCGGGTTCCTTGCTGATGCCTCTGAGGAGTCGGTCCGGGTGGCCGCTCGTGCGGCCGCCCTGTCTACCTCCGCCGGAGAGCTCTTTGGCCGCAGCTTTGGTCTGTGGATGTTACCTCAGAGGTCAAGTTTTGTTCTCTCCCCTTCAGGGGGGGAGTTGGTGTTGGCCCTGCTCTGGATGCTATTCTGGAGCAGGCCACGGGCAGGACGTAGTCTCCTCCTGACCAGCAGTCAGAGTGGTAGCGGGGTTTTTCGTCCTCCCCGTGAAAGGGTCCCTTCCTCTTGTAGTAAAGGGAGTTCAGGGCGGTGTAGTTACCAGACAGGGGGAAGCGGTCGGAACTTCTGGTTTCCCCTTCCCAGAACCACCCTGACAAGTAGTGACTCTGCCCGCGTAGGGGGTTGGTTTTTGTTTTTCCATGGTGGCAGGAAGTCCCCTCCACTGCGGGGGTACTCCGCACCTTCAAATCTGGATTAAGGTTGGACTTCGTCCAGCCTCCCCCCTGTGCCTTCGGGTCACCACGTTTCCCTCTCGCTCTCTTCGGGGCTCCTTGTGGCAGGGTCTTCAGACCTTGTTGGATTCTGGCGTAATTTCTTCTGTTCCCTGCGGGAGGTCGGCGAGGGTCATTACTCCCGCCTCTTCTTGGTCAGGATGCCTTCAGGGGCCTGCAGGATACTTTTCAACCTGAAGCTTCTGAATCAGTTCGTGGTTTTCCATCGAGTTTAGACGAAATCCATTCGGTCCACCTTTCCCTTGATAGGTCAGGATTGGGTGATGGCGTCTCTCGCCCTCACGGCTGCGTATTACCATGCGATCCATCCGGATCATCGTCAGTTTCTTCATTTTGCGGTTACGCGCCATCTCGTTGTTTTGATTTCCGGTTCAACGCCCTTCCCTTCGGGCTTTCCTCGGCCCCTCGGGTGTTTTCCGGGAACATGACGGTGGTCGCTTCCTTTCTCAGGGGTTAGGGGATCTTTATGGTCCCCTACCTCGACGGTTTTCTGCTCATGGCTCCCGCATCACTACAACTATCCCTCTCGGTTTCCACCCTCCCTTCAGGTTTTGCGCTCCCTGGGCTGGCTTTCGAATTTGGCAAAGTCTGTCCTGCCTCCGTCCATTCAGACGCCGTTCCTGGGGATTCTCCTGGATTCGTCCAGGCAGGCGTCCTTTTCTGCGTCTGGACAAGGGGGGTGGACATCGTACGGGCGCTCTCTTAAGCACAGGCTCCCTCCTGGATTTTGCACCGTTTTCTTCTGTCTTCCTGGGCTGGTCCTCCCTCTCCCGGAGAGTGGCCCTCCCAGGTCTCGTGAGGTCCTCTCTTG
Organism: Allobates femoralis; assembly: GCA_033576535.1. Classification (NCBI taxonomy): domain Eukaryota; kingdom Metazoa; phylum Chordata; class Amphibia; order Anura; family Aromobatidae; genus Allobates; species Allobates femoralis. The sequence goes on from JARQOC010000001.1 coordinate 89,091,882, forward strand.
CCTGGTGGCTGACCCCCTCGGCTCCTCCGGACGGGAGTGTCTTGGGACCAGTCCCCATTGCTGTCTCTCTCGGGCGCCAGCAAGCAGGGGTGCGGGGGGGCGCAATCGCGGGCCGCCACTTCCTGCGCCGGTGGTCCGCTCTGGTCTCTGCCAGGTTGTCCACCTTTCGGGTGCTTATGACGATGGACGAGGCCCTCCGGGCTTCGGGGGCTCTTGTCTAGGGCCGGCACGTCCGGGTGTTCTCGGACATTCACTTCGGCGGCCCATATCCGGCACAAAGGGGGTGCCCGGTTTGCCAGTCTTCCGTCTCTTTCTGCGGGGATTTTTCCTGGGCGGACCAACGTGTCCTGTCCTTGTCGACGGTTCATTCCGGGGTCCTGGTCTCGGGGAGTCTTCCCGAGATGGTTCTGTTTGCGGACACTCACTATTCCCAGGTGGCGTTGTCTTCGCCCTGTCTCCGTCTTCTGGGGGTGGACGCTTTCTCTCGTCCCTGGGGTTTCTCCCTGGCTTTTGCGTTCCTCCACTGCTTCTCATTCCCCGGACGCTTCCGAGGATCGGGGTTCCTCCGATCCTGGTGGCTCCTCTCTGGCGGGGTCGCAGTTGGTTCAGCGCCCTGCTGAGTCTGGCTCGAGACGGTCCCATTCTCTTCCTCGGAGGCCTGCTCTCCTTCACCTGGGGCCCCTTCTTCGTCCCGTCCTTCCCAAGTTCCTCCTAGCGGCCTGGTGGTTGTCGCCGGCTTGCTGAGGGCGACAGGCCTGTCAGATAGGGTGCTCTCCAGTGTACTGTACCGTAGGAAGCCGGTCACTGATGCTCTCTATGGCTAGATCTGGAGGAATTTTGTGTCTTGGTGTGCGGCTGACCCTCCTGATCCCCCTTCATCCACTTTTTGCTCGCTTTGGTTTTTTGCAGGCTGGTCTGGAGTTGGGTCTCCCTCCCGATACTCTGAAGGTCCAGTTCTAGGCTCTCAGTTCCTTTGTTTGCTCAGGGTCTGGCCGCTCTCCTTGGGTCCGTCGGTTTTGGACGTCCGCCAGTTGACTTCGCCCGCGGCTGCGGTGTCCTGTCCCTCCTTGGGACCTGTTTCTCGTCCTCTCCGGCTGCACACCGTCCTCTTTTCAGCCTCTGTCCTCCTCGGTTCTCCGGATGCTGTCCCACGAGACTGCCTTCTGGGTTGCGGTCGCTTCGGCTACGCGGTGTGGGTGGACTTCTGGCTCTTTCTGTCCGTACGCCCTTCCTTCGGTTCCTGAACGGTGGTCTGGTGTTTCACCTTGACCCTTCTTTTTTGCCTAGGGTTGTGTCTGACTTCCATCGGTCTCAGGATTGTCTTGCCTTCTTTTTGTTCGTTCCCTCCTGCTTCGAGGGAGGGGTGTTTTCATGCGCTGGTTGTTCGACCGGTGCTTTCTTCTCTCCAGCAGACTGCCTCCTTTCGGGTCATCCGGGATTTGTTTGTCCAGCTCTTCATCCGCAGGTCAGGGCACGAGGCCTCTGAAGGTAGGTTCGCTGGTTGGCTCCAGATGGGTTTCTGCAGGGTCTCCGTTCACCTGGGTCGCTCGCTGCCTGGGGAGCTCAATGCTCCCTCCGCCAGATCCGTCACGACTTCCTGGGCTGAGCGGGGTGATGTTTTGATTGAGCAGATCTGCAGAACTGCCACTTGGTCCTCGGTCCATACTTCTACCAGCCATTACCGGCTGGTCTTCAATAGGGATCTCAGGTTTGGCAGGAGAGTCCTGCAGGCTGTTTTCCCACCCTAAGGTATATTCGTTGGTATTCCTCCGTTCTGCTGTCGTGGAAGGTGACTAGAGAAAATAGAATTAGTCTTACCGGTAATTCCATTTCTAGGAACCTTCCACGACAGCATTGATTCCCTCCCTATTTGTGGTCTTTTTTCTTGATGTACTTATTGTTCCTGCACTTGGTGGTCACTTTCATGCGAGTGTGTACAGTCAAAACACTGGTATGTGCAGGAAGGGGAGGGGCTTTTAACCTCTTTGTGTTTCCTGTCCCCTATTAGGGCGGGGAGGCAACCTCCGTTCTGCTGTCGTGGAAGGTTCCTAGAAATGGAATTACCGGTAAGACTAATTCTATTTTTTAATGACCTATTTATTGTATTTTATGTACATTTTTGTTTTTTAACCTGTACAACATATTAAGAAGGAAATGTGCGTTTCTAAAACGAGGAGTTGCTGTGATCGTGACATTGCTCAGAACTGTGCAGTAGAATTAATTAATCTGAGTGTCACCTGATGAGCTGCAGTCAGCAGTATTGATGCTTTGTTGGCCCCGCCTCTTTACCTTTATATGGTTACTTGCCCCATATTCAGTGTGAGCAGCTTGAAGACGGATCTGAGTGAAAATGAACATTTGTCTGCTTCACACACAGTGTAGATGGGACATCTTGTGGAAAGTTTACGAATGGTTTTCAACCAGAATTCTCTTATGAAGTATATTTGAAAGTTTATTAAAATCACTTACTCTACACTATTATTAAATAAAAAATTTAACCGGCGGTTACACTTTAAGCCATAAGTGAACAGCGTTTAAAAAAAAAAAAGCAGCAAAAACATATCTGTTAGCGAGAAATAAAAAAAGGCTATAGCTCTCGGAATACTGTAATGTAAAAACATATGTATTTTTTTCTATTCAATTGTTTTTATGATCTAAAAGCATCAAAACGTAAACAACAAAACGTAAACAAAAGCACAATATAGTTGTAGTATCACTGTAAGGTGCCTTATTTTTATGTCACACTAAACAGTGTAAAAACAAGCGTATTACTGAATTTCGGTTTCTTCTTGGATTTGCCTCACAAAGTGGAAAAGAAAACGTTTTGGCGCAAAAATGTACCAATACAAACTCAGTCATCCCCCAAAAAACAAGTCCTCCCATGACTTGGCAGAAAAATAAAATTAGACATGTGGTAAACGTTATTTATTAACCCCTTTTGCGTGATATAATTTGAGAGCATAAAAATTAGATTTGAAAATTGCGAAACTTACAAAATTTAACGCATTTCCAATATTTTTGCAAAAAAGATCATCCTAGATTTACCAATAACATAAAGTCCAATGTGGCATAAAAACCAGTCTAAGGCTGCTTTCATGCTGGCAAATTTGCAAATCCGTGTCTGTTTTGAAACTGATGGCCACGGATCTGTTATAGCCTTCCATGCTATCCAATGGGCAGGGATTGGTCCTAAAGTGGCCATCTGTGTGTCTCCATTTTGTTACAGATCCATTGGTGTCTGCATTTTTCATGTACAGTTCAGTTTCTGGGCTTCCTCAAATCGTGGACACCAATAGGCAGATACGGACCCATATCAGACCGTATAAAATTTAACATGGAGCTGTATGGAGGACGGATCCATTAAACAGATCCGTTTTGCAAGGTACAGCTCCTCCCAGCCCTATCTGGTGACTGATGACTGCGTTCCATGGACCTCTGTTGGCATCTTTGTGCACAGATCCATGCCTGTTTATGACCATACATGAATTTAATTTAACCACACAGATTTGCAAATTTGCCAGTGTGAAAGCAGCCTAAGAATCACTGGGGTCTGTTAAAGCATTCAAGAGATTAACTCATTAAGTGACACTGGTCAGAATTGGAAAAACATGGCCTTTTCAGGAAGGTGAAAGGGTTAATGATGATCCTGATGTACATTGAGTTACATACTTGGTTTGTTCAGTGATCTTCTCACCAAGTCATTGCATTACTGCCCCATCACCAATAGTTTATTAGTTCAGTTTTGAAGTTGCCTTTGTGGCCATGATTGTTAATGTGTTTTAAATGTTGATTTTGTTTTCAGCCCATTCTTCTTTCCTTTCGACACACGACAAATGTTGTTCTACGTGACTGCATTTGACAGAGATCGGGCAATGCAGAGGCTGCTTGACACGAACCCAGAAATCAACCAATCAGATTCTCAGGACAGCAGAGTGGCCCCTAGACTGGACAGGAAAAAAGTAAGATATGGCGATCAGGCTACTGCATTTACACTATTTAAATAAACAGATCCTACCACTTCATTTCTATGTTTAGAGCTGTGTGTATTACTACGAGCTACTCTCAGGCACAAAATGTTATTTTGAAGCTTCACAACCTCTACTGTAGGCCGAACATGAGTGAGGTTAATGTGCTATTCTCCAGCTGACTGACCTCCGCATTTGTCATTTCTCCTCTAGCGCACTGTGAATAGAGATGAGCTTCTGAAGCAAGCGGAGTCTGTAATGCAGGATCTAGGAAGCTCACGAGCCATGCTGGAGATCCAGTATGAAAATGAAGTAAGTGATCCCTTTTGTATTTTCTTTTCTTTATATATTCATAGTGCAGCTACAAATAAGGTATCTCAAAACGTCAAATGAAGATAAGTAGCTATATAAAATTGCCTTTATTCTGAAAATCAGGCACATATTCTCATTCAAACCTTATAAACACTTACACATTTTTTTATTCTGCCAGGACTAAAACATTTGCAGATAGTATAGATCGTATGATCCTTTTGGATTGTCATTTTCCATTTCATATTGGGATACAGCAATAATTATACTGATGAATGAGGAAAACCTATTTGACTATTTTTCACCATACAACCCCTTCATCACCTATCCAAAAAAAATAGGCTATTACCTTCTGATCAGTTGGGTCAAACCGCTGGCACCTGCATCGATTGGCAGAAAAAGGCACTTTAAGACTGGAGCAGCAATGCGCATGTGTGACCACTCCTACATTCATTTTCAGTGGGGCCGCCAAGTACCGTGCTCAGCCTTCCGGGGCAGCCCCTAATGGTACCATTACACACAGAGATGTATTGCTTGCAACTCACTGGTTGCAGTGAAATCATGGACACATTGTTCCATTTTGTTGCCGTGTACAAATGTAACAATGTGTCCGTGATTTCACTGCAACCAGTGAGTTGCAAGCAATTTATCTGTGTGTAACGGTACTTTAAGAGAATGAATGGAGGAATGTTACCTGATGGAAATAAAAATTCCTCTTTCTGCTTATCTGTTCGGGTCCTAGCAGTGTGACCCCCACAGATCACTACGTTATCACCTACCCTGTGGACAGGTAATAAATTGTCCTTAATACGCTGATTATGCTAGGAGAAGCAGTCTGTTACTAGGAGTTGTGGGACAGACGTAATAACAGGTGTTTATGGCTTTCCACTTTCTTTTGTTTGAAGATTGACATTGAACATGTTTACTTAGGTTGGAACTGGATTGGGACCCACTTTGGAGTTTTATGCACTTGTATCTCAGGAATTACAAAGAGCTGACCTTGGTCTATGGAGAGGTGAAGAAATCACACTCGCTAATCCTAAAGGTAAATGGGATATTCCTCATTTCTATTCTGTTCAGTTTGGAGGTAATCTGATTGGCCCTAAGAGTCCCTGGAGTTGTGCTATATTTTACAATTGATACGTTTCTTTCATATTAATTTAGTTTCTGATAGATCCGGGGAATCTGTAGCACAACTTCTGAGTATAAAAAATTGCTTTTCAGGGAGTCAAGAAGGGACCAAGTACGTTCACAACATGCAGGGTCTGTTTGCTCTTCCCTTTGGCCGGACTGCTAAACCAGCACATATCGCTAAAGTGAAAATGAAGTTCCGTTTTCTTGGGAAACTAATGGCCAAAGCCATCATGGACTTCAGACTGGTGAGTATTAACCGTCCTATTGCTGTATGTGCACATCTAAGTCATTATGTAATCCAAATCTCCTGCTCACCCAACAAGTGTGCTTAGGAAGAAAAATGCTGCATGTTCAATATTTCCATGTGACTTAATTACAACAGAACATTGTCGTAGTGTTCGGTCTGCAGCCCACCTGCGTATGTTACCCATTAGCCAGGCGAATCTGAATATCTAACCCACAATTATTTATTCCATAGGTGGACATTCCTCTTGGACTCCCATTTTACAAATGGATGTTAAGACAGGAATCCTCCTTGGCCTCACATGATTTGGTCAACATTGACCCCGTGGTGGCAAAATCTGTTTATCATCTGGAAGAAATTGTGAGGCAAAAGAAAAGACTGGAACAGGATAAGGCGCTGGTAATATGAGTTATTCATGTTATGATGTGAAATACATGTAAACATCTTTGTACATTGAGAATTAGCCAAAACAACCTCTTATTGACTCCTTCATAAAAAAGTCAACGTGTACCTTCCTTGTGTTCTCTATATGAGTAGAAGATCATCCTATTCACTGAATTGGGTCATCATTACTTTTTCTTAATCCATCACTGCTTGAGATGGCAAACGTCTCCAACAGGTAGTGGGGAGACTTCTGCAAATTTACCTATAATGGCTCCTAGCAAAAACGACATTCAGATAAAGAAGACATGTGCTAAGTAGACAGGATCACTCTTGACATACATGTCCCACTTTGCCACAATACTACTGTACCCCTATAGAGTCATTACTCATCAGTGTTTGGACTCGTGCAGAGGTCCGCTTTTCTCTTAGTGCAATTTGTGTGTTTGGTTTTTTTTTTGCACATAGCACTTGGTATTTTTTCCACTCTGAATAAGTGGTTTGTTCAAAAACACAGACTTGTCTGATATTGATCCAAGTATAGGATCAAACTCAACAATGCGATTCTGAGTCAATGGACAAAATTAGACGGGACTCTGAAGCCATGCACTTACTGTACGCTTTCCGCAGGCGATTTGATCGGAGGTGCTTGAGAAACCTCCTTCAATTTTGTTTGATTTTTTTTTTTTTTTACCATAGAAAGTGATTAAACTCTTGTCAAACGCTCATGGTAAAAATTGGTATATGATGAAAAGCACTGATGATACTCTGAACATTTATGTATTTGCATATAAGAAGAATCGCTGACTATAAGACCTCACGTAGAGTTGTGTGTGTGTGTGTGTGTGTGTGTGTGTGTATAATTTTATTTATTTATTTTATTTTTTTTTTACAATGTGACTATATGGAAAATCATTGCTCAAGTTTGGCATCTGTGAGAGACTTTTATTCACATTTATTTTGGTCTTAATCCACAAAAAATGTGATCCAGAAAGTGATGACTGAGCCATTTAGTATAGTGGTTCAGACTGAGTCACATAGAACTGTTCCAGCAGTCTCCATCTTTTTACACAAACACAAAAATATAATATACCAAATTATTGTGTCCAACTAGAAAAGACTTACCCCACCCGAATGGACTTTACAGTGACTTAGTTCTGTACCGTTATATTGAATGGCTACCGCAGGGCTTGCATCTCAGTCAGGATTTTTGGGGGCTTTTTATAGAAACCAGGATAAAGTTCTCAGTGTAAAGACTTGGATTAACGTGAATTAAATGCCTTGAGTCTTGCACAGTAAACCGAGGTTGTGTCTAGAGGATGGTGCTATAGCCTCTCTCCTTACCTGCCACCAGGTAGCAAATGTGCATGTTAAACCGATCTTTACTTGTTTTGTGAAATGGAAAAAGTATTTTGCATGATTAGAGATGCATTTGTTTAAAAAAAAATGAATAAATAAAAGCTCACCTGTTCACAGGTTGTATGTGGTATAGCACAGCGCTCTTGCCATCTCTCAAGTTTTGATGTTTCAATCATCTGATCATCGGAGCAGAGTCCAGACCACCAGCGATGTCACACTTGTCTTATTCTAATGATGGATCATTAATTTCTAGAACTGTGTAACCCCTTTACTCTTCATGTGTCTGCTTCATCATAGACCAAAGAGAGTCTGCAATTTGCACTTGAAAGTTTGAACATGAATGGCTGCTCTATAGAAGATCTGGGATTAGACTTCACACTACCAGGATTTCCCAATATTGAGTTGAAGAAGGGAGGGAAGGATGTGCCTGTCACGATTCACAATCTGGATGAATATGTAAGGGTAAGTGAAATGGACCTTGAGGGACTAAGACCATCTGAGCTAAAATAGGTCATATATAGATAGAAAATTCTTGGCCTACATTTAATTTTGCTAATCTGTACCTGTGTTTTCTTGGATCATCCTGACAATCAGGCGGTCTGCAGATAGCAGGTACTTTTCTGCACGGCAGATCATCTCCTGGCAATCTCCTTTTTTTACAGAAGGACGCCTTAGCTCAATGTATTATAAAAGTGCACCTAATGTTATTCACATGCAATATTAGTGATGGTGTGGGCAGACGTGCCCAGGCCATCATCCTCTGGAAATGGCTTTTCTATACTGAGAAGCAGCACAATCCACTGGTTGTAAATCAGGCAGATTACAGTTTGGGATACAAAATGACATCAGGATTTGGACTGATCCCACCTCATATTGTTTCGGTAGTTTGCTAACTTAACCCCTTCATGACTGGGGAATTTTGTTTTTCTGCTTCCAAGAGCCATAACTTTTTTTTTATTTTTCCGTCAATATAGACATATGACAGCTTGTGTTTTGGGGGACAAGTTATAGTTTCAGATGCAATCGTTTATTTTACTATATCGTGTACAGTGAAATGGCAAAAAAAGTGCATTTACACGTTTGTGTTTGGATTTTTTAATCGCTATGTTCACTATGTGGTAAAAATCATTGTGACGGTGTGATACCTCAGGTTGGTACGAGTTTGTAGATACCAAACATGTATACCTTTACTGTTATATAGGTGTTGAAAAAACATTCAGAAGTTTGAGAAGAAAAAAATCGCACTTTTTGCGCCGTGTTCTGTGACCTGAAGGGTTCTCATTTTTCAGGATCTGGAGCTGTGTGACGGCTTATTTTTTTGCTTTTTGAGCTGATGTTTCTATTGATAACATGTTTGGGTGGATGTGCTGTTTTGATAGCTCGTTATTGCATTTTATAGCAATGTTGCGGTGACCAAAAAAAGCATAATTTTGGCATTTGGACCTTTTTCTCCTTCGCCTCATTGGGGGACACAGGACCGTGGGTGTTATGCTGCTGTCCACTAGGAGGCGACACTAAGCAGAATCTGCAAAAGAGTTAAGTGGCTCCTCCTCTGTAGCATATACAGCCTAGAGCAGGAAGTGCTTCTCCAGTTTTTGCTTAGTGTCTGAAAGGAGGCACACATTCTTATTTTCTCTCCACTATTTTTACTTTTTGAAGCTGCATTTTTATTTTTTGAAGGGACATGTCGACCACAGATACCTCCCCAGACACCATAGGAACTCTGGGTCGAGTTATTTTGTCTGCTAAGGGCTATTCCTTTCTCGGCCCTCCACTGTTGGAGGTGCAGGGTTAAAGCGATTTCCAGACCTGCCGGTTCTGAGGCCCGCATTCCTCCCCAGTCCCCACAGATGGGGCTCTGGGTCGCAGTAATGCTCCATGTCCCCACCGCAAGCAGCAAGACAGATGGGAATAAAAACCGGCAGAGGCGATTCCCCTCCTTCCTCAGCTCGCCACGTTTGGAGTGCGGGGTTAATGTTGAGAGACCCCCTGCAGGCAACAGGTCGGTTGCAGGATTTAGCAACTGACCTTTGAAGGTGGAAGCATCCCTCCCTAATTTCCCCTTTGGGGGGCTCTTAGGTCGAGACGCCACAAGGTATGATGAGCAGCAGCACATGCTGCACTGCAAAAACGCTGCAGCACATCCACGAGATGTCTCCCCAGAACCACCAGCTCTGCTGCGTGTTTCCCAGGGGCAAAAATGCTGCCATGTCTCAGCCAAGCATCTGCTGCCTAGGGAGTCTGATAGATAATAATCCTCCCAGCCCACCACCCTAAGGGACCCGGTGTGGCCTCTCCTGGCAGAGAACTAGCATGTTGTTATTCTCTTCCCTCCCCATCTCCCCTCTCCACATAGGAAACTGGGTTGAGGACGCTCTCATGGTGCTGGCAGAGCCCTGCAGCCCAGGGCCTCTTGCATACAGCATTTTCCCCCTGTACCTTATATGCTGCGCCCCTCCCTAGGGCTTTGCATGACAGCGGTGGGGTTGTTACACAGCGGGCCCCGCTGTGCAAGTCAGCGGCAGCGATCCTGTAGTGCGGGACAGGCAGGGGACGCGGACTTCCGCGCCGACCTGCTCACTTTCCCGGGGCTGCCATTTACGCAAGTCCCCGGCTGCGGCCTAGCGCGGATGGTGCCGCCTTTCCCCGCCTCCCGCCCGCCCTTCGGCTGACGTCACTGCAGGCTGGATCCAGCTCCGGCCGCGTCATTAAGAGGGCGGGCCGAGTCTTTCTGGCGCTTCTCGCTCCCTCGCGAGAATACCTGCGCGCCTTTTTGCTCCTGGCCGCGCTTTTCACTGTCCCGCCCCTCATTCCCCTAACACAGTGGTTGCCATGACAGCACCACTGCTCCGAGGGAGTTAACCTTTTCAGCACCATAAGCAGTGTGCAGCTCTGCACAGCATGCTACATAGGGGCTGTGCTCCCAGAATGAGGGGCAATTAATCCCCCCTCATTGCTGTAAAACGGCTAGACTCATACAACAAAGCCATTAACATTTACTATTTAGTATACTACTCATATTGCAGCAGAGCACTCTGTTTATACATTAATCCCTTAATGACCAACGACAGCTATTTCTGTCATAGCCTTGAACTGTCACTGTGTGTAAACTCTCTCTCTTTGGTCAAAGACATGCAAAAACATATTGCCCTAAATTTACCACTAACATGCAGTCCAATAAGTCATGAAAACAACATTATTGGAATTACTGAGAGTTATTATCTCATAATGTGACACTGGTCAGAATTGAAAAATGAGGCTCGGTCCATAAAGGGTTAAGGCTGTGCTGCCCATTACACTTCTTGCATGGTTACAGACTCGCAAGATGGGCAGCGAGACCTTTTCCTGCTCTTTTACACGGCATGAAAATATTTTGTAGATCACCTGACATCAGGAGATCCTAAAAAAAAAAAAAAAAAAACTGAGAAACGGTTTATCAACCGTAAAATGTTTGACAGACGTTATCCATCTCTCCTGACAGTGGCCCAATACGGGGCCGACATACCTCAAGTGGATTCCCGGTATCCAGACATGCGGCATAAACAGTCTGGGCAGCAAAAGCCCCCCCCACAGCTTGGGCAGGCAAATTCCATACTATATTAAGGTATACGGAAGCCGACCCTACCTGCCAGTCCAGCCAGCTTGAATCGCAGATAGCTGAATACCTGATACATGCAGGCCTTGACGCTACAATTGCTCGACATTTCCAATGCGGTTGTCACTACACGTACCCACCGGAATGGACGGTGGACGCGGCCTCTGAAGAGTCCCTCACAGGTCTTCCATACCTCAATGGACGCCTGTTCGGAGAATAGCTGGACAAATTACTTCTGATGCCACGGGAGGCAAAAGCACCTCCCTTCCCCAGCGCAAACCCAGACGGCCCTTCAATTGCCGTCAGCAGACCAGGTTCCGATCCTTTTGGAACTCATTTGGCTGGTCATCATCTAGACCGACACAGACTAGTACTCGGTCGCCTTGCAGGGTGTGGTCACAGGCTACACACAAAGGTAGCTCATCCTAACAGAGCCAGTCTCACCAATCCCAAGACCTAGGAAACGCGATCCTACAAATTTTCTTCCTCCTGACTCCCTTCAGCCGGGAGACTCTCCATTGTAGGTGGTCAGTTGCTTCATTTTCAACTTTGTTGGCTACCTGTCATACAAGACAAGTGGGTACAAGAGCAAACCAGTAGCCAATTCTCTCCTTACTTCAGGCGTCATTGTACCTGTGCCATGCGAAGTCCGTTTAGAGGTTTCTATTCTGTCCTCTTGTGGTTCCCCCAAAAAAAAAATAAAAAGGGTAGGTACAGTACAACCCATACTGGGCCTAAAACAACTGGACACTACTTTCCGGGTGAGACGTTCCCGCATGGAATCTCTCCGCTCTATAATCCTGAACACGGTAAATACCTTGCGTCCATAGATATCAGGACGCTTACCTGCATCTTCAATCGCCAATTTTTTATTTATTTATTTTGTTTTTGGCACTCCCGTTCGGTTTAGCTACAGCTACCTGAGTGTTCACAATGGTCATGGCTGCCGTCATGACTATGCTTCCCTCCAGGGGTTTCATCATCCTTCCGTATCTGGGCGATCTGCTCATCAAATCACCGATTTTCATGGACTGCGCACACAGCATCTCCATCATGGATGGCTGGTCAACCTCCACAAATCTACACCAGTTTCACCACGGTCTCTGGTCTTCTGGACATATACGGTTCAATATATCCTCAGCACGGGTCAAGCTTCCCCAGGACAGGGCTCGGACCTGCGGCTGGGAGTCTGCACTATCCTTCATCGGTCCCCTTTTTCCTTCAGAACTGCCATACAGGTCCTAGGCAGGATAGTGGCAGCGATAATGGCAGTCCCATTTGCTCAACTGCATCTCGGATCATTTCAACTATCCATACTCTTGTCATGAGGCAAGAACCTTTGGTCATTCATCGGGAGGTTTTCACCTGCGATGTTCAGACAAGCGATTTCTTCAATGGTGGCTCCGGACGCTCTCTCACAAAGGATGGTCGCTCCTTCCACCATGCTAGAAAGTTATAACCACCGACAGGAGTCTGACAGAATGGGGTACGGGGTACCTCCATCACAGTACACAAGGCACATGGTTCTGGTTGGATTCAAGGATCACCATCAAGCTGCTGGAAATTCGGACGATATTCCTAGCATTGAAGTCCTTCAGCCACCTCCTGGCAGGTGGCCATGTCAGGATACAGTTAGGCAATGCCACCCAATGCCACGGCTGTGGCATATGTCAATCACCAGGGCGGTACCCGCAGTCTCCAGGCAATGAAAGAAGTTCACCACATACTTCACTGGGAGGAATCCATAGACTCTGTACTGTCCGCCGTGCACATACCACGTGTGGACAATTGGAAGGTGTTCTTTTCTGGTCATCATAATGGGAGACCCAGACAATGGGGTTTAGGGCACTGCCCTCCAGAGGTCACACTAGGTACTACAAGTTTGTAGACACCGCCCCCTCCGCTTATAAACCCCTACCGCAGGGAACATCCTCAGTTTTAAACTTAGTGTGCTCGGAGGATCACGCTTTGCTTGCACTTCACTGCATTCTCACAGCTTACGTGATGGCGTATGAAGACAAGGTAAAACGGTCCCGGTCGGGACCTTCGACAGCCTCCCCGCTCACCCTTGTGGAACACGCAGGTGGAGGTACCGGAGGGCCTAGTGCCTGGACACGTAGTGTTCTCCCGGTACGCTGTCGCACTCCTTTCCATCCCTTCCTGGGGGCTCTGGAGAGTGGGAGATGGGAGCCTTGCACAGCTCCGCTCGGTCCGAGGCCTCCCTAAATGGTGCTTACAGACCGGACTGGAGCCAGCCCAGTCCGAGGCCTCCCTAAATGGTGCTTACAGACGGACCGGCACTGAGATACCTCGTGTGTCTCCGGTGTGCCTGGGGGTAGTGTCTGTCACTTTATGTGTCCTGACACTCAGACCGCGCGTTACCCTCGGGTCCGCGGCTCTGGAGGTGAACCCTGTGCTGGGGTCACCCTGGCTGACCGCCCTGTGTCGCACAGGGGCTGAGGCTGTAGATTGCAGGTGTTTGGACATGCAGTCTGAGTGTTGTATTTTCACACTCACTTCCCGCGCTGCGGGCTCCGGCGCCTACATTACTGAGGCTGCCTGGAGGATGGGAAGCAGCCCTTACGGTGACGTCATCGGTGGGCGTGCGTGTGTGTTTCCCGCGTGTTTTCGGCGCCGCCCTCGGCTTGGCTGCCGGCGGCCATCTTTTCCCCTCACTTCCCGGCTGGATCTGACTGCAGCGTGCGTCTGCACTCTAGGGGAGACCGGAAAACCCTCGCGGAGGCCACACACACACACCGCTTCCTCCACCGCATTACTGCGGTCGGTAAGCCACCGGGATTCCCGGTTTTTTTGTCTGTACAAATTGGCTTATATCCCCTACTGTGGCCATGTCCTCAGTTAGGAAGCGTGCTGCTAAGGCGGCGGATGCCACCATTGCCTGTGCTACATGCAACGGGACACTGGTTGAGGGGTCCTGCAATAACTGCGGACGCCCAGACTGACACTGCTGACACAGCAGCTCCGGTGCTGTACCCTGAGGTCCAGGTGATCCCAGGGCCATGGGAAACTCAGCATAAGATCAATGAATCTCTGTTGTCCCAGTTATCCTCCATGTCGCAATCCCTGGAGGCACTTAATAGGAGACTGGAAAGCCCAGCTACTCCTCCCCGTTACCCCCGGGTGTCTCTTTCTTCTACTGTGAGACCCCTTAAGCGGACTCGTCGTGAGGATTCACCCGAGCTCCAGGCTCTCTCTGAGGAGGAGCGTCCCTCTGACGGTGAGGAGGATGATGGGGGTTCGACTCTCGGGTCTGTGTCTGAACCACCAGAAGGGGTGGAGGATCTGGTGTCCTCCATCAACGAGTCCTTACGTCTCGTGACACCCCCTGAGGAGGTGAACGTTCACCCGAAGGAGGTCTATCAATGGCTGCGGCCGGAGGCTAGACCGAGTGGTTCCTTCATGGACCACACTAACTTTGGAAGGGTGGTTAGAGCACCCAGGTTACATCCTGGGCGGCGTTATGTCCGCAAATCTAAGGACAATCGTTTTCCCTTTCCACAGGAGGTGCTTCAGGAGTGGTCGCAGTCCCCGAAGGTGGACGCTTCCATGACCAGGATTGCTGCACGCTCCCTTTTCTCTGCCTCTGATAGCTCCTCGTTGAAGGATGCGACTGATAGACAGGTCGAGCAACTCGCCAAGTCTTCTTATGAGGCGGTGGGGTCTTCATTTGCCCCTAATTTTGCCACGGTCTGGACCCTACAGGCGATCACCACCTGCTTGGATGGGATAACTGACCTGGCAGGGTCCAGTTCAGAGGTCCTGGCACTTACCGATAGGGCAAAGGCCTATGCGGACTACGCCAGGACGGCTACTTTGGAAACTGCCACTCGCTCAGCTGTGGCTTCAGCCAATGCTATAGCGATCCGCAGGTTGTTGTGGCTGCGTCTTTGGGACTCAGATGCCACGTCTAAGAAGATTTTGCAAAATCTTCCCTTCTCTGGTGACAGGCTTTTTGGCACCGAACTGGACAAGCTGATAAAGGATTCTGCTGAGTCTAAGATCCCGCAGAATAAACCTAAGCCACGGTACACCGTTAAAAGGAACCCAAAGCAGTGGTCCTTTCGCTCCAGCTCACAGTCATCAGCGACGTCCGCTCGCCCGGACCGAGGGGGCAAGCCCTCTACTCAGTGGCGCTCCAAGAGTCGTCAAAAGAAGCCGGCGGGGGCAGCGGCTGCCACCCCCAAACCCACCTCTACATGACTCGCTCTCTCTTCCTGCCTCCCCACAGGTGGGGGGCCGCCTGTCTCGATATCTGGACAGGTGGCTACTCCACGTCCAAGACCAGTGGGTAAGAGACGTAGTCTCCCGAGGTTACAGGATAGAGCTGAAGTCACAGCCGATACCCCGATTCCATCGGTCGGTCCCATCTCCAGAAAAGGCTCAGGCTTTTCACCTGGTGTTGGAGGGGCTCCGCAGAGACGGAGTAGTGGTCCCAGTGCCTTCTGGGGAGAGGTTCCGGGGCTTTTACTCCAACCTCTTTATCGTCCCAAAGAAGGACGGCTCCTTCCGCCCGGTTCTGGACCTCAAGATGTTCAACCGTCACGTGTTGGTTCGGAAGTTCCGCATGGAATCCCTGCGCTCCGTGATCGCGGCTGTGTCGCAGGGAGACTTCCTGGCGTCCATAGATATCCGGGACGCCTACCTTCATGTGCCCATTGCACCGGCTCATCAGCGCTGGTTACGCTTCGCAGTGGGGGACGAACACTACCAGTTCGTGGCGCTCCCCTTCGGGTTGGCCTCGGCACCGCGGGTGTTCACAAAGGTGATGGCCTCTATGATGGCTCTCCTGCATGTGCAGGGACACGCCGTCATACCTTATCTAGACGACCTGCTGGTCAGGGCGCCGTCGGAACACCGTTGTCGGGAGAGTCTGGAGGTAACCATGAAGTCTCTGGAACATTTTGGGTGGCTACTCAACGTCCAGAAGTCAACCCTGGTTCCGACCCAGTCCCTGACGTACCTGGGCATGGACTTTCACACAGACTCTGCTCTAGTGTCTCTGCCTCGAGCCAAACAGCTGGCCATCCAATCAGGAGTGCAGGATGTTCTCCTGTCACCACACTCATCCCTACGGGTCTTGATGAAGCTGGTGGGGCGCATGGTAGCAGCAATAGAGGCGGTGCCTTTCGCACAATTTCGCCTCCGTCCTCTCCAGCTGGAAATTCTCCGCAGATGGGACAAGAGGACGTCCTCTCTGACTCGGCTGGTGGTCCTTTCACAGCAGACCAGGGACTCCCTACAGTGGTGGCTCCGGCCGTATCACCTGTCACGGGGCCGGTCCTTCCTCAAGCCGTCATGGTTAGTGGTGACCACCGACGCCAGTCTTGAAGGGCTGGGGTGCGGTGTTCTTACACCACAGGGCGCAAGGCCTCTGGACTCAGGCGGAGTCAGCATTGCAGATCAACGTGCTGGAGATCAAGGCGGTCTATCTGGCGCTCCTGGCGTTTCAGACGTTCCTGTCAGGACAGCCCATTCGGGTTCAGTCCGACAATGCGACGGCCGTCGCATATATAAATCATCAGGGAGGGACCAGAAGTGCTCAGAGCCCTCGCCGAAGTCCACCGCATTCTATCCTGGGTGGAGGACAACGACTGCCTAATCTCCGCAGTTCACATCCCAGGGGTCGAGAACTGGGAGGCCGATTACCTGAGCCGGCAGGGGATGGACGCCGGAGAGTGGTCTCTTCATCCAGACGTCTTCCGGGACATCTGCAGCAGATGGGGCACTCCGGACGTGGATCTGATGGCCTCGCGGCTGAATCATCAGGTGCCGCGATACATGGCGAGATCTTGGGATCCTCAGTCTCTGGGGGCAGACGCCCTGATCCTGAGTTGGTCCAGCTTCCATCTACCATATGTGTTCCCGCCTCTGGCTCTGATTCCCAGGGTTCTGTGGAAGATCAGGTCGGAGTGCAGGGTAGCCATTCTGGTGGCTCCAGATTGGCCCAGGAGGTCCTGGTATCCGGACCTGTGGCGACTGTCAGGCGGACACCGGTGGGCTCTCCCAGAACGCGCAGATCTGCTCGCGCAAGGCCCATTCTTCCACCTCAATTCCAGGGCCCTCAGATTGACTGCATGGCTCTTGAGGCCTGGCTGCTGACATCCAGAGGCTTCTCTCCTGCGGTAGTTGCCACTATGACTCGGGCTAGGAAGCCTGTTTCCAGGAAGATGTACCACAGAACGTGGAAGATCTTTTTCACCTGGTGTGCCTCGGGTGGCCGGTCCCCGTGGCCCTTGTCCATCCCGACATTGTTGGCTTTCCTACAGTCGGGGTTGGAATTGGGTTTATCCCTCAGCTCCCTGAAGGGTCAAGTGTCGGCTCTTTCAGTGCTGTTTGACAGGCGCTTGGCGCTCCTTCCCAGGGTCCGTCAATTTCTGCAGGGGGTGTCTCGGGTGGTTCCGCCCTATAGACGACCTCTGGACCCTTGGGACCTTAATATGGTCCTGGCGGCACTGCAGAAACCGCCGTTTGAACCACTGAGAGACGTTTCTCTATCTCGTCTGTCCCAGAAAGTGGTTTTCTGGTGGCGATTACGTCTCTGAGAAGGATCTCAGAATTGGCTGCACTATCGTGCAAGTCGCCTTTCCTGGTGGTTCACCAAGACAAGGTGGTGTTACGCCCGCGGCCAGAATTCTTGCCAAAGGTGGTTTCCACTTTTCACCTGAACCAGGAGATTGTTCTCCCAT
This sequence comes from Allobates femoralis, assembly GCA_033576535.1. Classification (NCBI taxonomy): domain Eukaryota; kingdom Metazoa; phylum Chordata; class Amphibia; order Anura; family Aromobatidae; genus Allobates; species Allobates femoralis. Next base: position 89,109,576 of record JARQOC010000001.1, read on the forward strand.
CATTTTGCCCCGCTCCCGTTCATCAGGTTGAGCGCGAGCTCCATACTCTGGATCTCGTGAGGGCTGTACGCATTTGTGTCCAGGACTGCCTCCTTCCGGAGTTCGGATTCCTTATTTGTCCTTACGACGGGTCGCTGTAAGGGGTCCGCGGCATCAAAGTCAACCTTGGCCAGATGGATCAAGGCTCCCATTCAAGAGGCCTACCGGTCTTCTGGTTTGCCTCTCCCGGTGGGATTGAAGGCGCACTCTACCAGAGCTGTCGGTGCCTCCTGGGCTTTGCGACATCGAGCTTCTGCTCTACAGGTGTGTCAGGCGGCCACTTGGTCCAGCCTGCACACTTTCTCTAAGCACTATATGGTGCATTCCCATACCTCCGCAGATGCGAGTTTGGGCAGGCGGGTCCTCCAGGCGGCGGTTGCCCACCTCTAAGGGGGACCATGTGTTATCCGTCTTTTTGAGGAACTCTTCCCGCCCTGGGGTATTGCTTTAGGACATCCCCATTGTCTGGGTCTCCCATTATGATGACCAGAAAAAAGAGAATTTTGTTTACGTACCGTAAATTCTTTTTTCTTTAATCATCAATGGGAGACCCAGCACCCACCCAGTTGTTCCGTTGCATGTTTTGCATTCGTTCTGTTCCCTGTTGGGACAGTGTTATCCGGGTTGTTGGACCGTCTGTGCACGGTTTCTTTCCCGATGTTTCGGGTGTGGTTTATTTGTCTCCTCGCAGTTTATAGACCAAACTGAGGATGTTCCCTGCGGTAGGGGTTTATAAGCGGAGGGGGCGGTGTCTACAAACTTGTAGTACCTAGTGTGACCTCCGGAGGGCAGTGCCCTAAACCCCATTGTCTGGGTCTCCCATTGATGATTAAAGAAAAAAGAATTTACGGTACGTAAACAAAATTCTCTTTTCCTCAGCCGCTAAGGGATGGACGCAGGACAGTAGTACCTGCAACCGGACGTCTTCTGGGAAACCCCGTACGTGGGCCTCATAGCATTATGCCTCAATGCCAAGGTCCCAGACTTCAGGGACTGGTTCCAGGACCCACAGTCCTTAGGACCAGCTGCACTAGTCCAGGATTGGACCTGATTCCATTTACCCTGCATGGTTCACCCACTATCACTAATCCCTAAGATAGTGAGGAGGATCAAACATGAATATCACCAGATTGTCCTTGTGACTCCAGACTGGGCCAAACGCGCTGGGTATTCCGATCTCTTCCAACTCAGAGCAGAGATACCATGTCGACTACCAGACCGTCCAGCCTACTCTCTCAAGGCCTGTTCTACCATCCGAATTCCTCAACTCTGTATTTGACGGCGTGGCCCTTGTGATCTGGATCCTAAGCCAAGCTAGGTTTTTTCCAGGATGTTGTAGCCACCATAATCAGAGCACGGAACCCAGCCTCAGCAAAGATATGCGAGCACGCATGGAAAATCTTTTCGCTTGCTGCTCCTCTAGAGGTCATTCACCTTGGCCCTATTCTCTACCAAGAATTTTCAGTTTTCTTCCAATCAGACCTAGACTCAGGCCTGTCCTTAGGCTCTCCCAATGGGCTGATTTTAAGTCCTTTCCATCCTCTTCCAGAAACATCTTGATACCAGACCTCAGGTCACAACCTTCCTTCAAGTGGTCTGCCATCTTTTTCCTTCATACAAGAGGCCGCTTTTTGAGCCCTAAAGGAAATTCCCCTTAGCAGTCTTACTCAGAACGTGATGTTTTTGGTGGCAATAACTTCTCTCCGCTGAGTATCGGAACTTGCAGCGCTCTCATGTAATCCACTTTTTCTGGGTTTTTCTCCAAGACAAGGTCGTACTACGGCCGGTCCCATCCTTTCTCCCAAAGGTGGTGTCATCCTTCCACCTGAATTAGTACATCTCTATTGCTGTGCCCGGCTCCGGTCTATCGGGCCAGGGAAGCTCTACATATGCTGGACCTCGTCAGAGTCCAACGCATCTATGTATCCAGGACAGCACCCTCTAGGAGGTCGAATTCTCTCTCCCTCGTCCAGAGGGTAGAAGTAAAGGTATGCCACCCTCGAGAGCTACTCTAGTCAGATGGTTTCAAGCAACCATCCAAGAGGTTTATGCCATCAAACACTCGACTCTTCCAGTTGGTATCGAGGCACATTCTAAGAAGACTGTGGAGGCCTCCTGGGCCATCCAGCACCAGACCTCAGCACAACAAGTGTGTAAGGCAACCACATGTTCCAGCCTGCACACATTTACAAAGCATTATAGTTTCACACTCAGTCCTCGGCAGATGCAGGTCTGGGTAGACGTGTCCTCCAGGTGACAGGAGCCCACCTGAAGTACACAGTTCCTTCACTGACTTTGGTCAGTCTTCATGGTTCCATTGCTTTTCCCACCAGGGACTGCTTTGGGACGTCCCACGGTCCTGTGTCCCCCAATGAGGCGAAGGAGAAAAGGAGAATTTTGTGTACTCACCGTAAATTCCTTTTCTCTTAGCCTCTAATTGGGGGACACAGCACCCACCCTGTTGCCCGTTTCGGGCCGTTACTAGGTTCTCATCTTACTCCTGAGAGGTTATATAGTTGCCTGTTTATTTTACAGGCCTGCTTATACTGTTATTACGTAATTACCTGTTCGGTTACAGGTTTTACCTTACTGTTATTATGTGGCTGCCTGTTTACTTAACAGGCCTTATTTTACTGTGATTCTTGTCATTCTTCTGTTAATTCTCCTACTGCTTTAGCACAAAACTGGAGAAGCTCTTCCTGCTCTAGGCTGTATATGCTACAGAGGAGGAGCCACTTAACTCTTTTGCAGATTCTGCTTAGTGTCGCCTCCTAGTGGACAGCAGCATAACACCCACGGTCCTGTGTCCCCCAATTAGAGGCTAAGAGAAGGAATTTACGGTGAGTACACAAAATTCTCCTTTTTGACATTACTCAGTTTTTGGCTCTCGTTAATTGATTTTATATATTGATCGAACGTTTCTGAACACAGCGATACCAAATGTGTACTTTATTTTTTTTAAACTTTCATTTTGAATGGGGGAAAAGGGGGGGTGATTTGAACTTTTTATGTTTATCATTTTTTTTTTTTTTCCCATCATATTTTTAAAAACTTAATTCTTGTTTTTGCAAACCCCCATAGGGTGCCACAGCACTGCACTGGTGTAGCGCTTCTGACCAATACTGATGAGATGCAGCACATCGGTATCAGAATTGCGCACAGTGAGTGGTTGGCAGCACTTGCCAAGCACTCACTGGTGCTGCCAACCACTCACTGGAGGTGCTCTGTGACAGCTTTCGGGGTCAAGCCAAGTCTCCAGGCTGTCACGTGAGCACCGGAGATCCCCCGGGTGTTTGGATCCCGCTGTCAGTGATTAACAGCGGGATCCAAAGGGTTAACGGCACCAATCAGATCCCAGTGTGGGTGTGTTTGATGTGAGCTTTGCATCGGAGCTCACATCAAACCCCAGTAACCGGCCCATTACGTTGTACAACATCATGGGTCGTGAAGGGGTTAAGTAAGTCCTACATCTAGGCATGTCTTTTGTTTTTATTCTTGATGACAACCACAGCATTGAATTCTGCCAGGGCCGTACTGCGATGTAGCCAGATGTAATTGAATATAGAACAGCATGACCTTGTCTGCTGGATTTTCTCATTTAGCAGTGTGAAACTCTATTCTGTCTGGGGCACTGGCAGGTAATTACAGCAGGAACTGACATCCAACCATATGATGACCAAAAGATTACATGCACCTGATTTTTGCTTTTTATTTCAGCTTGTAATTTATTGGGCATTGAGTGAAGGCGTCTCCAGACAGTTTGACTCCTTTAGAGATGGCTTTGAATCGGTCTTCCCTCTTAACCACCTGCAGTATTTTTACCCAGAGGAGGTTTGTGATTTTGCTTTATTTTAATATGGCATAGTATGCTATCACACGTGATAATGTGTTCTGGTGACTTTTTCAGTGATGTGTTTTTGTTTATAACCATAGTTTAGTTTTAACATATGAAGGAAATTACAATGACTTATTTCTACAGATCCTCCTGCAATCTATGACTGTTTCCTGATGGATCTGTATTTTGTTACTCATTTATTCCAAAGAAACACATTTCATTACACATTGGTTGGGTCGTCTGATCTATATCTAGTAATGTCTGTCATCATTGCCTTCTCAACAGCTGGATCAGCTTCTTTGTGGCAGCAAGGCTGATCCTTGGGATGTGAAGACACTGATGGAGTGCTGTAGACCTGACCACGGATACACACATGATAGGTCTGCAGAAAACTGTTTATTTTCTGTAATTCTGGTATGTTAGGTTATAATGGCAAAGCAGAATATGCACTTACTCTTATATGTCCTTCAATTCCCTTGCAGCCGAGCTGTGAAATTTCTCTTTGAAATCCTCAGCAGTTTTGACAATGAGCAACAGAGACTTTTCCTCCAGTTTGTCACCGGAAGCCCCAGACTGCCAGTTGGAGGTGAGAAGCTGTCAGATTTTGCTTTCCTTATTTAATATTCCAACAATCTAAGTAAGCTAAAATTACACTTTAATGTAGGTGGTTTTACTTGATTTATGGTGGCCATACATTAGTTAAATGTCAGCTTAATACTCAGATTTCAGTGACATTTGTCAATCCTACAATGTACCATATATTTAAATGTGTCCCAGCCCTCTGCCTAAAAAAAAAATATACAAAGGAGACAAAGAGGTGCAGGTTGTGCCCTATCACTTATGACATATGCAAATAGAGTCTGTGGAGCCTCTGTTAGGAGTCTCAAACACAGGACTAGCCATATATCCCTCCAGGGAAGGACCCAGCCAAGGGTGGCTCCTTGTGGAGAACACCATAACCACCAAATGAAGTGGCCCTTTAAGTCAATATCCAACTCTTTTACAAGTTTACAGATATGACAAGGGAATACCAAGGCCAGGTATCCATCCACATACAGCTGTTGCCTAAGAATTCACTGTGTTTGAGCGCTTTAGCCAGCTTCCCGCAGTGTTTTCTTGGACTGGTCTCCCTGAGATCAGTGAATACTTTGCTATCTCTTATGACAGGTAGAGGTAGCCCCAATGGGTTGCTTGCTCACCTGGTACGGTTGTGATCACCCACAACCGGCTTGAACGCCTGAGATGCAGCTGCTGCTGGACCCACACCTCCATGTGTACCGTGGGAAAAGATCCAGAAATCCGACCAGGAGTGGTGCCTCTGGTCCGCACTGCTGCCCGCAATGATGCACAAGAAGACGATGCTTGTATCGTACTGCTTCTTTATTCTACCTCTCACCAACGTGTTTCGATGCAAGCCTTGCACATTCCTCATGGTTACAATACCCTCTGCCTGGCAGCAAGATGGAGGGGAAGAGCGGGAATCAGTTATTCTAGATTTTAAGAAAGTTAAGTCAATGCCAGAGAGAACCCTATTGATAACATGCACACCTGACTGAGTATGTATGTGTATGGTGGCTGGGGAGGGATGGCTGTCACATGGATATATTTAGTCCTGGCCAAACATTTTGAGACAGTTTGTTTTTCACAAAGTTTTCTGCTTCAATGATTTTAGATTCTGTATAACCAGAGAAACATCTTACTAAAGTACAATTCTAAGAATGTCCTAAGTTTAACACTTTTATTAATAAAAAATATCGAGTTTATGCAAAGACTAGTGATGGGCAAACCCGAACTTTAAAGCTCAGGTCTGTACCAAATATCTGGGCATGGACCTCAAACATTGACTTGCTACTGTTTGGTGTCAGCTGGGGTGATAGAAGCAGTTATTCACGCTCTAGACTGATAAACTTCAGGCATCTGTAAGACCCACCCATTACCAATTCTGTGAGTAAATAGTTAAAAAAAAAAAAAAACACACACAACAAGAAAACTTATTTTAAATAAATACAAACCACCCTAATTTTCCTGTTTATTAACCCCAAACATACCCTCCAACAGTAATTCACAGCGATATCCAGAGAAGCAATGTCCTGGCCCTTCTACATCCAGAGACTGCAATGATGGAACAGGTGTCATATCGCTGCAGTCTCTGGGGATCACACTGATTGGTGCGGGGGAGCGGTGATGTCACTGAGGGCTCCCTGTGACTGTGAATTTGGGTGACCCCCGCTGCCTGATTTTTTTTATTTTTTTCCCCCCCCCACAAATAACCGGGGTATGAGCTGGAAGGAGAGGAGCTCAAATAGGCTATTACTGGAGAAAGGATAGTAGTGGAGGTACTAACCTGATGTGGTTATGCAAGTCACAACCAACCTATAAGACACATCAGCTGCTGCAAGGAACCCACAAGGTCAGCATAAAACAAAGGAGATGGAGGAATGGGTTAAAATTTTTGTCTTGTTTCATGGGCATTAGCCCACTTCATGTAAACATTAAGTCTTTTAGTACAGTTCTCTGTATCCTGACTGCTCCTTCGGATCCGTTATCAGCAGCGCGAAGATATAACCCATTCCTTTTCTTCTTTGTTTCCCGGCTCCTGATTGCGGGGCATGGCAGCACAGCAATCCGGTAGCAGATTCAGTTGAGTTCACTGTACTACTTTCCCACACTGTGAACTTGGTTGAACCTGCTCCTGAATTGCTGGAGAGTTGTGCCACCGTCTTTTGCAATCTGGCAGCGGGGTTACCTGAGCTCATTGGTGTCCCTGCGGCAGTCAATGTGATCCCAGCGATTAAACCGATGGGACTCTTCGCTGGATATCGCTGTGGACTACCTTCGGAGGATATGTTTGGGAAAATGACGGTTGTCTGTGTGTTTCTCTGTGTGTGTTGTATTATAACTACTGTATTTTTCACTTTGTAAGATGCACCAGATTATAAAATGCACACCCAAATTTGGTGATGAAAAAGAGAAAAAAAAAGTTTTAATTTTATATGGGGTCTGTCTTATAACACCAGTATCCATCTTCTAATCAGTGTTTATGTCCTCCCATCATGCTATGCATGTCCTCAATCCTGGTATATATGCTCCCCCATCCTGGTATATATATCCCTCAGACTCGCACTGCCAATTACAGAGTCTAGTATAGATTGCTCAGTGTGCATAATTTACCTTGGTCAGCCTTTGTAAAACAGGCATTCAGACCTCTGCCGAACAATAAAAATCTACTGATTGGTGGACATATTGTCGCTAGTCACTCTGTGTAAAGCGATCCTTAATTTCTGTGATGACTTTTGCAGACTGTTCGGAACATCTGGAGGAATGGTTGTGATGAACAGTAATTTTATTGGAACCTCCTAACTCTTACTTGATCTCATTGATTCCATTGAAAACCTGTGGTCTTCCCTCAAAGTGAGGGGAAGGAGGTGAACAAAAGCGCAGATGTAATAACCTCGAAGTACAGATTAAGCAGGAATTAGTTGCTGTCATCTGACTGATATCCAAAAATATTAAAGTAGCAAATGTGAAATAACTAGTCATTCTCAAATCGTTCAGCCACAACTCTAATGCCGGCTGCACACCACGGTTTTGGAGTGTTCAGGCTGTGTCCGGTGTTTTGCTGAATGCGCCAGACACAGCCTGACCGCTCCGGACAAAGAGAACCAGAGGGCAAATATGCCCTCCTATTCTGTTTTCTACCGGATTCAGGACTGTGCGGCTGCTGCTGCTGTCCAGGTCCTGAAATGTCAAAATTGCGGCTAGTGGGAGCTAGTCGCAGTTCTGAAATATCTGTGGGGAGCTTTCCAAGTGCTGAAGCTCAGCGCCGACCGCTGCTGAACTTCAGCACCCGGTGTCCGGGAACCGGATCCCATTTTCTGTTGGGTCCATCGCAATCTGGTGCCCATAAACTCCCATGTTATTGGATGCCGGTTTTGTTTAACCTTTTGCCCGGGACACAAAAATGCTGCAAGCTCCGATTGTGTCCGGGGCAAAAATCGAAAGCATGCTGCCAGACAGGGGATAAACTGGATGGCAAATCACTGCCATCTGGTCCTATCCGGCACCATAGGGCTACATTATGTCCACAATCAGGTCCAGGGCTGTTAGGTTCACACCGGACAGGCCCGGACCCGAAAAAAACGTGGTTTGAAGCTGGCCTAAGGTTTAAGTCCAACTTCACTGTCTGACTGTAACATTATCTGGCAAATATCAGGATTTACCATTTACCTAGAACTACTTGTGCAGTTCTGATAGCAGTGCCACCTTTTGAACAGTATCTGGTTGTTTACAGAGGTCTGTTGGATGTAAATAACCAGCCATATTTTGGCCGTACAGACCTGCACAACAGATAATATGCATGATGTGGTTCAATAAAATGGGAAGAGTGACTGCCAAATACAAGTGGCCTGTACTTCTTTCCATAATAACAAAGCTCAGTAAAATCCATCCTTATTTCCCAATTTGCAAATTTACAGGAGCGAAGGATGTACATATAATTCCTCTGTATTTTCTCTTTACTGTAGGCTTCCGGAGTTTAAACCCTCCACTCACCATAGTTCGCAAGACTTTTGAATCCACCGAAAACCCTGATGATTTCTTGCCCTCCGTTATGACCTGCGTCAACTACCTTAAGCTGCCAGACTATTCTAGCATTGAGATAATGCGCGAGAAACTGTTAATTGCTGCACGCGAAGGACAACAGTCATTCCACCTCTCTTGATCCGATGGGACTTGCCACAGAACTTGCTTAAGATGATAAAACATGATTACTTTTCTAAGCGCGTTACCAGAGTCAAGGCGACCTTCTCCGCCTTATTGTAGAGGAAACTGATGCAGATTACTACAGACACACAATAAAAAGAAAATAAACACAGACCTACTAGTTCCATTAAACGATCCCCTGGACGTATAAAACTGATCAGGCTTGAACGATACATGACATAAGTTTGTTTAGAAAGGTTTTTTTTTTTTTCTTTTTCATTTTTGCTTAAATTATCCTTGATTTCGAGAGTGAAGTTTTTAAATTGCTTTGCCGTGTGACTTTAAAAATTGGAGGGATATTAAAGAAAAACGGTCTAAGGAAGAAAAAAAAGGGATGTTTTTGAAGCTGGAAAAAATAAATATTGCTGTGCAGTTTAAAAATCCCAGTCTGTGTGTATCCATCGAGCTAAATACGAGCCCACACCCTCCACTGCTTGTTCCATCTGAAATCAGATTCTACATACAGGTATATGGAATCGCAAAGCCTGTTCTTTGACAGATCTAGTTATGTAGTTAAGTGTTTTATTGACAGTCTCCCAAATTACTTATGTGCAATTAAGTTTTCTGCAAACGGCAGACTTGATGGCAGGCAGCCGCACTGTTAGATTTTGTGGAAGAATCAACCTTGTCTTTCCTATCAGAGGGGTATCTACCCATGAGCTCCCAAAAGGTTTGGGGCGTTAAGAAGAAGCCGAGATTTCATGGTTTGTACTGGCCTTTTCCAGGATACTTTAACACTGTTTACACAGTATATAAAGAACTGAGTGGTGGTCTTTTTTTTATTTTTATTTTTTTTTATTTGTTCAAAATGTAAAACTTAAAATAAAAAATACAACTTGGCTGGCCTGTATTTATCCAAATACAGCCATAGCATTTCAATTTAATGTATATATATTAAAAAAAATATTCAAAACAAAAAAAAAGTTTAAAGCCCTGTTTAATTTTTTTTTTTTTTTCAGATTATATATTTTTTTTGTTTTGGTTTGTTTTTCTTGGTTTAGTTCAGGAGGGAGGGTTGGAAATGTTTTGACAATGAAAGCAAATGTTCTCAATGTCCTGTTCTATGTGCTGATTTCTCAGATCTGCAATAATCTACTTCATCAGGTTCATGTTTTTACCTGAATATAAATAAAACAGAGAAAAAGTTTGCTTCACGTTTTTTATTTTACTTTATTTTGTTCCATTTCCATCTGTTTACAACACCTCATGTATCTCTTCCTCCTTTGTGTAATGAGGATTCGTTTGTTAAGGTGGCCATAGATGTAAAAATTGTTGACTGGTCTGATGTGTTCATATTGTGATTCTTCTTTTCTATTTTATTTAATTTGAAGCTTTAATGAGGAATACACACATTTAGATTTTGCCTGATACTAAAACTACCGCAATATCTTAGCCGTTAGACTATTTCCATCTGTAAGAGATTTACCTCCGTTCCACTGGCAAAACAATGTTAAGCCATGAAAGGGTCAGTCTGAAGCCAGCAACTTTAATATATCCCTCTAATCGAAGCTAATTTATAATATACCTCCTTTATTAACTCCCTATGGTTCCCTCTCTATACTAACAGCTATTGTTTTGTTTTTATCTCCTGCTTCATGAGTTATCGTGAGTGCCCCTCTCCCCCCACAGTGCATCCTGGGATCCTCAAATGGTGCATCATCAAGCTGACAGTTTCCAGGCACCTCCTCAGCCCCTTTCTGAAACAAAACAGGTCTCCAGCCTCCCTTTCTCCTGTTTATGCCGTGTGAATGCTCAGGCCCCCGCCCATTCTCTCCTCGCAGTGTGAATTCTCAACTACCCCCCTTCTCCCCTCCTCAGTGTGAATCCTCAGCCCCACCCCCTTCTCCCCTCCCCACATTTTGTGTTCTCAGCCACCCCACCTTTTACTCTCCTTTCATTCTTATCTCCTTACCGGAGTGCAGTGTGACATACATGCTATGTCTCTCCCACTGTGCGATGGTAAATGTCTTTCTGGCCATACAGGAGGGCATAATTGACACCAGTGGGTATCCCTTGGGCTTATGCAGACTGATGAGCCAGGAGCTTCCACTGATGTCACTTGCGGGTGGTGCTTATACCCTGTTTCCTGACCAGTCTGACATTATCGCACAGAGGGAGAGAGAGCATGTCAGGGAAGGTGTCACACCACACTGCGGGGAGCCAGTCGGAATGAGGGGTAGAGGAGCTGAGAATTCACAGTGGGGAGGGGAGAAGGGGAGGCTGGAAGTAACTCTGTGGAGAAGGGGGTGGTGGCTGGAGACCTTTGTGAACATTTTGCAGCCCTGACCCATGACGCTTTGTTTCAGGGAGGGACAGAGGAAGTACCTGGAGACTGTCAGCTTTGATGATCTGTTTGAGGATCCCAGGATGCACTGGTGATGGGGGGGCTCTTGCACAGTACTTCATCAAAAAGGAAATAGAAGAAAAAAAATGTTAGACAGTATATCGAGGGAACGTAGGGAATTAGTAAAGAAAGTATATTAGAAAATAGCTTAGATTTTAGGGATGCATTAAATGGGGAGTTAGAAAAAAAGTTGTTGACCTCAGACTGACCCTTTAACGGGTCTACAAAAAGGAAAATTTATGATGCCAAGATTTTTAGAATGGATCTATGGTATTTTGAGACTGCTGAGTTACAAAAAAAAATACAATTACATTTGCTGAATTGGTTCTAGTTGTTTACATAATGGATATCCATGAAAATAATGTATTACCCCCAACACAACTTGTGTGTTAACAACTGCAATAGCTTTTGGTCTGTCTTTTGACTCTTAACAGTGTCTTCGGTAATGAAATATCCAATATAATTATGTGCCTATTTTAATTTGTAGGCATACAATGCTAGCAAAGTAACTTTTTGAATCCAGAATTCTACTGTGAATTTGCTGAGGAAAGAAGTTGGCTACAGTAAATGTTTGTAGACCCAGTCTTGGTTTATACCCAAAAAGTTCTGTTTTAATAAGTATATAAATACAAATAAAATTATGTACTCCTCAAGAAGAGCTTGCATCAACAATCGAGATGTATTCTGATACATTTAAAGTGAGTATATAGTTAAAAAACAGAAGAAATATCAGAAAATGCATCAAGTATACCTAGCTTATTTTGGAGTAGAGCTTGGAGACCCAGGAGGACCTTGTGTTGGGATCTCCACATGTTTACCAAATCATAACAGATGGTGAAAAAAAGTTTAAACTTAGGCTGGCAACGGTATAGAGAACCAAAAAACCACCATGACCATTTATTTTTGTTTTGTAAAGATTAAAAGTTTTAATAGTTAGGCGAGCTTTACACCGCGGTGTGATCAGGTCCGGGGCTGTTCAATGTGATTCGGACAGCCCCGAACCAGATTTGCAAAAAGAACATGCCCTCCGGTCCGGTTTGCAGCCGGAGTCCTCAATTGCAGCCACAGCTATGCAGGGGACAGCTGGTAGTGCTGAAGTTTAGCAGCGCTCGCTGCTAAACTTCAGCCGTCGATGTCCGGTTCCCACATCCTTCCGGAACTGGGCAATCCTGTGCCATAGACTCTCATGTTAGGGAACGCCAGATTGCCGAGGATCTGATTTGGGCAGGTTTTTCGCTCCGGACACAAACGTTGCAGCATTTTTGTGTCCGGGAGGAAAATCCGAATACACCCAGAACCTCCCGGTCAGATGGAAAAGATGGCACATAGCTGCCATCTGGTTCTATTCGGCCCCATAGGGCTGCATTACAGCAAAATTGGGTCCGAGGTGATCTGATTTACATCGGACCTAATTCTACTATGGTGTGAAGCCGGCCTTACAAGAAAGCTCAGTAGCATTATCGTGATTTGAAATCAGCAAGCTGACCTTTTCCACAAGGCAACGTCGTTCCCATGCCCCAGAGTTCACCATACCACCAGATCATCCACTGTCAGAGTCTGAAAAGTGGCAGGGATGGAAGTCAATGGCTGGTAGTAGCATTGGAAGTGAATTTGAGGGAAGTTCTTTGAGGTCACAACCATTGAGCCAAAAAGAATGCAATGACCTGATTTGAGACTTGAATCTGTCCAAGCAAGCACCTGAACTTTTAGCATCCAGATTTTACAAACAAAAATCTTATAAAGGCGGAAGTTACAATTTATAACCTGTCAATCAAGAGAAAAGAGGCTTCTCCCATACTTCAACTGAGAGGAAGAAATTATATGCTGCAATGATATCCCCTGCCTGGAATAACAAAATATTAACAAGAAGACGTGGCGTCATTTTTATTGACCGCTTCCCTAAAAACATTAAATGTGTTTTCTTGCACAATGGTAAGTTATGTATGTCTTCTCAGTCCTTACTCAACAAAACGTAAAGAATATGACTGTATAAATCGTATTACAAAAAAATCTGTTTATGAACATGTGTGTTCAATTCATGCTAATCTGAAGATAGTGAACATCTTGGATAGCAATCTGGATGCACAAAATGACCATGCTTCATCTGCCTTGGGATAGCAGGGCAAAGCAAGACAGACCATTGGACAAAAATGTCATTGCTGACAAGGGAAGGAAGAATTTCTCCTTCGCATCATTTGGGGATACAGGACCATGGGTGTATGCTTTTCTGCCACTAGGAGGCGACACTAAGTAGAGATTAAACTTAAGTCCTCCTTCCTGCAGTATACACCCATCCATAGGCGTTGTTAGACAGTTTTAGGCTAGTGTCGCAAGGAGGCACATGTGATCTGTCTCTCAGACCACATTCGCCCCTTTTTATTTTAATTCTTATTTTTTACTTTTATTCTCATTTTTATTCAACCTTTTTCTACGCAAGGCGATGGCTCCTTTTACGGCACCACTCTCCTTAAGCATGGGGATTCCCGAGGTAGCACACATCCCCTTTGGAATGGCGACAGACCCCTGAAGGGCTCCGCTCTCCGTGCTCCACTGGAGAATCTGCAGGCAGCTGCCAGCCGTGTATATGCCACTGCATCCCCATGCATAAAAGTGGGGATGCAAGGAGCGCATGTTATCCCCCTCTCACCTCCTCCAACCAAGGAGCAGGTGACCGAGCTCCAAAGGAACCAGGACAGCAGGTGCAGCACAGACAGCCCGTGCCCCACCAGCCATCCAGTCGTGGCGGCCCCATGCTGGGACGCGAACAGCTGGTAAGTTCAGGCCGCACATCCAAAGCATGGGCTTAGAGGCTGGAAGACTCATGGCAGCGCCGCAGCCCCCCAGTATTGCAGGCCCCGGTGCCTCTCCCTAGAACCTCCACTAATCCAGGCCCTGGTCTAGGCCTCCGCTCCAGCACCACCCAGCCAGCTGCGATTGGTATCCAAATCGGTCAATCGCAGCAACCCCCGGCCGGCCGCACCATCGTGCATGCCCCTATGATGTGGGGCGATCATGTGACACGAGCCCAATCAAGGCTGTGTCACCGGCCACAAACCACACCCACCACCATGACACTGGGCAAGGAGCAGCCTACCACACGCCCCCTTGAGGACTCGATGCAGCCCCGCCAATCAGCACATGGCACTTTCTGCATCGCCACGCCCCCATACCAGCGCAAACTTTAACAGACAAAGAGAAATAGGCTGAGCCTGCATGTGGGGCACAGCAGCAGCCGCAAGTGCAAAACATCCCTATGCACCAACTCCCTCCACCACCAAAGGGGGCCGCACAGAGCCCACACACTAGCACACTGTACAGCCACTTCACAGCCCTTTTCTGTTGCCTCTGAAACGAAAGCTCCTCTGCCCAGCTCCTCAGCAGACTGCACAAGGAAGGGGACACAGGATCCGGGTAAGCTCAAATAGGAGACCCACCCTCCCTGCAGGTTCTCACCCCCCTGTCCAGTGTCAGCTCTTTGCCTTTAAAGCAAATTGCTTAGTTCACTGAAGTACCACTTTTTCAGTATAATTTGGTACAGTATGACAGATCTAAAACCAGACAAAAGAAATAACAAAACCCACACAGGGATCAATGCATCATGGATCAACTGCCAGACTGCGCTCCCACGGGGACATGCTTCGCAACTTTGCCTAAATTGCAAACCCCAATGCCCTATAGAGCCTACCACTGACACAGCAATCAGTACGTCTGACACCCCTGTGTGGGCCCTGGCACTGACACAATGAGTAGACTCAGCCAGAATAATGCCGTCGTTTCCTGTCCCCCATACAGCCTGTGACACCAACCGAGACCGCTCTCACTCTGCCCCCTAGGCTCCTCGCAAGGGGATCCCCAGTCTAGAGCCCCCCCTGGCCAACCAGAAGACTGACCCATACAAGTCCGCCTCAGAGACACTCTCCCACCACGTCACCCATAAGTGACAAATCTCGCTCCCTGTCACCTGAAGACTGGCCTGAGCTACTCTCCGAAGGGGAACTCTCAGAGCCAGATTCTTCCCAAGAACTGGAGACAACAGACACACAGGCAATGGTTGACAGCCTCATTGAGGCAGTTAACAAAACATTAAGAGTCAGTGATGACCCTACCACCGCCCCCTGAGTACACCGTGTCTTTCAAAAAGGCAAAATGCTCTCGTCGAGTCTTCTCTAATCACCCCGATTTTAGGGACACAATCTGATGACATTGGGAGCATCCAGACAAGCGCTTCGCAGGTCACAGACCTATCGAAGCTAAATACCCCTTCGCGTCAGACCATCATAAAGAATGGGCTGAGTTGCCAGCTGTCGACCCTCCAGTATCGCACCTAGCTAGCAGAACCCTACTTACTCTCTGACATCCCATTTATCAAATACCCCAGCGACCGCCAAATAGATAACCTGGCGCGCTCGGTCTTTGAAGCCTCAGGAGCAGCCCTCTCGCCCTCGTTCGCGATGGCATGGGTCACAAAAGCAACGGTATCTTGGATAGTTTCCCTACTCGCGATATTACAAGACCTCGACCCCCCACCACAAGACGCAACTGACTTACTCGACCATCTCTCAATGACCGGGGAGTACTTCTTGCTCGCGTCCTTATACACGGCCAACTGTTCCGCTTTGGAAGCAGTGAACGCCATCTCCATTCGCCAGACTATCTGGCTCGGGGTTGGCATGCGAACTCCGCATCTAAGAGATCCCTAGAAAGTTTGTTCTGGGCCGGCGTTGGGGATGATTTGTCTAAGTTTATGAGCCACCCTAAGTGGGAGAGTGTGTCCGTTGTTATTCGGACGCTCTCGAGGCAAGCCTGGAAGGATGGTCCTTTGATCAGCAGGTCGTCTAGGTAAGGGAGGACGACCAATGCCCACGAATGGAGAATGGTCATGACGGCCACCATGACTTTTGTGAAAACTCTGGGTGCAGCTGTGAGGCCAAAGGGCAGTGGATTGAATTGGAAGTGGCGTTTCTGAATGCCGAACCGCAGATACTTTTGATGTGGGGAAAAAAATGGGAATGTGGAGATAAGCGTCTTGGATGTCGATGGTTGCTAAGAACTCTCCTTTTTCCATTGATGTGATTACTGAGCATAGGGATTCTATTCTGAACTGTCGGACTTTTACGAATTAGTTGAGGAGTTTGAGGTCTACGATGGGGCGTACTGTTCCGTCTTTTTTCGGAACGATGAACAGGTTTGAGTAATATCCTTTGAACCATTCGGTCTCTGGTACTTGTGCTATGATGCCAGCTTTGAGTAGTGAATTGATGACTTTGAAAAACGGGTGCGCGTTTGGTTTGGGGGGACGCAAGAGCAAAAAGCGAGTTGGGGGCTGGCATGAGAACTCTATCTTGTAACCCGACGACACCAGTTCTCTGACCCTTGTCGTGTATGACAGCGAGCCATGAGTGGCGGAAGTGTTGGAGACATTCACCTATTGTGTTGGTGTCGAGCGGATGAGGGAGGGAGTCGTGCATTGAATCTTTGAGGTCTAGCGGCCTTAAAGCAGGTTTGTTTAGGGCAGCTTTTCCAGGTGGAATGGTTTTGAATGAGGGTATTTCTGTCCCCGTGGGTAGGCCACACTGCGCCTGTGTTAGTAGTTGAGGCGGGCCATCCCGATGTCCCGTGAGAGGTGCGAAATCGTGGCGGTGGATGCTGAAAGGGCCGCTTGAGCCTTTGCTAGGGAATGAATTTGCTTTTTCCTCCTGTGGCTTCGGAGATGAGTTGGTCAAGATTTTCTCCGAACAGGCAACCACCTTGGTAGAGTAGGGTTATGAGGGATGACCTTCGACATCGCACGAGGGCTAGTCAAACTCCCTCAAGACAAGGCCATGGTGATTCGCAAAGGAGTCCACACTCTTTGCAGTCAACCACCTCAATCCATCCACTTCGGCATGGGGGTCCTAGGAAAAATGGTAGCGGCAATGGAAGCAGTTCCCTTAGCTCAGGTACGCTTCCGACTCTTGCAGCTTGCCCTCCTGTCGGCTTGGGACAAAAATCTCTTCTGCCTCGACCGCAAGCACCGCCTACCCACGCAAGTCAAACAGGCACTCACCTGGTAGAAGCGGGCATTTTCACTCACACAAGGAAAATCCTTTCACCCAGTCCTGTGGCTAGTTGTAACCACCGACGCCAGCCTACTCGGCTGGGGAGCCATCTATCGCCAACACACGGCACAATGCCACTGGACGCCCCAAGAGTCACACCTCCCAATCAACATTCTGGAGCTACAGGCAATCCGCACTTCCACCACCTGTTAGCCCCATCCTCTTTCAATCCGACAACGCAATGGCAGTGGCATACATCAATTTCCAAGGCGGAACACGCGCAGCAAATCTGCAATGCGCGAAGTAGAGCCTATCCTACACTGTACCGAAACAACTCAGTCGGTCATATGAGCAGTCCACATCCCGGGAGTGGACAACTGGGCAGCAGACTTCCTAAGCCGCCAGGGACTTCCTCTGGATAATGGTTACTCCATCCAGAAGTTTTTCTACAAATCTGTTGGCGTTGGGGAACCCCCAACGTGGATCTGATGGCATCAAGGCTGAACGCGAAAGTCCCAACCTTCGTAGCCAGGTCCCGGGACCCTTTAGCACTAGCGGGAGTGATGCGAAAGATCAAAGCAGAAAGAGTTCAAGTAATACTCATTTCTCCGGACTGGCCGCCATGAGTGTGTTACGCGGAGCTCATACAGCTTCTCGTGCCTTGGCTACTCCAAAACCGACCAGATCTCCTGACCCAGGGCCCCAGTTGCCACCAGAACTTGGGGACTCTGTCTTTAATGGCGAGGCTATTGAATCCTGGGTCCTGACCCAGGCAGATTTTTCACCAGATGTCATAACCACCATGGTTAATGACCGCAATTCAACATCCTCGCGCATCTATCACCGCACCTGGAAGATCTTTCTCCGGTGGTGTAAGGACCGCAACCATAACCCACTCCTATTTTCCATCCCTAAAATCCTGGGGTTCCTTCAAACGGGCCTCAACTCAGGCCTGTCACTCAGTTCCATCAAGGGCCAAATCTCTGCCCTAACCATACTATTTCAACGCAGGATTGCTACCAAACCACAGGCACCAGTATACCTCTTCAAAAATACAGCTTCATACTTTGGACCTAGTAAGGGCCCTTAGACACTACATCTCCAGAACAGCCTCATTCCGTAAAACGGAAACGCTGTTCGTCATTCCCGAAGGACCTAGGAAAGGTATGTCAGCTTCTAAGTCCACATTGGCAAAGTGGATTCTCTCAGCAATCCAAGAGTCCTACCGTGTCAAAAACAGGCCAATCCCAGCAGGGATCAAGGCTCACGCAACTTGATCAGTGGGCGCCTCATGGGCCATTCGATACTAGGCTTCGGCAGCTCAGGTTTGCAATGCCGCAATCTGGTCCAGCCTACATACCTTTACCAAACACTACAATATTCACACCTAGGCCTCTGCAGACGCAAGCGGGTATTCAGGCAGCGCGCGCTGCCTAGATACCCGGTGTTTATCATAGTTACCAGCATCCTCTCTGCTTACAGACAGCGCTAAGCAGGGAGGACAATGGTAACTATGATAAACACCGGGTATCTAGGCAGCGCGCGCTGCATAGATACCCGGTGTTTCCCATGGTTACCATCCTGTGAGATCGCTGATCGCTGGTCTCTCGCTGTCACATGCAGCGATGCATGCTGACCAGAGGGAGATCAACAATCAAAAAATTACCCAGAGCACTTTGTAACGATCAGCGATCTCACAGCAGGGGCCTGATCGCTGCAAAGTGTCACACTTAGCGAGATCGTTAGTGAGATCGCTGTTACGTCACAAAACCTGTGACGTTACAACGATCTCGCTAATGAT
This sequence comes from Allobates femoralis, assembly GCA_033576535.1. Lineage (NCBI taxonomy): Eukaryota > Metazoa > Chordata > Amphibia > Anura > Aromobatidae > Allobates > Allobates femoralis. Next base: position 89,128,394 of record JARQOC010000001.1, read on the forward strand.
CTCGTTATGTGTGACAGGGGCTTTAGCCCATAGTAAAACTGACTTATTGTTCCTGTGTTATATTGTTTTGCCAGAAAAGGCTTGCTTTGTTTTCCTCTGGCGCGGTTTATGATAACAAATCAGCCAGACTATTTAAATAGAAACGGCTCCTGTCGTTAATTTAACCAGCAACTGAATGAGTACATCTGGTGCTAGAGTGCGAACAGCATTCCAGGAAACACGTTTGTTATAAAGTGTTGCATGTCCTGGTTGAAGACAGCTAGAGCCGTGGAAGCATGGTTGAACAAAATGGAGGCGTTGACCAGCTGGTGCCGGTCAATGTGAGCAACATCAAGCTCAGTGTCATAAAGCGGAGATGAATAAACTGCTGATTCAAGAGGTTGAGCAACAGTAAGCGCAGCAGCAGATCTTCTTGCAGAGGCGGTACATGGCATGAGGACAGCTCCAAGACCAGGTGATGACTTGTATATCTGGAAGGAGAGCCATGCAGAAATTACCCCGAGTGCGAACAGGCTTTTCTAACTGTGTTCGAGAGGTTTATGAACGTGAGACTCCTGCCAAAACAGTGGGCTGAGATGCTGGTGTCATAATTAATGGAGGAGCCACAGAAGGAATGCTATGATTTAGCTGTAGGAGACACCAAAGGATATGCAACATTAAAAACTGACATTTGACATGTCTGGGGGTGACTGACTGTCTTGGCACAATTGTTCCACTGCTCCCAAATATTTGACAGATTTTTTTACACCTGGTTTAAAAATGGTTGCAGTCAGAGTCCTGAACCACAGTACAGATGGTAGAGCAAGTTGTAATGGACTAGTTCATGCATTCCCTTCCAAGGCTCGTACAGGCATTTGTTGTTGGAACGCTGACGATCTGGTTGAAGTGGGTAAACATTACCAGGTGGTAGATAGTTTATTGGGGAGGCAACAGAATTTACCCTTTCCATACAGTGGTTCCCAACAGGAGGCAGATACCCAAAAGGGATCAGAGTGTCCAAGTTTCAAAGGGCTACTGAGGTTGTGCCATAGATCTCAACTGGAGAGGTAATTTGCTGGAGATGTCATGGCTCAGTCAGATAACTGGCTGTTGTCACCTGAACACTGAACAGATGGATTGCAGCCTGGCATGGCATTAATCATACACATTTCCATCCTGCAGTGTGGACTATCCATCCAGCGATGTGCCACAAGCATGTTCCGTAAATGTAAATTGGGTGCAAATAACTGGACCACTAGATTTGGAGTTTGGTTACTCTTGCACCAATTGATACCAGGAAACATTGGCATCTGCTACCTCCATGGGGATGCTAAAGACTATCCTATGGTCAGAGTCATTATTGAGTATTAACAAGGGTACGGAGTCCCATGAGGTGGTGTACTTGTGGGTGAGGAGGAGGTGGTGCCCCCCTGAGGCCAACATTCCTGAGCAAGGGGTGACCAGGGAATATTTTGGATCTGCCCAATTTAGGGACCTAAATCTAAAATGGTGTACAATAATGTAACTGTTGCAAACTGTAGCTCAGGAGCCAAGGGGTGACCCCAGGGTGCCATATTTCATGATGAGTGAGGATTTATTGTTTCAGGTTACCAAGGGAAGAGAAAAAAAAATGAGCAGCTGTTAATACCAGTACTATAGGCAGCAGGTATTGGACTTGGCCCATTCACATGTCCTGAGTGGCAATCTGGGCTTGGACAAAAATCAAGAGCGGATCCCACCATGAGATTTTATTGTAGGTCCTGTCCCACCTGCCAGCTAACCACTCCAATTGCTCACTTCCACAGTCCCTTAGTGCTGTTACCCACCATAGAGGTGACGTTTGAGTGAATTGCCATGGATGTGGTGGGTCCACTTGTTAAGTCTGTTTGTGTGCATCAGTATATATTGGTTGTCTTTGATTATGCGATGCAGTATCTAGAAGCAGCTTCCCTGAGAAACTCATCTGTGAGAAGTATAGCCTGTGAGTTAGTCCACGTGTTTTCCCAGGTGGGACTACCAAAAGAGATACTGACCAACCAGGGTACACCTTTTATGAGCAGGGTGTTGAGGAAGTTGTGTAAGTCTCTCCAGATTAACCAATTGAAGATATCTGATTACCATTCACAGACTGACAGCCTCATTGAGAGATTTACCAAAACCTTATAGAGTTTGGTTATAGAAAACGATGGCTGAGATTTGGACTGTCTGCTCCTATATATACTGTTTCTCTCCAGGAGGTTTCACAGGCCTCTACTGGCATCTCTCCATTTGAACTCCTGAACGGCCAACATCCGTGTGGTCTCCTAGATGTGAGCATGTTGCCTAGATGCAGGAGAGGATTGCCAAGGGAATGCCCATTGTAAAGATGAATTTTCTCCAGATGCAAGAGGCTCTAGCAAGCAGTGGCGTAACGATCGTGGTCGCAGTAGTCGCGGCTGAGACTGGGCCCGCGCCTCCCTGCAGGTGAACCCGGGTCTCCAGCCGCCCCCCGCGACCGCGATCGTGTGTCAGAGGAGAGGAGGTGCAGTGGGGGAAGCTTCCTGCTTCCCACGCTCCTCACCTGGGGCACAGGACTAAATGTTGCATCGGGGCCCGCCAGGGTCAAGTTACGCCACTGCCAACAAGGGCCTACAACCGGTCAGCCAGAGTGAGGCAATTCAGCCTCGGGGACAGAGTGCTCATGCTGATGTGGCGCCCCGCAACAAGTGCGTCACAGGAGTGTATTGCAGCCCAGACTGCAGCTGCGATATTCTCTGACCGAAGTAATGACATGGTTAAAACTCAGAGCTCCATACCCTACATGCACATCAGAATAGAGGGCCAATAAGGTCCTGGTGGGCGGAGTGTAGGAGTAGTGTGTTAGTGGAGAAGTTAGTGCAGCAAGTTAGTCTGCCAGGTCTGCAGAAGCGTCTGCAAGAATGTAGGAGAAGGAGGAAGGAGCAAGGTGGCCGGGAGGAACGTAGGAGAGGGGGCTCTGCACAGTTCCATGCAGCCCCCTGGCCACCACCGGTTGGGTGCCATTACCTCGGTGCCTCAACAACCGGACTCTGGGCAACCACATGCGGGTCAAAGCACACCCGTGCCCATCTACAGCCGGATTACTGGTTCCGAAGCTGGGAGTCGTTTATCACTGCCATGCAAACCAGGAGTGGAGGGACCGCTCTACATGAGTACCCCACCGCCGCCGCAAACAGAGCCGTGTTGCCAGCGGGAGTACCCACCAAAAGGACCCAGACTACCCCTCACACCGGACCGTACACACCGGCAGGGCAATATAAGTAGTCCCTTGTACCCGACCTTGGCACTCAAAGGCGACATCGGCAACTCACTTAGAATAAGTTAGAACGGAGGAACACCGCGGAGCTCTGAGACAACACCGGTCATTACCAAGTCCACCCGCTCCGTTACCCGTTACCTGTATGCCATGTATCACCTGCTAATTACAGTAAACTACCCGTTACAGAGACTTATGGTGTCCGTGTTTATTCAGAACTGTTTTACTCCGCAAGTAGAAGGTAACTAAGATGCCTCACAACATCTTGTGCAGCTCCTGGCTCCGGGACTCCTGCTCATCCTGTGGGGAGCTGTCCCATCATGCTGCATCCCATCCCCCGGAGGCCCAAGCAGCGCCGGTGGACATCACCGGAACACTCACAGGTGGCGCCACGACTTGAAACAACCTTTAAATCTGTTCAGCCAAAACCTTTTTTTTGTATCTGGACCACCGGGCCCCACTACCGGCAGGCGCGGTTCCGTGACAGGAGGAGAAAAAAACTCCTTCCCCGTGAAGTCCCAGCTATGGTGGGTCGAGATACTGATTTCCACACTTATGTATGATTCTGGATAAATGGCAGGGCCCCTATGAAATGGTAGAGAAAACTTGTATAGGAGAACCTGGAAGGTTCAACCTGGAAGACTGATGCTGTGCCATGTCATCTGTATCTGGCTGTGGCAAGACGAGACTGTGGAAATTTCATGTTTTGTGGCCAAGTCAGAAACTGACATTAAAGTTGTCACGGTGCTGGAGTCGCTGTCAAAAGCTCAAGAACAGCAGCGCTGAGAATTGTTCCAGCGGAACAGGGACCTGTTCTCAGAATTGCCAGGGTTTACCCAGATTATACAACCCTTGGCAAAAATTATGGAATCACCGTGCTTGGAGGATGTTCATTCATTTGTTTAATGTTGTAGAAAAAAAGCAGATCACAGACATGGCACAAAACTAAGTCATTTCAAATGGCAACTTATGGCTTTAAGTAACACTAAAAGAGAGCAAGATAAAAAATATGGTAGTCAGTAAGGGTAACTTTTTTCAAATCAAACAGAGGGAAAAATTTATGGAATCACTCAATTCTGAGGAAAAAATTATGGAATCATGAAAAATAAATTCACAAAAAATTACTCCTATACAACACTAGTATTTTGTTGCACCACCTCTGGCTTTTATAACAGCTTGCAGTCTCTGAGGCATGGACCTAATGAGTGACAAACAGTACTCATCATCAATCTGGCTCCAACTTTCTCCGATTGCTGTTGCCAGATAGCTTTGCAGGTTGGAGCCTTGTCATGGACCATTTTCTTCAACTTCCACCAAAGATTTTCAATTGGATTGAGATCCAGACTATTTGCAGGCCATGACATTGACCTTATGTGTCTTCTTTCAAGGAAGTTTTCACATTTTTTGCTCTATTTCAGGATGCATTATCATCTTGAAAAAATGACGGAATTTGAGGTGTGGGAGACAGCATGATGCCATTTACCATAATAGATCAGGTTGTAGAGATGAAAGATAGGATGGAGGAAAGATGATGAATTTGTTTTTTTCTACATTGAGTTTTAGGAAACGAGAGGTGAAGAAGCTATGGCTGACAGACACTCCGGAATTCTAGACAGCAGAGAGTTGACATCTGGGCCAGAGAGGTAAATCTGAGTGTCGTCAGCGTACAGTGGTACTGGAAGCCATGGGAATTTATGAGTTGTCCTAGGCCAAGGGTATAGATGGACAAAAGAAGGGGTCCCAGGACAGAGCCTTGAGGGACTCCAACAGAGAGAGGGTGGGATGAGAAGGTCATGTGGAATGGGAAACGTTAAATGTGCGGTCAGAAAGGTATGAGGCAATCCAGGACAGGGCAAGGTCTTTGATGCCAAGGAAAGAGAGGATCTGTAGCAGTAGACAGTGGTCGACTGTGTTGAAGGCAGAGGACAGCTCTAGAAGGAGGATGGAGAAATATCTGTTAGCTTTGGCTGTAAGTCATTAGTAATTTTGGTCAGGGCAGATTCGGTGGAGTGATGGGTTGGAAGCCAGATTAAAAGTTGTCAAGGAGAGAGTTAGACGAGAGGTGGGAGGAAAGTTGAGCATGGACATGCTGCTCGAGGAGTTTGAAGCAAATGGGAGCTGCGACATGGGGAGATAGCTGGGCAATGCAGTTGGGTCAAGATTTGTTTTTTTGGGATGGGAGTGATGGTGGCATGTTGAAGGCAGAGGGAAGGTACCAGAATTTAGCGATAGATTGAAGAGGTGGGATAGGGCTGAGATAAGCGTGTTAGTGAGGTTGGGGAAGAGGTGGGAAGGGATGTGGTCAAGTGCACAAGTGGTTAGGTGTGATTTGGAAAGGAGATGAGTAAACTCTCCCTCAGTGATGTTGGAAAGGAAGGTTATTAGGGAAGGGGAGAGGTCTGGTATATGGAGTGATTGGGGTGGTGAACAGTAAAGGTTTGCCTTGTTTGATCGATCTTATTTTTGAAGTAGATGGCAAAGTCCTCGGCAGAGATGAGGGGAGTTTGAGGTGGCAGTGGTGAGCAAAACCGAATTTGACCTTCTTCACACTTTGCTGATGCCCTATAAGCATAAAGGGATCAGATGATTGGGCTCATAACTCAAAGGTGTCTATAGACAACCATTTTTTTCAAATATGGTTTTATCCACTTCACTGAACACTTTTTTCCTTTATGTTTGTGTGTGCTTTGTTGGTTTTTAATCTGTCCTGAGTGGACACTATACGTGTTCCTCTTTTAGTTGGAATCATTAAAGGTTATGTTTTAATTTTTGACCTTTTCAATACTGCTACAATTGGTAAATACATATAGCCAGGTGGTTACAGACCCACAATTAGGTTGTCACATACCTGGTTATACCAACCCAGCTACATGTCTATTATTTAATAGAGATTCATAATGGGCGGGTCTAACATTCACCTAACATTATGAATCTTGGGCTTAGTGCCATCTGGTAATATTCAGCTGGCATTTTAACCCCTATATTACCCAGTCTGCCACTGCCACAAGGCTGCTGGAATAGCTGAGTGGAGTGCCAGGAATTGGCGCTTCTAATGAATGTGCCAATTTCTGGGGTGGCTGAAGGCTTTCTATATCCTTGGGGGGCCCAATAACTACTGGCCTCCCCATGCTGAGAATACCAGCCTCCAGCTGCCTGGGTTTTTTCTTGGCTGGCAATCAAAAATAGTGCAGAACACACACATTTTTGTTAAATTATTTATTTAAATAATTAAAAACAAAATGGGCTTCCCTGTATTTTGATTGCCAGCCGAGGTAAAGCCAGGCCGCTGGCGGTGGCAGCCTGCAGCTGTCAGCTTTATATGCACTGAGATCAAAAATACATTGAAGCTCTATGCTTTTTTTAAGTATTTATTTTTATACTACTATGACGTCAGTCAATGGGTAATGGGTGCAAAAGCCAATCAAAGACGCTGTCACAGAGAGTTGGCGTCTGTGATTGCATGTTGGATTAACCTGGAAACAGTCCATATATTCTAGCATATACACTGCACGGTAGATGCTAAATGTACTGTACTGCATGTGTGAAGGAAGAACCTAAGGGAGTGTTCACACACATATGATGACACCGGTACTGTCATGCATGTGTGAAGTGTGAAGGGGGGCCTAAGGGAGTGTCCACACACATATGATGACACCGGTACTGTCATGCATGTGTGAAAGGGGGCCTAAGGGAGTTTTCACACACATATGCTGACACTGATACTGTCATGCATGTGTGAAGGGGGCCTAAGGGAGTGTTCACACACGTATGATGACACCGGTACTGTCATGCATGTGTGAAAGGGGGCCTAAGGGAGTGTTCACACACATATGATGACACCGGTACTGTCATGCATGTGTGAAAGGGGGCCTAAGGGAGTTTTCACACACATATGCTGACACTGATACTGTCATGCATGTGTGAAGGGGGGCCTAAGGGAGTGTTCACACACATACGATGACACCGGTACTGTCATGCATGTGTGAAGGGGGGCCTAAGGGAGTGTTCACACACATATGATGACACCGGTACTGTCATGCATGTGTGAAGTGTGAAGGGGGGCCTAAGGGAGTGTCCACACACATATGATGACACCGGTACTGTCATGCATGTGTGAAAGGGGGCCTAAGGGAGTTTTCACACACATATGCTGACACTGATACTGTCATGCATGTGTGAAGGGGGGCCTAAGGGAGTGTTCACACACGTATGATGACACCGGTAGTGCCATGCATGTGTGAAGGGGCCTAAGGGAGTGTTCACACACATATGATGACACCGGTACTGTCATGCATGTGTGAAGTGTGAAGGGGGCCTAAGGGAGTGTCCACACACATATGATGACACCGGTACTGTCATGCATGTGTGAAAGGGGGCCTAAGGGAGTTTTCACACACATATGCTGACACTGATACTGTCATGCATGTGTGAAGGGGGGCCTAAGGGAGTGTTCACACACGTATGATGACACCGGTAGTGCCATGCATGTGTGAAGGGGGCCTAAGGGAGTGTTCACACACATATGATGACACCGGTACTGTCATGCATGTGTGAAGTGTGAAGGGGGGCCTAAGGGAGTGTCCACACACATATGATGACACCGGTACTGTCATGCATGTGTGAAAGGGGGCCTAAGGGAGTTTTCACACACATATGCTGACACTGATACTGTCATGCATGTGTGAAGGGGGCCTAAGGGAGTGTTCACACACGTATGATGACACCGGTAGTGCCATGCATGTGTGAAGGGGGCCTAAGGGAGTGTTCACACACATGTGATGACACCGGTACGGTCATGCATGTGTGAAGGGGGGCCTAAGGGAGTGTTCACACACATATGATGACACCGGTACTGTCATGCTTGTGTGAAGGGGGGCCTAAGGGAGTGTTCACACACAGGAATTTTATGGAAACTCTGCTACGTATTTACAGAACTTTAGGCACTTTGCAATGCTTATATCCAACATTGAAACTTTTTTAGTAATTTTCATATCTGTGACAGATAAATCCATGGTGATATGAATGGAACTGTGTATTTAATAAATCCATTGTGGTTTTCAATATGCTCCAATAATACACAATTATAATCTGTGTAAAATGAATTCTACAAGAAAATGCCCTTCCACCATGTAATGTAAACCCTGCACAGGGGCTCACATATCCTTGGTTCAACCGATGTAACTGCACAAGGGCCTGAGAGACAAGAGGCCCATTACAAGTGGAAACAACTACGTCAGTAGCCGTCCGCATTCTACTGCGCATGCGCACTGCTTTTTCCCATTCTCCGGACTAGTACACGCTTCCCGTCGCTCCTTGCGGCGGATGTCAGTGGTGCAGACATGGCGGCTCGCATAGCACGGCTCGTACGGAGGATGTACCCGCAGAGGGGACCCGGTCACCGGAGCCTGTGTGCAGAGGTGGAGATAGGCGGCTGTATGTCTGCACGGGCGGGCCCTGGATGTCGGGGGCCACCATCCGCTGCTGTTGCCGGTGTCCCTGTCCTTGCACTTCTTCCCTCCTGATATATGCGGATGAGCGGAGCTTCTGACTGCTGGAGGCGTCACTACACCCGACTGTGAAGGAGAGCAGCACCCAAGGAGTGACCGCTGCTACAGCCACCAACAGGGGAGGAGACAGAGGCAGCACACAGGGCCCCCTGTCAGAGGGGGAGAGAGCAGCACACAGGCCCCTGTCAGGAGGGGGGGGGGAGAGAGGCAGCACACAGGGCCCCTGTCAGGAGGGGGAGAGGCAGCACCAGGGGCCCCCTGTCAGGAGGGGAGAGAGCAGCACACAGGGCCCCTGTCGGAGGGGAGAGAGAGCCAGCACACAGGGGCCCCCTGTCAGGAGGGGGGAGAGGCAGCACACAGGGGCCCCTGTCAGAGGGAGAGAGCCAGCACACAGGGGCCCCCTGTCAGGATGGGGAGAGGCAACAGGGGCCCTGTCAGAGGGAGAGAGAGGCAGCACACAGTGCCCCCGTCAGGAGTGGGAGAGAGCAGCACACAGGCCCCGTCGAGGGGGGAGAGCAGCACACAGGGCCCCTGTCAGAGGGGAGGAGAGCAGCACAGGGCCCCTGTCAGGAGGGAGAGAGGCAGCACACAGGGCCCCTGTCAGAGGGAGAAGCAGCACACAGGGCCCCTTCAGGAGTGGGAGAGAGCACACACAGGGCCCCCTGTCAGGGGGAGAGAGAGCAGCACACAGGGGCCCCCTGTCAGGAGGGGGAGAGAGAGGCAGCACACAGGGGCCCCCTGTCAGGAGGGGGAGAGACACAAATTGACAGAAAGCAGTGACGTGTTAAAGAGACCTCAAGAAAAGTTCACAGAAATTTACACTATTAAAATCATTTTTATTTATAAATCTTACCTTTGTAAATGGTTATCACCAAAAATGCAAAGGTATAGATAGCAAACACCGTACAAAGCTATATAGAACAACAGGAGGGAGCTCTGTCCCTACTCTGCACCTAATGTTATACCCTACCTAGCTGCGCAGGTCAACACATTCTTGAGCTGAAAATGGCGCCCTGCTCAACAAAGTGCCTGGTAATACCCTAAAACCCCTAAGGGTGCATCCTCACGATCAGGAGACGCAGCATCTTGTCGCTGCGTAGTACAGTATAAGCATAGTGGATGGGATTCCTCACTATGCGTAACCCGCCCGCAGTGTGTTTGGAGCTGTGGTGTGGGTTGCCGGGAGTCCGCTCCTCCGCAGCATGTTCATTTCATGCTGCGGAGTCGGAAGCGGCTCCCATCAGGTGACTGCAGGGAGAAGCCGCCCTGCACCCACCGCACATGGTGAGTACAGGGCGGCTGCGGCCACCCACTGCTTCCCTCAGGTCCGGAGGAGCTGCGTCCAACACGCAGCTCCTCTGGGCCGTGTGCATGTACCCTAATTAGGTGAAGGAGTATTAACTCCAATAAATCCAAAAATAGACATTGGGCAACCAGAGAGCATCAAAAAGGACAACACTAGAATCAAAAAGCCAGTTAGTTACAAATCAGATTGGACAGAAAAAGGAACCAAACAGATCCCAAATAGATGAGAAAAATGTAACAACTCTGTAACCCTGTCTCCTACCTGTCTGCGGAGCTCACACCCTCACCACGCACTGTGACCCCACTCAATGACGGCTAACCCTAAGAATGGCCTTATACAAGAATGTAAATGGGTAAAATCAATTAATATGGGCTAAAGCACAGAATAAATGTGCTATGCTATACGCCAACAAGTTGATATAATCTTGAGTGAGATCCAGAAAGAGAATGTTTAATATGCACAGACAGCAATTCAATGGTAAGTAAAAAAAAAAAAAATCACATTAAGTGTCTTGGACCTTGAGCATTGACATACCGTAATATAGATATACCATTAATGAGTATAAATGTACCACAATTTGAATACACTGCTGAATAGATTCACAATACCAAGACATCTATCTGTCATTTTTTTTACTTATTGAATTATTATCTTTGCATATTTAAAATTTTCTTTTTGTATTTCACACAGGATTATATCAACTTGGTGGCGTATAATACAGCGCCTTTATTCTGTACTTTAGCTCATATTTGATTGTACCCATTTATATTCTTATATAAGGCCATGCTGCGGGTTAGCTGCCATTGAGTGGGGGCCACGGTGCGTACCAGAGGGCGCGTCCTCTGCAGACAGGTAGGAGACAGTGTAAAGGCCCCGTCACACACTACGATATCGTTGGTATGTCACGGCTTTTTGGGTGGTGTAACGACATCATAACGACGTCGTTGCATGTGACAAGTACCAAACAATCAACGATAAGTTGGCTGATCGTTGATGGGAGGTTTATGAATCGGACCTAAAACCTAACGATGAACGTCGTCCAACCTGCAGCATCGGTGTGTGACACCTTGATAACGATGTCGTTAACAACCTCACCTATTCAGAACTGAAGGACGTAGGCCATCAAACAACCGCATATATCGTTCGCTTGTCATGGAATCATTGCTGCGTCGTTAATGATATCTGTACGTGTGACATTTCACTAGCGATCATTGAACGTCGTTCCAGCGATCTAGATCAAGTCGGATCATTGATTGGATCGCTCGGACGTTACAGTGTGTGACAGGGCCTTTAGAGTTATTTATTTTTCTCATCCCGTTATCATCTATTTGGTTCCATTTTTTCTGTCCAATCTGATTTGTAACTAACTGGCTTTTTGATACTCTCTGGTTGCCCAATGTCCTTTTTGGATTTATTGGAGTTAATACTCTTCCCCTAATTAGGGTTTTTTAGGGCATTACTAGAAACATTCTTGGTTGTGCAGGGTGCTGACCTCTGCAGCTAGGTAGGGTTTATACAATACCCTAGGTGAACTGTAGAGTGTGAGGTGTGATAATAGACTCAGTGGAACACAGAGCAGTCATCAACTTCCTTTACTTGGAAGTGTGTTCATCAATAGTGGATTGATATTGGAGCCGTTTCCACCGAAGTTTGACCTAATTTGAAATGATGATGCCAGTTCTTTGCTACATCATATGATGTGGAATCGTCACCATAAACCTCTTTCATCTCTTCGAACGTGTCCCTTGGTGTGCAGCCTTTCAAGTAAAGGAACTTGATGACTGCTCTGTGTTCCACTGGGTCCATTATGGCACCTCACACCACTGCAGCACCTGTAAAAGAAAGACCGTCATCAGTTCAGAGTTGCAAATTGGCATATAACCTATAGAGACGTATATCATTACACATGTGCAATTTCAGCGTCCTGCAATAAATAGAAGTGGGTGACCCACAAAAACCTGGAGCCGCCCTGGTGACATCATGAGCCAGTGCATTACTTTGTTGCAGAGATATTCTTTTTTCCCTCTTTTCCTGTATGCAGCTTCCAGCTCGCCCCCTTGTCCTTCCCGCTTCTCAGACCCTGAGGTGCAGGACATCCTGAAAAAAATAACTGGTTCGGACCTGCAAAAAGTCTTCCATCCCATCCCACAAGTGTCCAAGCCGCCCACGTACAAGCTAATGACCCAGCAGCAGTATGAAGAGGTACAGTAGCCTGAGAGGGACAAACATGCCCTATCTGCAGACCCTCGACAGATCACAGCTCACATTACACCGCTGTAGTGCCAGCAGACAGATATTATTGGGCAGAGTACCTTATATTAACGGGCATGGAGCTAGGTGGTGTTACAGTATATTAATGGGAACCTGTCAGCATGAACATTGGAAACCATGTAAAGGTCGGCTAGCAATATCTAAGTTAATAACCCGACCTTACTGCAGGAGGCGACACCCCTCTGCGTAGTCTCTTTAAATGCCTGAATCATCCCGAGGGCTGGGATAGAAAGAAATTAAGTGTAAAAAGTATAAAATAATAATGAATACAGACCCCCCCAAACTACAGGATATACAGCAGATCCACACAACAGGTGCTTGTGTTATTAGGATAATTAGACAGTCTTTATATCATGCCCCAGGATTGCTTCATCTTCCCAGGCACATTTCCCTTCAAGACATAGAGGTGTATAATCCAGAGCGTGGCATATTGCCATAGACACTAGCAGGCACTGAATGGTGATCGCAATTAACCAAGTAACGTGAAGACCTATCTCTCTGCAGGCCATCCAGAAAGCCATGGTGGCTGCTCAGCAGTACCTGGAGATGCCACCTATGCCCAGTGAGCGGGAGCCAATAGATGAGACGCTGACTGTGGACGAGATCCTCAGTGGCACAGATACCGCCAAGCTTGTGTTCACAGACATAACCTATAGCACCCCTCACAGTGTGAGTACCTGCTGCAGCCATGGTTGTGAACGCTGTCAGCCGCTGGCATTTATCGGGCACTGACATCACATTTTGTGATCTTCTTAGGAAAGGTTTATTGTAGTAAGGGAACCAAATGGTGTCCTGAGGAAAGCCACCTGGGAGGAGAGGGACCGCATGATCCAGGTATATTTCCCCCGACAAGGTCGCAGAATGGATCCACCCGCAGTGTTCAGAGAGGAGAACATGAAGGTAAAGATGTCTGGATGTTTCCTCCTGATCTCTGCTGTTACCGGTGGTTGATAATGATCTTGTGTTCGTCTCTTCAGCTTTTATTCCAGCAGGACCGACATGAGGAGTTTCTGAACCGCTGCCTTGTGCAGTTTGAGCCTGACGCCGCTGACTACATCAGGGTAAGGGCTCGCGACAATGGCTTTAGGCTTTGTGGTGTTGGCGTCATCTCTCAAACTCGTCTTCTTTGAAATGCAGATCAGAAACAAGACCTTCGAGGACGTTGACAGAGAAGGAAAGTATGACTTATTGCGATCCACGCGACACTTTGGCGGAATGGCGTGGCACCTGTGTTCTCAAAAGAAAATCGATGGGCTGCTTGTAGATATGCTTCAGAGAGACTTGTAAGTGTCTTCATAAGGTCAGGGAGATTATTTGGAAAGAAAACCCACTCAATTCCACTTTAAAGATAACCAACCAGCAGGTTTTAGGGCTATAAAGTGAAGCCACTAGATTACAGGCTCTGGGATACTGAGTGCAATCATACCTTTACTTCAATGATTACATGTATGATTGCAGAGATAAGTGTTATAGAAGTTCTTAGAAAGTGCAGCAGGAGGACGGAGTGCACAGCATAATAACATAAGAGGGGCTGAGTTTCTTTGTATGACCCCCCTGTTTGCTGTAAGCCAAACCCACCTCTCTCCCTCCATCACTCTGCTTGGCTGTAATCTTCACAAACAGGAAACCCTTCCCCCCCCGCCCCCTCCCCCTCCAATCTCTACACGTCCTGATTTGTCTCCTCTCACAATCTGGACAGATCCCTGTTATTGTCTTCACATATGACAGATCACTGATGGGGATCTGTCCATGGAGCATGCTGTGAGTTGTAGTGTCACTAGCTTAGGACCGGCAGATCCAGAGACTCTGCAACCCCCAGCGTGTTCCATCAAACAGTCTGCAGATCCAGAGACACTATAACTCCCAGCATGCTCCATCACACAGTGTGCAGATCCAGACACTACAACCTCCAGCAGGAGATGAAGCAGACAGAGGGTGGAGGGTGAAGTGATGATGGGGCACACAGGACCTGCCTGGTAGAGTGAAAAGGAGGGAGATTGATAGGGAGGGGGGAGGGTTTGGCTTAGAGCAAACAGGGGAGTAATACAAAGAAACCCTGTCTCTCTTATTCTAATTGCTGCACACTCCATCCCCCTGCTGCACACTTTCTAAGGACTTCTATAACATTTATCTCTGCAATCATACATGTAAACATTGAAGCAAAGCTATGATTGCACTCAGTATCCCAGAGCCTGTAAGGCACTGGCTCCACTTTATAGCCCTAAATCCTGCTGGATGGTTCCCATTAAGGGTACCTTCACAAGTGGCAATATTGCTAGGCAATTTCACTGGCAATTTGCTGGTTTCAGTGAAATCATGGACACATTGTTCTATTTTGTTGCCGTGTACAAATGTAACAATGCGTCCATGATTTCACTGCAACCAGCAAATTGCCAGTGAAATTGCCTAGCAATATTGCCACGTGTGAAGGTACCCTAAGTGTTATAATGGCATCTAGGTGCAGATCACCAGAGGAGTGGCTACAAGAACAGAGGAGTGCAGCTGCACTGCACTGTGAGAAATTATTAGGTGTAATGGAGATTGAATAGGACAGTGAGCTATGGCTTGTCCTTGAGTCCAGATTTGTGGACGCAATGCCGCTCATCGAGGTATGCAGTGTCTGTAACACCTGTTCATATCTTTGAGCGTTACGGAAACAGACGCTGCGTTTTTTGACTGTTGTGTTAGTGGTTAAGAAAGCGCATCCACAAACAAATGAGCACGTCAACTTGTGCTCCATTGTTCTGGTGTGCTTTCTGCTCCACTAGGATTTAATTACTTACCCTCCTCACGATCCTACGGTGAGCCTCATTGACATCTTTCTCCTGGGCACTGGCAGGTCCTGTCTGTGAATAGTACTGAGTCACATGGGTAGGTCCTGGAAGTCCCTGTGTGACTCAGTACTACTCACAGACAGGACCTGCAGGTGCCCGGGAGGAAGACCTTAATGGGGCTCACTGTGGGATCACAGGGAGAGTAAGAGTCTGTCTGTGTCCCCGAAAATGGAGCAAAAAAGCAGCACAAATGGGTAATGTGCTTGTGATGTTTTTTTACAAAGAGTGGACCTGTTTTTGGTGGAGCACTAACAAACGGAGCACAAATGCTCTGAACTCAGCATAAGGGTGAGGACATCGTGGGATTTCCCTGCTGCAAATCTCATATTTGCTGCTGTGTTAAATGCTGAATTTGCTTTGTATTCATTCAGTTTAACATCTAAGGATGAATACTTGCCACTTTTGCACGTATGTTGCTTTTGTTTGCATGATGATTTGTTTCCCTCCTGCATGTGGTTGCAGCATTTTAAGCATTGAGTAGGTCAGGTGAGGCAACTATGAGGCACAATTTTTCCAGAAAGATTGTGCCTCATCATAGTTGTCTCGCCTTACTTACTCCATGATTGCTAAAGCATCTCAGCTGGCAACTGGCACCTTTCTGAAACACTCCCCATATTCGCTACTGAAGCTAGAACAACGTGGAAGCTCTCCAAAAAATCTAACATTTTCAGCATCCTATACAGATGTATTATACTGTTGTTTGCTGAACCAGTATATGCAGAATGTCCTATATTGATACCATTCCAGATCATCCAACTAAATATACACTATATAGTACATGAGAGCTGGCTCACTATTACTCATGAGATACCTGATCCATTGCCATAATAACTAAAACTTCCTCCAAACTGCAGAGGACAGATCAGTGGAGAAATACCTAGGGTGATGGTCATGAAGGTGGCATGGCCAAAAAATCTGTCTACATACTGCTGGCCCACAATTGTTAGTGCCCTGAATGTGCAGTGTCCAGGGCTCCTTGTGCTCATCATGTTCTTCCCTCCGCTGAGTGACTGTATTAACATAAAATCAGAAGACCGTAGAACAATGGGCATTGTCTGCGAATGATTCAGGACACATTTGTGACTGAGGGCATGCATGATCTTCACCCCAGGGCCCCTACATGACTCCTCTAAATACCTATAATATAACTCAATACTGAACATTTAATTATTTGTAAATAATACAATAATTTTGATTCCCCAATGATTTATTTGTTTTTTGTTTTGTAGGTTGGAGGATGCAGTGAGTCTGGTGCGTCTGTATCACATGGTACATCCAGACACGGCGTGCGCCAAGGATTCCCAGGGTGCCGACGGCAGAGAACTCATTAAGGTATTGCAGCACTTGCCTTTTTACCTGCAGGGACACACGGTCCATCCAAAATCCTCCTTGACTAGATGAGCAGATTAGAAATAGTTTGGTTACTTTTTATCTATGTGTAGTTTAGCATCATACTAAAATCAGCAGAGGTGTCCACTAAAAATGACAATGATCCTCCATCTCAATTGGAATAGATCGAGTCACGTTCCATATATACAATGGGAAAGTTCTGCATCTTTCATTCTAAAATACCAAGTCTCTTGGATCCTGGAACAAGTGGCACATGTACCAAAACTCTATAAGATTTGATTGACCCGCCACGCTTTCTTTAAGACATCTTCACTGATACTTGTCAACTGCACATGTATACCATGTATATCCACTCTTATTGTCTTTTTTCACAGTTTACATATGGTAGTCAGGACTATTCCCCTCCTTTTCTGTTCCTACACCTTCTCTAACTTACCCCCTCCCCCTCTTTCCTTTGTTATTCCCCTAATTTTACCATTACCCCATCTTATCTACCCATTTTTTCCCCGATACAAAAATAATGTTATAAATGATGATACATATTTGATTTATTATTGTTGAACATTCTAAAATTAAAGAATTTACAAGAAAAAAAATGAGAGAACAGAAAGCAGCAGAAGGAGCAAAATGCAATTTGCTGCAAAGTGACTGCACAGGTGTCATGTACACAGGGCAATGAGGACCTCGAAATTGGAGGCAGAAGATACTAGGAACAGTGTTCCTGATGGAGGCATTTACAAATCCAGTAAATAAGAAAAAATCTGGAATCTCCTCTTTTTTTTTTTTTAAAAACCTTTTCACGAGCTTTATGAATCCACAGGTCTTAGTCTTAAAGGGAACCTGTCAGCTCGTTCTACCCCCCTATGCTACCACTACCTGTCCCTGCACCCTTTGAGCTCATCCCTAACCATCTCTCTGAGCTAACAATGCTCTATAAAGCTTCAGAAAAATGATTTATAACTTACATGTAGTCTCCATCCAGAGACTGGGAAGGCATTCTCTGGGGCTCCATTCTCCCCGCCTCGCTGGCTTCCAGCACGCCCCGCTGGGCATCATCAGTCTTCCTGTTGTTCCACCTCTGTTTTGAAATTCCTGCCTCCTCTGATGGTTTGATATCTGGCCCGGTGCATTGTGGGGGTATATGACATGTACGGCTCAGCCGAAGTCAGGCTGTACATTTGATCAGCCCCCACAATGCACCAGGCCGGATACGATGGTCTGGCCGGTGCATCGCACCACTAGAGGAGGCGGGAATTTTAAATAGGAGGATTAGCAGAAGGAACCATGATGCCCAACAGGGTGTGCTGAGAGCCAGTGGGGGGGGGGGGGGGAGGGAATGGAGCCCCAGAGCCTGCCTTTCCAGATGGAGACTACGTGTAGGTAATAAATCATTCTTCTGAAGCTTTATAGGGTACTTTTAGGTCAGAGGGATGGTTAGGGATGAGCTCACAATGTGTAGGGACAGGTAGTGGTAGCATAGGGGGGGGGGGGGGTAAAAAGAGCTGACAGGTCTTTGTTGTTAAAGAGAACCTATC
This sequence comes from Allobates femoralis, assembly GCA_033576535.1. NCBI lineage: Eukaryota > Metazoa > Chordata > Amphibia > Anura > Aromobatidae > Allobates > Allobates femoralis. Next base: position 89,146,450 of record JARQOC010000001.1, read on the forward strand.
ATATGTAATTTGAAACGTGTGAACCTATGCTCTCTGCAGGCACTGACCTTTTTTTAATATATGATATTATTAAATCTTTAATTTTTAAAGAAAACAGGAGATTCCGGAATTTTTTTTTATTTACTGGATTTGTCCTACCCTGAAACCGATGGGCTGCTGGAACTCCAGGTTCCATCTCCATGTGACATGGGTGTATTTCACCGAGCGTTGCGTTTCTCCTCTAGAACCTTTCTTTACATGCATTGCCAAGGTTGCAGCTATTGGACAGAGTTTCCTAGCACCCAGTCTGACTCACTGACTCCGGCAGGTTATATAAGTGCGGTCAGTGAGGACGATGAAAAGTAGAACTGCATGAGATAGGCTAGAACTTGGTGATTCTTGGACTGGTGTTGCAGGCCTGTAGCCGCCACCTCTCTCACCTCTTTGTGCCAGTCACTATCATCTTTTAACTTTACATTATTTTGCAGCTGTTTGTGAAAATGGAAGCCCAGAAGCCGGGTTATCTAGAACTAGCTCTACAAGTCTATCAAGAGTCCGCAGCTGCATCATCCTGACACCGTCCAAGGAAGGCGAAGAAAAGACCTCTGTATATGACCAATGGACTCTGGAGCTCTTTTCCTAGATCTGTATATTAATAATGCTTTTATCTGTAATTTCTACATAAAAAAATAAATAAAACAAGATCATAATTACTTGCCCTACTGAAAATATGTTTAAGGCGGCCGTCACACGCACAGATATCGTGTGCGATATTGTAAGCGATCACGTGCACGCGCAATCGCTTACAATATCGCTCACATCGCTGGTGAGATGTCACACAGACAGACTCACCAGCGATGTGGAGCCGCGATCTCGCTGGTAACTATGGTACACATCGGGTAACTAGGCGCCGCGCGTCGCTTAGTTACCGACGTGTACCATAGTTACCATCTCCCAGCATAGGCGCGGTCGCTGGGAGATGGATCATCGTGGTGTCATACACCACGATGATGCAGATCGTTGCATCGTTCATCGCTAGATCTGAGAACCGAACCTCAGATCAGCGATGTCACGATCAAGCGATTTACCATCGTAAATCGCTTGATTACATGCAACGATATCTTGCCCGATATCGATTAAGCGATCAAAAAGGAGATCGCTTAAACGATATCGGGCAAGATATCGTTCCGTGTGACGGCCCCCTATCAAATATCAGTTTTGTGCTGGCAGTCTTTCTGGTTCGGTAATCCACTCATTCCAGTTGGTTCGCTCTGACGTCTGTATTCAATATATGTAAAAAAAACCAAACCTTCCAAATTAGCGATGTTCTTTCACTGGTTGGTTGTCCAGTACCGCCCCCTTACCCTATATTATGGTAGTACATGTCTGTACTGGTCACCTTTTGTCAGTAAACATTCTCTTGTCAATATAGAAGGTGATTTACAGCTTTCACTATCTCTGGCCCTCATCTGAACATGTCATTAGAAATTAACCTATTCAACCCTTTCATCACATTGACGATTTTCCATTTTTTCGAAGAGCCATAGCTTTTATTTATTCTTCCTCCAGTATGACCATATGAGGGGTTTTATTGAAGGATGAGTTGTACTTTTGAATTACATCATTCATTTTACCAAAGAGCGTACAGGAGAATGGGAGAAAAATTCCAAGTGCGGTGAATCCGCAAAAAAAAAGTAGTTACATGATTGTTTTTTCTTTTTTTATTTACAATGTTCACTCTATAGCAAAAGTGACCTATCAGTATGATTCCCCAGGTCAGTACGAGTTTGTAGATACCAAACATGTATACTTCTAATGTTACCTAAGTGGTGCAAAAAACCTCAGATGTTTGTCTAAAAAGAAAAAAAAAAATTGCGCTTTTGTCACCATTTTTCGAGATTATTCAGGATCTGGGGCTGTGTGATGGCTTATTTTTTGTGTCTTGAGCTGATGTTTATAATTATACAAGTTTTGGGTCGATGCCATGTGTTGATCGCCTGTAATTGCAATTTTTGCTTTTTTACTTATTTCTCCTTCGCCTCATTGGGGGGGGCACAGGACCTTGGGTTGTATGCTGCTGTCCACTAGGAGGCAACACTAAGTATTATCTGAAAAAGATAAGTGGCTCCTCCTCTGCAGTATGCACCACCTGAGACAATCCTCAGATCCTCAGTGTTTGCTTAGTGTCTGTAGGAGGCAGACATCCTTTCTCTCCATTATCTTTACTTTTTGAAGGGACATGTCGACCATAGGTACCTCCCCAGACCCCACAGTTGGGACTCTGGGTCGAGCTATTTTGTCTGATAAGGGCTATTCCTTCCTCGGTGCTCCACTGTTGGAGATGCAGGGTTGAAGCGATTTCCACACTTGCCGGTTCTGAGGCCCGCGATCCTCCCCAGTCCTCACAGATGGGACTCTGGGTCGCAGTAATGCTCCATGTCCCCACCGCAAGCAGCAAGACAGATGGAAACAAAAAACAGCAGAGGGGCTCCGCAGCAGGACGGATGCAGCTTCAACGAGGATCCACAGCCCCACAGGTGACAGCGGCTCATTAAGCACCCTATATTATGGTAGCCTACAGGCATCACTCCTACAATCGCTGCCCCATGGCTCCCACATGTCCGCACGAACTTCCGCGCCAGCCCGCCTCTATTTTCGGCCGCAAAATCTACTACAGGCCCCGGCTTTGGGCCTAGTTTTGCAATCCCCGACTGCATCGTCATCGCTGAGAGGTGGAGCTTCCCCTCGCACCACTCCTGCAGCGTGGGACACTGTTTTGGTGCCATTATCAGCACCATAAGGGTATGTGCACACTGGCCGGGTTTGTGCAGGTTTAGCAGCGGAAACCGCCGGTCGGTTTCCATGAGTTTTATGTAAATTTATGTTAATCCAAAAGCGGCTTTTGGGTTAACATTAAAACCTATGGAAACCGACAGCCGCTGTGCACACACCGGCGGTTTCCACATGCTCATCTGTTAAACTGCTGGGTTCTCAGCGGGTTAGCAACGAATGAGCATGTTCTATAAACCGGCCGGTTATGCAGCGGCTGCAAGCAGAATCATGTACTGCTTCCAGCCGCCGCAACACCGCCGGCGCTAACCCGCTGTGCACCCGCCCGTCACCCGCCGCACATACCCGCCAGGATGCCGGTGGACGGCTCCAGAGCTTCCTGGCGGGTCCGCCCAGCCGCGGCCGACACAAACCCGCCCACCAGTGTGCACATACCCTAACTCTCCCTGGACCCTGAATCCACTCCAGAGGCATCTGAATTACATTGGACATGGCTCCACAGACGCTGGGGGACACAGGATCGAGGGAGAGAGCGACATCTAAGGGCTGGCAGCAATAGGGACTGGTAGGCAGCTCAGCATACTCTGCTGAAGCTCCCCTTCCATCCCATATCACCTCCATGCATTATACACAGCAGGGCCTAGTCCTCACAGGGCCTATATACTTGAGCACCATGTCAGGTCCAAAGGGCAAGAAGTCTATGGCTGGGGTCACACACACAGATATCTGGGCAGATATTGTTCACAGATCTCTGGTTGAAGTGAAATCATGGACAAATTGATCCATTTTGTGGCTGTGTACAAATAGACCAATTTGTCCATGATTTCACTGCAACCAGAGATCTGTGAACAATATCTGCCCAGATATCTGTGTGTGTGACCCCAGCCTAAGACATATACTGCATCTTACACCATCTGCACTGCATGCAAGACCTGAAGCAATGTGGAGGTACGCCCATCTCTGGACTGCGACATGGATTGGGACATGTGCGTGGCACATTCCAGTGTGATATTAGGGTCATTGGCATTAGTAAGGGCTACTTGGGGCTCTGGATGCAGTCCTGGCAGTGCGGGTACGTACTGCCGCTGGGCAGGAGGTTCCTGCAGGCTGTGCAGAAAGCACAATAAGAGTCCTGAACCCTGGTTCTCTTGGACTTTGAGCCTGGCATATTGCCTGGGACTGGACAGGGAGGTCTATGCAGAAGAGCCTTATATACTAAATGGAGTCACAGCAGAGGATGGGGCCTCAGCTGTGATCTTACCACACCAGGTGTGCCCCTATAGTGTCCAGCACCGAAGTCCAGTGTCCTGTGCCCCCGGAGACTGGCTGGCCTGATACTGAGGAGCTGCAGTCTGTATGCTGCAGTAGCAATGGCCGCCGGGAATGAGGGAGGGGGACGGAGAGCTGAAAAGGGCGCCAGGCTGAGCAGAATCACGCCCTTTCAGCTGCGATCCGCCCCCTCTGTGACACTGTGCAGTGTCATATTAGTCATCCAGGGGGTGGAGAAAAGGCGGCGGCTTTAGTGTAGGCCAAAGCCGTGGCCTAAATTAGAAAGCTTAAGCCAAAAACGGCTCCAGGCAGGCGCGGAGGAGGACCTAATAGGGGCCGGAATTGATCCGGGCCTCTCCAGGTCCCTAGGCAGGGTGGCGGAGGCTATGGTCCAAAAGGGGGGGGTGCCTTGGAGCATCTCCCTGGCACCTGTAGGTGCTGTGCTGGTACAGAGGCACAGGGATCCTGTGCCTCTGTATGTGCCATGCCTGCCCTAGCACTGCCCCCAGTCCCATCAGGAGCCCGCAGCGCAGCTGTAGCTCCTGGATAGTGCAGCAGTTGTCTCGCAATCCTTGAGAAGGGGGGGGGGCCCTTGAGGTGGATGCTGTGTATCTGCTGCCACTGTCGGCCCTACCTGAGGTATTTCAACCCAATGCCCCTAGAAGGGGTGATTAAGGAGGGTGCAGGTGTCACCATCGGAGGGCTTCTCCATCGCCTCGACCTCAACCCAGAAACCAGAGGAACTGAGGAGGGAGGGGGTCATCTCGACCTCAACCAAGCACCCCGAAATGCTGAGGAGGGAGCGGCGTGGAGGAGGGGGGAAAGATGGTCTCTACTTCAACCATGAGGGAGGGGGGGGGGGGGGTTGAGGAAAGAGCCATGCCGGGAGTCTCGAAAGAGACTCGCTTTGCTGCTTCTGTGATTTGAAGAATAAAATTTAGGTGTGCCTCCTATGCGACACTAAGCAAAAACTGATTAAAGCTGTGGCCGGCCAGGGGTGTATACTGCAGAGGAGAAGCCACTGTTAATCTTTTTCAGATTATGCAGTGTTGCCTCCTAGTGGACAGCAGCATAACACCCATGGTCCTGTGTCCCCCAATGAGCCGAAAGAGAGAAACTGTTTTTGTAGGGTGCAATGCGCCACCTCACAGAGATCTCCAGATTACTGCACTTCTTCTCAGATCCCAAAGAATTGCCATGGTGCATCCAAAAACTTCTCATAGACATAATAATCAAGCAGAGCACGACCTTGATCGAATACATGTCCCGACGCAAGTGTGGAACAAAAAAAAAAAGCAACATCTTTTTTTTCAACCAAAAGACGGTTTTACTAGTATTTTAGTATTTAAGAACGATTATACGACTATCGCCGACATAGCATCACAATATACATATAAACTGTGTGTGTTGATTGTGCTGTGTAGTCTACTGCGAATGTGCATAGCTTTAGGAATCAAATGCAAAAATTCACCATCTCTAATCTCCGTACCAGATCCTGTCATACCTACTGTATTTGTACTATACCAAGCTTCTATATTAGAAATGATTTCATTACAGGCAAATGAGAATAAGAAGACGACAAGTTGGCAATAACCTTTATTGGGTTGATACACAAAAAAATGGGAGGCTGATGTTTAGACAAAATAGTAGAGAAGAGTTAATGATAAAGAAATGTACAAGGAAGGCCCTGATGTTACACCGGTGGACTGGCTCTAGGCATGGCAGTCGTATGATCATACAGCTGCAAAGTGCAGTTTGGGGGAAAAAAAAAAAAAAAAAAAAAAAACAAACTGGAAAAAGCCATTTTGGTCACTTAAATTAAAATTCTGCAGAATCGCGTTTAGTCAGAGAGCTCATCGTCCAGGTTTATGTCTGTAGTGTCGATATCATCTAATTCCATGTTGTCCAGATCCTCTTCTAAATCCAGGAAAGCCTGGGGAAATTAGAGATAGTATCAAACATGACAGCCGGGCGCTGCAGTCCAGAGCTCAAAACATCAGTTAACACCACCTACCTTTTCTTCTGAGATTTTGATGCCGATGGTTCTGTCTCTTGCACGGGGCTCGGTGATTTTGGTGCTGACTCTGTGGGTAGAGGTGCTGCTACTGGGGAACTTACTTCACTTTCTTTCTCTTCTTCCTTTAACATTAAAACATTTAAATTGTATTGCAACAAATCATAGGAATTTATGAAGAGCCGTGTGCGTCATAGTTGCAGTGACTACGTAGGAGGCAATGAAGAGAGGGACATCAGAATATCATTTTTGGGCATCTAAATGGCAGTCCACAGCTCAGTGCTGAATGGTTAGCAAAATGTGAACGTTGCCTAAGGCTGGCCAATGAAATATCACTCATATACATGTGTACCTACATCTGCAGTTTTTGCACATTTTTGGGTACTGCAATCACTTTCTGCACATAGCTACACACTATTGGATAAGACATTGGCTCTGGTATGTCTTGGTGTCTGCTAGGTGATGGTTACATTCAGGGGAATCTCTCAAGTCCCCGAACACTGTTAATCTGGAGGTAAGTGGCATTACAATGCTGCCCAGCCGTCTTACTGAAAGTGCAGCTACTGAGAGAAAATTACTTTATTCCTCCCGGAAGCCGCTAGCTTTCAGCCATATAGGCGGGAACACAGCAGCTACAGTCACCGCTGAGCACTGTGAGCAAGGGCTAGAAACAAACCCCAGCTCTGATTGACAGCTCACTCTGCACACATGCACTGTACAGCCAGCTGTCAATCAAAATGCCAGGACATGTTTGTAGCTGCTGCTCACAGTAGTGAGTGGTGGCTGTAGCTCCTCCGTCCGTGAATTGTAAAGCTATTAACCTGCAGATTAACCCTATATCTGCAGGCAAATGGCATTTAGGAACATGACAGGTTTCTTTTGAAGGAACAACACACACAGTTTGCCACACTGCACCATTTTCTGAAGCCCATGGCACCCTCAGCGCTACCGTGTGCTGCCAAGGCAAATGAAGTACCAACCATGACCTGTGTCTGCCACGTGCCTCAACTCAGCAGATCCTGGAGGCAAGGGTTAATAAGTACTACAGTGCTTTATCAATGTAATTAAAGAGTTTATATATATCTTCAATTGCATTGATAAAGTGCTGTAGTACTTTTCAGACCGTATATATATCATGCACAAACACAGTGATATAACAAAATGTAAGCATAAAAAAAACAAAGAAAATAGTTATAATAATAAGAAAGTGCTTTTTCCTAAATTACCAGAACTATCTGCAATGCTAAGCATGTAAGTGTCACTAGCTTCCCTAATGGTAACTAGCACATACACCCTGGATGTACAACTGTAAAGGTCTTTTTAATCACTGTTCGGCTATAACGTATGGAATGTAGGTGTTATAGGATTAATATTGAAGAAGGGTGATGGGTTTGTACACAGCGGAGAATTATGGAGCAGAACTCACCGCTATGGCGGCCTCCTCAGAGGGTTGAAACCCCTTTGCCTCTTCCAATACATTTCTCTCTTCATTTGGCTACAAAAATGGAGACGACCGTTAGCCTTTACTACGTTAGCTGCGAGACACTTAGCCAGAAATGACAAGTAATGTACAGGTGCTCACAGTGACATGGCGATACTGGCTGCCTGGACGCAGCGTAGGGTCCTTCTGTTTCAGATACTGCTCTCCAAAAAGGCCTCTTTTAGTCCAGGAAACAAGTTCTCATACTCGGTGGGATCAGCCAAAGAATCTGCCGCCTTCTGGTTGATTTTAGACAGACTTTCCTTCCACAGTTTTACCACCCTATCAACGAAAAGTAAAGTTAAACCATCACCTATTACAAGTGCCAGATTATACACGAGAATCTTCAACTGGAAAGTCAGTTCCTGACGAGAAAAATGCTGGATTATAGAATTCTTTCAAGCCCAAATATGCTGCTACGGCATAGTCTATACTAGAAAATCCCTAAAATATAAGTCAGCATGACTCACCTGGACACCTGGCTCGGCAGATAGTTCTTGCCAGGAAGGCCGCCTCAGGCAGACGACCGGTGGAAATCAGGAGCTCCAGGCAAGTGTCCATTCTGAGAATGAAGAAGTAACGATTGTGACAACTCAGATCACTGTCACTGGACCACAAGACAGAGGAAAGGTCTAAGAGCAGGAGGTTATTCCACAGGCACTTACTTCCCCAATAAAAAGTAGCTCAAGAAAGCCACGTTGTTTTTGCCATCTCGCTCTGCCCCCTCTGCCAGCTTGTTCACCATGGAGGAGTTTCCTGAAGACGTAGCTAATAGTAATAGCCCCCCATAGTCCTGAGCATTGTGCAGACACTCCTGGGCCAGGCCAAACTGGCATTTGCTGATGGCCAATTCAGCCAGTTGCTTCCATTTCTGTTCAGACTACCGGCAAACAGGGATAAAAAAGGGAAAATTACTATTTGCACCAAGTACTAAAGAGCAAAGAAATTAGAAGAAAAAACACCCAGAAACCTACAGGTTTATCAGGCAGACGTCGCTTCATATACAGTGAAGGAAATATTTGACCCAACCTCCCTCTACTATTTCAGAACAAATGTGGAAATGATTACAGTCTTTCCACTCCATGACAGCACCTGCCTCTAACAATAGTGACTGAAGTGGATTTACGGCATCGATCAGAGCCAGCTCCAAACTCTGGCAGTGGCATTTAACTGGTACGATACTGGTGAGATATCAGGCTGCCCATCACTCCTTCCTGGTGACATAACTGCTGATATGCTGCCAACTCAACCTATCGCATGGGAGATTGTGATTTTTACTATACACTGAAATACTCAAATTAAAGAAGGATTCCTACATTTCTACCCCCTTACTATATGGCAGTCAGCATATTATAATGCATTATGTACTTACGATTGCTCATTTGTTCAAATACTAGCCAGATAATTCTTCACTTTTCTATTAGGTCTATGACAGCACATGATTGAAAACAGACCAGCTTAATCCTTCTAAACTCTATGTAGATACAGGAAATCGTTTTTCCCTGCATGATTCATAACTACAAACGTCAAGGCAGGGGAGGAGGGAGCAGTGGAGTCAGGAGATGAAGAATGAATGGCTCATGCAGGAAAAAAGAGATTTGCTGTTTCTATATACCGAGAAAAGAGAAGAATTTACTGGGGGTGTAGAAGGTAAAATTATCAACTTATTTGGAAAACCATGTTAGTTACCATGAAATAAATGGCGGAAATCCAAAAAACAAATGACGAAACTGCTTTTAAATTTCCTCTTTTTCACCATTTCATCTCATTTGGATTTTCCCATGTTCCAGAGCATTAAATAATAAAATTGATTTATTCTACATTATGTCCCGCATAAAACAAATATTCCTCTAGCTGTATTGCTGGAAAATGAAAAAAAATCATCACTCTTGTAAGGGCAGGAAAAAAAACAAAAAACATCCTTAAAGGGGTTGTCCGGGTTCGTGACATATCCTCAGTGTATATCCAGCCTGCCTAATGCTGACAATCACTCATGTACTTCCTGTCAGTATTCTTCACTGTTCCTGAGATATCAGTAATCTGCTTCTGAAGAAACCGACCAGGGGGTGTGTGCTGCCATGATAATGTTATCTGGAAGTGTCCTCCTACTCTACTCCAAGTCTGCCCTCCAGGAGAACAACCCGCCCACTACAGCAACAGGCCCTCCCTGTCCATATGATGAGCCCTCCACACATTACCAAATCCTCCCCTACAGCATGGATCCCGGAGCAGAGAGCAGAGAGCAGACCTCCTCCCAGCCACACGTAAGGAGAGTGTGCAGAGCAGACAGGGCTCGGCTGCTGTTATCAGTGTGGAGCGAGGACTGTGCCAGCCACTGATGGCTGCCTGGAAGCGTCTCATCTTCACAGGGGTTGGCAATCACACTGGCACACTGTAACAAAGTACTGCTGAGTGAAAGACAGTTCATGTCTTCACACAGGGGCAGACTTGGTGCAGTGTAACAGCAGCCTGTCCAATCAGTACCTGCAGAAGAATGAAGTGTTGGGGATGTTTGTATGGAGTATACTGTGTATGATACTAAGGATTCTGATACTAAAAATATAGGGCTTGTCTGGGGTTGTTGAGGAGCCCTTCCTTCCTTCTATCCTTCCTTCCTGCTATCCTTCCTTCTATCCTTCCTTCCTTCTATCCTTCCTTCTTTCCTTCCTATCCTTCCTTCCCTTCCTTCCTTCTATCCTTCCTTCCTATCCTTCCTTCCATCCTTCCTTCTTTCCTTCCTATCCTTCCATCCTTCCTTCCTTCCTATCCTTCCTTCTATCCTTCCGTGAACCTGTATCCTTCCTTCCTTCCATCCTTCCGTGAACCTGTATCCTTCCTTCCATCCTTCCGTGAACCTGTATCCTTCCATCCATCCTTCCTTCTTTCCATCCCTCTGTGAACCTGTATCCTTCCTTCCATGAACCTGTATCCTTCTTTCCATCCTTCCGTGAACCTGTATCCTTCCTTCCATCATTCCTTCCGTGAAACTGTATCCTTGCATCCATCCTTCCATCCATCCTTCCGTGAACCTGTGTCCTTCCTTCCATCCTTCCTTCCCTCCATCCTTCCATGAACCTGTATCCTTCCTTCCGTGAACCTGTATCCTTCCTTCCTTCCATGAACCTGTATCATTCCTTCCATCCTCCGTGAACCTGTATCCTTCTTTCCATCATTCCGTGAATCTGTATCCTTCCTTCCATCCTTCCTTCCGTGAAACTATATCCTTGAATCCATCCTTCCGTAAACCTGTATCCTTCATTCCATCATTCTGTGAACCTGTATCCTTCTTTCCATTCTTCCATGAACCTGTATCCTTCCTTCCATCCTTCCGTGAACCTGTATCCTTCCTTCCATCATTCCTTCCGTGAAACTGTATCCTTGCATCCATCCTTCCATCCATCCTTCCATGAACCTGCGTCCTTCCTTCCATCCTTCCTTCCCTCCATCCTTCCATGAACCTGTATCCTTCCTTCCATCCTTCGTCCTTCCGTGAACCTGTATCCTTCCTTCCATCCTTCCGTCCTTCCATAAACCTGTATCATTCCTTCCATCCTCCCGTGAACCTGTATCCTTCTTTCCATCATTCCGTGAATCTGTATCCTTCCTTCCATCCTTCCTTCCGTGAAACTATATCCTTGAATCCATCCTTCCTTCCGTAAACCTGTATCCTTCATTCCATCATTCTGTGAACCTGTATCCTTCTTTCCATTCTTCCATGAACCTGTATCCTTCCTTCCATCCTTCCGTGAACCTGTATTCTTCCTTCCTTCCATCCTTCCGTGAACCTGTATTATTCCTTCCATCCTTCCGTGAACCTGTATCATTCCTTCCATCCTTCCGTGAACCTGTATCCATCCTTCCGTCCTTCCGTGAACCTGTATCTTTCCTTCCGTCCTTCCGTGAACCTGTATCATCCCTTCCATCCTTCCGTGAACTTGTATCCTTCCATCCATCCTTCCTTCCTTCCATCCTTCCGTTAACCCTGTATCCTTACTTTCATCCTTCCGTGATCCTGCATCCTATCACTTTATAATGTTTGTAGCTGTAATATGTAGCAAGTGCACATGGACGATTCACCTCTGCCAGTGCTGGGAAAGACAAGCTGCACTTTATTTATGTATTGTTCCCTTCACCTCCGGGCAATTTTCTGCTTTCCGTTTTTCCCTCCCCTTCTTCCATAACTTTTTTATTTTTCCGTCAATTTAGACATATGAGGCTTGTTGTTTTCTGCATGACGAGTTGTTCTTGTGAATCACGTCATGTATGTTACCATATAGTGTACAGGAAAATGTCAACAAAATTCCAAGTGTGGTGAAATTGCAAAAAAAAAGGTAATTTGCAATTAAACCTTTTGTTTCTTGGGTTTTTCATTCACCATGTTCAATATATGGTAACACTGAGGTGTCGGAATGATGTCTGGGGTCAGTACTATATGGTAACACTGAGGTGTCTGTATGATGTCTGGGGTCAGTACTATATGGTAACACTGAGGTGTCGGTATGATGTCTGGGGTCAGTACTATATGGTAACACTGAGGTGTCAGTATGATGTCTCGGGTCAGTACTATATGGTAACACTGACGTGTCTGTATGATGCCTCAGGTCAGTACTATATGGTAACACTGAGGTGTCGGTATGATGTCTGGGGTCAGTACTATATGGTAACACTGAGGTGTCAGTATGATGTCTGGGGTCAGTACTATATGGTAACACTGAGGTGTCGGTATGATGTCTGGGGTCAGTACTATATGGTAACACTGAGGTGTCAGTATGATGTCTCGGGTCAGTACTATATGGTAACACTGACGTGTCTGTATGATGCCTCAGGTCAGTACTATATGGTAACACTGAGGTGTCGGTATGATGTCTGGGGTCAGTACTATATGGTAACACTGAGGGGTCGGTATGATGTCTGGGGTTAGTACTATATGGTAAACACTGACGTGTCTGTATGATGCCTCAGGTCAGTACTATATGGTAACACTGAGGTGTCGGTATGATGTCTGGGGTCAGTACTATATGGTAACACTGATGTGTCGGTATGATGTCTGGGGTCAGTACTATATGGTAACACTGAGGTGTCGGTGTGATGTCTGGGGTCAGTACTATATGGTAACACTGAGGTGTCGGTATGATGTCTGGGGTCAGTACTATATGGTAACACTGAGGTGTCGGTATGATGACTGGGGTCAGTACTATATGGTAACACTGACGTGTCGGTATGATGTCTGGGGTCAGTACTATATGGTATCAATGACGTGTCGGTATGAATAATTGAAGAATTAAAGAAACAAAAAAGAATTGCGCTCTTGCACCATTTCCATGATCCGCAGTGTTCATACAGTCAAACATTTATTCTGACAATCAAAATCTATATCCATTTTTATTTTAAAGAGAACCGTCACCCATTTTTGTGTATTAAAATAAAAGCTCCTTTTTTAATCAGGGACTATGCTGCTTTCTAACAAGGAGGCTATTTTGCCCTGACTGCCCCGTAAACACAATAAATAACTTACACAAATCTCCCGCTCTGTATAATAATTACCTGTTTCCGGTCCGATGGGCACACTTGCAGCTTGGTTAGTCCTGCCTCACCCGCTGTCCATCCCGCCTCTCCTGCAATCTGACTGCCCGTCCCCTCTTCTGAGTGATGTGGATAATGCCTCCTCGGGAAGAGCCAGAAACTCATCCAACCATGAGCAAGCTGTAGGGGTCTCTGTGGCGTCGACACATGAGCGCAGAGGGATTTAAATCACGGGCCAACACCGCTTATTCTTCGGTGCCGACCAATGAGCGCTGTGGGTGCGTGATTTCAATATCGCTTAGCAATCGACGCAGTCAACAGTGACAGTTGAGCGGCGCGGGATTCAAAGCTTTGAATCCAGTGCCGCTCATTGACTCAGCTGGCGGCCAAGGAGCTCGTGGGATTCAAATCCCTTGCCACCATACTGTGCAAACCATTGATCCACCATATACAGTGCTAACCACTGAGCCACCATATACAGTGCTAACCACTGAGCCACCATATACAGTGCTAACCACTGAGCCACCATACAGTGCCAACCACTGAGCCACCATATACAGTGCTAACCACTGAGCCACCTAAACACTGAGACATCATATACAGTGCTAACCACTGAGCCACCATATACAGTGCTAACCACTGAGCCACCATATACAGTGCTAACCACTGAGCCACCTAAACACTGAGACATCATATACAGTGCTAACCACTGAGCCACCATATACAGTGCTAACCACTGAGCCACCATATACAGTGCTAACCACTGAGCCATCACATACAGTGCTAACCACTGAGCCACCATATACAGTGCTAACCACTGAGCCACCATATACAGTGCTAACCACTGAGCCACCATATACAGTGCTAACCACTGAGCCACCATATACAGTGCTAACCACTGAGCCACCATACAGTGCCAACCACTGAGCCACCGTATACAGTGCTAACCACTGAGCCACCATACAGTGCTAACCACTGAGCCACCATACAGTGCTAACCACTGAGCCACCATATACAGTGCTAACCACTGAGCCACCGTACAGTGTTAACCACTGAGCCACCATATACAGTGCTAACCACTGAGCCACCATATACAGCGCTAACCACTGAGCCACCGTATACAGTGCTAACCACTGAGCCACCATACAGTGCTAACCACTGAGCCACCGTATACAGTGCTAACCACTGAGCCACCGTATACAGTGCTAACCACTGAGCCACCGTATACAGTGCTAACCACTGAGCCACCGTATACAGTGCTAACCACTGAGCCACCATACAGTGCTAACCACTGAGCCACCGTATACAGTGCTAACCACTGAGCCACCGTATACAGTGCTAACCACTGAGCCACCGTATACAGTGCTAACCACTGAGCCACCGTATACAGTGCTAACCACTGAGCCACCATACAGTGCTAACCACTGAGCCACCATACAGTGCTAACCACTGAGCCTCCATATACAGTGCTAACCACTGAGCCACCGTATACAGTGCTAACCACTGAGCCACCGTATACAGTGCTAACCACTGAGCCATCACATACAGTGCTAACCACTGAGCCACCATATACAGTGCTAACCACTGACCCACCATATACAGTGCTAACCACTGAGCCACCGTATACAGTGCTAACCACTGAGCCATCACATACAGTGCTAACCACTGAGCCACCATATACAGTGCTAACCACTGACCCACCATATACAGTGCTAACCACTGAGCCACCGTATACAGTGCTGACCACTGAGCCACCATATACAGTGCTAACCACTGAGCCACCAAATACACCATATAAATCTCGGAACAACAGGATACAGGTTCACAGAAGGATGGAAGGAAGGATACAGGTTCACGGAAGGATGGAAGGAAGGATGGATGCAAGGATACAGTTTCACGGAAGGAAGGATGGAAGGAAGGATACAGGTTCACAGAAGGATGGAAAGAAGGATACAGGTTCACGGAAGGATGGAAGGAATGATACAGGTTCACGGAAGGACGGAATAATGGAAGGAAGGATACAGGTTCACGGAGGGACGGAAGGATGAAAGGAAGGATACAGGTTCACGGAAGGATGGATGGAAGGATGGATGCAAGGATACAGTTTCACGGAAGGAAGGATGGAAGGAAGGATACAGGTTCACGGAAGGATGGAAAGAAGGATACAAGTTCACGGAAGGATGGAAGGAAGGATACAGGTTCACGGAGGGATGGAAAGAAGGAAGGATGGATGGAAGGATACAGGTTCACGGAAGGATGGAAGGAAGGATACAGGTTCACGGAAGGATGGAAGGAAGGATGGAAGGAAGGATACAGGTTCACGGAAGGAAGGAAGGAAGGAAGGATACGAAGAAAGGAAAGAAGGAAGGATAGAAGGAAGGAAGGATGGATACAGGTTCACGGAAGGATGGAAGGATACAGGTTCACGGAAGGATGGAAGGAGGGATACAGGTTCACGGAAGGATGGAAGGAAGGAAGGATACAGGTTCATGGAAGGATGGAAGGAAGGATACAGGTTCATGGAAGAATGGAAAGAAGGATACATGTTCACGGAAGGATGGATGCAAGGATACAGTTTCACGGAAGGAAGGATGGAAGGAAGGATACAGGTTCACGGAAGGATGGAAAGAAGGATACAGGTTCACGGAAGGATGGAAGGAATGATACAGGTTCACGGAAGGACGGAATAATGGAAGGAAGGATACAGGTTCACGGAAGGATGGATGGAAGGATGGATGCAAAGATACAGTTTCACGGAAGGAATGATGGAAGGAAGGATACAGGTTCACGGAAGGATGGAAAGAAGGATACAGGTTCACGGAAGGATGGAAGGAAGAATACAGGTTCACGGAGGGATGGAAAGAAGGAAGGATGGATGGAAGGATACAGGTTCACGGAAGGATGGAAGGAAGGATACAGGTTCACGGAAGGATGGAAGGATGGAAGGAAGGATGGAAGGAAGGATACAGGTTCACGGAAGGAAGGATAGAAGGAAGGAAGGATACGAAGAAAGGAAAGAAGGAAGGATAGAAGGAAGGAAGGAAGGATGGATACAGGTTCACGGAAGGATGGAAGGAAGGATACAGGTTCATGGAAGAATGGAAAGAAGGATACATGTTCACGGAAGGATGGAAGGAAGGATACAGGTTCATGGAAGGATGGAAGGAAGGATGGATGCAAGAATACAGTTTCACGGAAGGAGGGATACAGGTTCACGGAAGGATGGAAAGAAGGATACAGGTTCATGGAAGGATGGAAGGAATGATACAGGTTCACGGAAGGATGGAAGGAAGGAAGGATGGAAAGAAGGATACAGGTTCACGGAAGGAAGGATAGAAGGAAGGATAGGAAGGAAGGATAGGAAGGAAGGAAAGAAGGAAGGATAGAAGGAAGGATAGCAGGAAGGAAGGATAGAAGGAAGGAAGGGCTCCTCAACAACCCCAGACAAGCCCTATATTTTTAGTATCAGAATCCTTAGTATCATACACAGTATACTCCATACAAACATCCCCAACACTTCATTCTTCTGCAGGCACTGATTGGACAGGCTGCTGTTACACTGCACCAAGTCTGCCCTGTGTGAAGACATGAACTGTCTTTCACTCAGCAGTACTTTGTTACAGTGTGCCAGTGTGATTGCCAACCCCTGTGAAGATGAGACGCTTCCAGGCAGCCATCAGTGGCTGGCACAGTCCTCGCTCCACACTGATAACAGCAGCCGAGCCCTGTCTGCTCTGCACACTCGCCTTACGTGTGGCTGGGAGGAGGTCTGCTCTCTGCTCTCTGCTCCGGGATCCATGCTGTAGGGGGAGGATTTGGTAATGTGTGGAGGGCTCATCATATGGACAGGGAGGGCCTGTTGCTGTAGTGGGCGGGGTTGTGTCTATGGAGGCAGACTTGGAGTAGAGTAGGCTGACACTTCCAGATAACATTATCATGGCAGCACACACCCCCTGGTCGGTTTCTTCAGAAGCAGATTACTGATATCTCAGGAACAGTGAAGAATACTGACAGAAAGCACATGAGTGATTGTCAGCATTAGGCAGGCTGGATATACACTGAGGATATGTCACGAACCCGGACAACCCCTTTAACAAGTTAAAGTGGTTGTCCAAGATATGGAAACACATGGCTGCTCTTCTGCAGGATCAGCACCACACCAGTCTGTCTTGTAATGTAGGTTGCCTCCTTTACAGTGAATGGAGCTCAGTGACAACACCACAGACTGTGGATGGATGCAGTGAGGTTTTTGATAGAATGCAGTTATGGTTTTTAAGTTTAGGACAGTCTGGGGCATCATATTAGGACATATACTAAAGTCTCTTTTCTATCAGTGTACCAGCCAGGGCAGAGAGCACATGACCAAGTACTGTGTGGTCTCTCCTATAGCTGAACACTGTATCGGCACATTTCTCCAGTGACACATGGGCAGCTCCCACCAGCCTGCACCGGCAATAGTAGATCATTACCACAAGGTCTTCATTTACAGATTAGGTCGCACAATGTACAAAGTAAGAATCTTGCAAAATGGGAAGATAATTGTAGCATGAATGTGATGATGAAGAGGAATCTACATGTAAGGGGTAAGAATAGAGTTCCTACATATGTTTCATAATCAGATGATACTGGGCACATTACCTCTGCCTCCACGGCCAGCTGATATGCAGTTTTGAGTTCTCCCAGCTGCAGCGCCAGCTCAAAGCGATGCTCTGGATCTGTGGAGACCGCCAGCGCTTGTTGTTTGAAGCCCTACAAACAGAACGCCATATGCAGTCACACACTGAATGCCACCACATATATAGTGAGAGATTAGAAATGTCCTTACTTGCTTCTCCAGAAAGTGGGCAACACGTGTCCTCTGCTCTTTAGGGATGGTTGGGATGACTTTGTCTGCCATGCTGAAATCTCTCCTCATTACAGCGGTCTGATACTCCAGAACAGACACCAGCAGAGAGTAGCTGACAATGTTCAGCTCCTTGTCTCCCAGGTACAGGCGATTATCTTTCGGTATATACCCCAGCAGGTACATGGTTCTACAGAGGAGAAAATGCAAGGTGTTGGGTGGAGAAGTCAGAGGCTGGCACTGCCCATAGTGATCTCTAGCTAATGGGCGATGATTCAAAGTGTTCACCTGACCAACTACATGAGAAAATGAATCAAACCATTCTGACAGATTTTATTCATTGTTCCAGGTGTAGCCACACATTTATTTTTAAGTCTGAAAAATCAAGTTATAAATCTGGCTTGCGGAATAAACATGTATCTGGGGACTAGTCCGGCGGGATGATGATTTCCACAGACCAGTTCGGCCTCAGATCTTGTACTCACACCCAGGAGGGATCTGACAAATCCACTACAAAGGTGACATCACCATTGGGGCTCTGCAACTCTCAGGCCTGAAGATGGGAGTATGTTCCCTGGCTTAATCAGCACACAGTGCATGCCAGGTAGGTGTGATAATGCTTCTGCAGCATCCTCGCCCTCCTCCATGGGCGGATTAGCGGTTATGACGCGAATAGCGTC
The DNA here is from genome assembly GCA_033576535.1 of Allobates femoralis. Classification (NCBI taxonomy): domain Eukaryota; kingdom Metazoa; phylum Chordata; class Amphibia; order Anura; family Aromobatidae; genus Allobates; species Allobates femoralis. Next base: position 89,165,028 of record JARQOC010000001.1, read on the forward strand.
ATATCCAGCTCTGATAACGTTGGTACACCCTTTGGGCGCATTGAGCATGCGCGAGTTTTGCTTTACGGCAGCTCATCACCGATGAGCTGCCGTAAAGAAAGATTCACGCATTCGCATCGTGAGGTTCATCGATACACCCAAAGGGGTGTTCCGACGTCATCAGAGGCGGATATGACGCGATTAGCGTCATAACGACTAATCCGCCATGGAGGAGGGCAAGGATGCTGCAGAAGCATTATCACACCCATCGGGGCGTGAATACAAGTGGAAGAGGCGGTGAGACTCAATCTCAGGGAACGCCATTTGCGACTTCTGAGGGGAACAGACGCTGCAGTAATGTAAGGACGAAAACCACTTTTTTAAACTTTGAAAATACTCATTTAGGTTATAAAGGGATAGGTAGAATACCATTACGAAGGTGCAGGGACAGCTATTGATAGGCGGGGGGTGGGGGTGGGGGGTGATTTTTAGGGTCAGGTTCCCTTTAAGATCACCGGGTGGCATGGTTGCTCAGTGGTTGGCGCAGCAGCCTTGTAGCACTGGGGTCCTGGGTTCAAATCCACCAAGGCCAACATCTGCAACAAGTTTGTATGTTCTCCCTGTGTTTGTGTGAGTTTCCTCTGGGCGCTCCAGTTTCCTCCCACACTCCAAAGACATACTGATAGGATGTTTAGATTGTAATCTCCAATGGGGACAGTTTTGCTAATGCATGCACATGGGATAATCTAATCAGCTGTGCAATGGTAAAGAGATCCTGAAAACCTGAACTGTTTGTGGCTCCTGAGGACCAGCGTAGGGGATACTGAAAGACCGCCGATTGTGTCAAGGTACATGGTCTAGCTGTACAGGCACGAAAGGAATACAGACTTAACAATTACAGCCTGTAATCTCCACCGCTATGTGGTTGAAACAGAGGGCACAATTACACTGTTAACTCTATAAACAATCCATCTGAAAAACAGAAACATTACTGCCTTACATGGCCTCCAAAGGCCTAAAAAAAGTCTGAGACTCAGATGTCAGTGACCTCAAACCGATACTACAAAACACTGAGGAGGCCTGATACTAGTGGGTGAAGTATAGTCTGATGGGAAAGAGGCAATTTTTATTTAGGATGTAATAATAGTGTCAGCCCCCAGGTGGCAGAAGGCACAGGGTTTCTGTGTCCCGGCAAGGTATAGCCTGCTAGGGAGGATGTAATAATAGTATCAGCCTCCAGGTGGCAGCACACTATCCTATGGTTTCTGTGTCCCGGCAAGGTATAAGTCTACTAGGGAGGTTTAATAATAATAGTTTCAGCCTCAGGTGGCAGCAGACTACCCCATGGTTTGTTTCCACCAATGAAGCGAACGAAAAATCAACATCAAACATACCATCGCACTCGTCCAGGTGATTTTGCATATCACAAATCAAATGTATAACTTGATTTTTCGGACTAAATAACAATCAGCAACAAGACAACGAATGTTAGATTTTTTTCTGTAATATGAGACCCTATGGATGTCATAGTCCTCTGTATCTCGTACAGCGTTTTCTTTACATTGCAATCAAACTGTGCAAGTACCAAGACCATGACCAATATACGTCATCACTCACCTGTCCAAATGTGCAATGGTAACAATTTCTCCACCTACATAATAGTTAAGTCTGTTTACTGTGCTGGTGTAGATGAAACAATCTCCCACCCACAGACCGGTTTTCACAATCTCCTGAATTTCACCGAGAACCTGAGGGGAGAAAAAAAAGATCAGACAATTGCAGCCTTATTGATCAGCCTGGTTTTTAAGAACTATCCGAGTGGTGGTGCTGTGCCCGCTCTGTCCCCTCCTATGTGCCACCAGCACTGTGCCCTCAGGTCCATCTGATGTGGTGCCTCACCATTTAGGGGATCTTGCTCTATACCAGAATTGTGAATTTATAATCAGTTTACCTCGAAAGCATCTTCAATGCCGTCCTCAGAAACGCCTTCATGAGTCTCTTGGGCTGTGGCTACCTTCTCGGAGAGGTATTTGAGGATAAAGAAAGACTCTTCTGTAGCAATGCACACCAGCTCTCCCGAGTCCGACCAGAAAATCTGCCAAACAGTAACAATGGTCAAAGGGAAAGAAATAATGCAAACTGGCATGAGCAACATTAAAGAATCACAGTCATTAACCGTACATGTTTCGGCTGAATTTCTATCCTCCGGATAAGCTCTGTGTTCTCCCAGTCATAGAAGGCCAAGCCGTTAACAGAGCGCACACCAAGTAAGAATCCTCCATAGACACCTGAAGATACAGGACACAATTTATGAGCAATACAAATGGGTGTCTGTCACTAAACATTACAGGACTACCTAGTCAAACTTATCACAACAGACAGGAGAACCCAGTAGTTTTATATCAAATCACTGCCATTAACTCAATTTGGTTTAGGCTGGTTTCACACTACGTTTTTGTGCCTGTCCGTGGGATCCTCCTTCAAAGTCGGATCCTACGGACAGGCACGGATCCACACAGAACCCTGCAATCGGATGGCAAATAGCCAACCGATCCGATTCTATGCAGGATCCGTGTGGATCCTGCGGTCCCCTGTCTTTCCCTGTTCTGCTCCTCCATCTTCTTCCCTCTCCTATTCTATGCTGTGCCCCCGCTCCTCTATTCTGTGCCCCCGCTATTCTATCCTCATCTAATCCCTATCCTGTCCCCTGTCCTCTCCCTGTGTGTAAAAAAATAAAAAAAACTCCTCCCGGAGTATACATCACCTGTCACCACCCCCACGCTGCAGCACCATCAGGCCTGAAGGACCTGTGATGATGTCACAGATCCGGTCACATGGCTCATCAGCTGACCGGCTCTCTTACATCATCACAGGCTCTTTTGCCCTGATGGTGCTGCAGCGTGGAAGCGGTGGCAGGTGATGTATACTCCGGGAGGATTTTTTAATTTTTTTACACACAGGAAGAGGACAGGGGACAGGATAGGGATTAGATGAGGATAGAGAAGCTGGGGCACAGAATAGAATAGCAGAAAGAAAGCATAGAATAGCATAGGAGAGGGAAGAAGATGGAGGAGGCAGGAGCAGGGAAAGACGGGATACGGAGCAGACATCGGATCCGAGGTGAACTCGGATCCGATGTCCATAGGCTCCCATGTTGTGGGCCCTCGGATCAGCAGTGATCCGAGGCTGTCCGATGTGAGTCACGGACACAAAATCGTAGCAGGCTGCAATTTTGTGCCCGTGATTAAATCGGATGGGATCGGATGGTGCCAAAATCGGATGCCAATAGTGGCACATCCGATCCCATCCGATTTCCCATAGGGGAACATGGGATCCGATTCGATCCGATTGTATCCGTTTTGAAACGGATACAATCGGATGACCGAAAATCGTGATGTGAAAGCAGCCTTAGAGAACCAAACACCAATTTTAGCATGGCCTCATCAGGGAGTTCAGTCTGCAAAGATAAGACAAGATTGTTTTCATTTCTTTAGTATCTCCTTTCTTGTGGAGACATTAGCTTGTAAAATTGATCGGCTAATGTTCACCAAGACCTAGCAGTTACTTACGGAAAAAAAAAAAAAAAAAAAAAAAAAGAGCTGGTACCTAGAGAAGTGAAGAAAAGACTTTATGTGAGACATATAATAATGACTGACATACAGCTCTCCTCTCCTCACTGTAATTACAAGCAGGGAGGGAAGTAGAGCAGAGCTGTGCTCCACTACAAACATCTCTGTATCTGCAGCTTTCATTTCATGGCAGTCAGTGTGGGAGGAAGGGGCAATACAGCAGAGCTGGCAGCACTGAGAGAGGTGACCTGAAGGAGTCTGTAATGACCTTCAGCTCAGCACTACTCCCAACCCTGTAATCACAGCAGATTGCAGCAGTGAGATCAGTGAGGAGAGCACGCATTTCATATTTCGCACAGAGAAAGACTGTTCTAAACTTCTCTAGGGGGTGTTTTACTTTTCACTGTATGACGCCTCCTGCTTATGATTGGTCAACATAATGCAGGAGACAAAGTAATCACACCCATAGACGAATCTCTCATAACGCCCTCAAAACAAACTAGCAACTCTGCAAGCTAATACCTCTGCAACAAAGATGAAAAATTGAAAACTAAAATCTACTGTGCTACTACTATTCAGTTCTGCAGCCACTATTCAGTGATGTGGCCAGTTTTACAGGTGACAGGTCCTCTTGAAAGTTATTTTTTTCCAGACTTTAAAAAAATGTATGCAGCCCCTGTACCTATGACAATGAGACAGACATCAGTAGTACTTCTCACAACCTGCTGCAGGAGTGAGAGGTGCAGAATAATCACTTTAAAGCTGCAGTTACACTGAGCGAGAGATATGTGAGACTCGTGTGAGTATTGCATGTATCACCCGACACAGCTGCCCGATCTCTGGACAGGAGCGTGCAGCGCCATAAAAATACATGAAGCTGCATGCTCCTCTCCGGAGTGCTGGCGGCCGTGCCGGGTGATGCATGTGATTCTCTCACATGTCTCTTGCCCAGTGTTACTCCAGCCTAATATTGATGGTGGATCCTATTGATGGGTATGGTTTGGTGAGGTTCTTACTTAAGCACAGCCTCAGATCAGCTGATTATTAAAATGCAATGGCTTTCTGGCAAACTCCTCAACCCCTAAATTGTTTACTAGCCATAGTGTTCTCTCTTTTTGGCACTACAGCTCAGTCACAGTCACATGAATAAAAATGAGCTCCAATACCAGGCACCTTCCTCAAGTAAATGTAGCTGTGCCTGGTAAAGGGTGGTGCTCTCTGGAGCAACATGGCTGAATAACACAGCTGATCTGCAGGGGAGCTGGCAGTTAGACCCTCGCCAATCTGATATTGCTGGTGTCTATCCTAATGTTGACCATACATAAGACGGCATACTTTAACAATAAGCGGCTGAAAGTTACGGGGCGTGAGAAGCTCGGGTGGTAAGTGTGGTTTGCTGTTGGTGGGCGTATCTCTGCGGTTTCTTCCAAGAACCTAAGGAGTTTTCATTTTTTTGTCCAAGTGGCTGTTGAGATGATTATAATAGAAGCGGGGCTCTGGGGGTAAGACCCCCTCGGCATGTGGGAAGGGGGTTGTGAAACTTAACATTTATTAGTGGGCGTGACTAGTTTAGTTGGTAGGCGTGGCGGCTGTCAGTGCGCTATAATGGATCATGCAATGGATCTCCGTCTCCCAGCCTTGGGGGTCTTACCCCCGGTCCCCTGCTTCTATTATAATCACCTCCACGACTGCGTGGACTTAAAAATTAACATTCCCTCGGCAGTGAAATGCAGAGTCATGCCCACCAACGGAAAACCACTTGAGCCGCTCACACCTGTATGCTGCAACTTCCGGCCGCTTCTAAAAGATTGCAAACAAGACTTGGTGGAAATGTTGCCGATCAATCAGGTACAGTGTGTAAAATATACCCGGCCAGAAAACTCCAATCTTACAGATCAAGTTAAGAGCCCAGGAGAAAAGTATACAGTGGCAGAACACATTTTTGGCAGACAGTCTGCCATCAGCCATTGCACACAATCAATTGTTAATTGCTCATCTGTGTAAGTGTGTGACAAAATATTACAAATCATGAACATATAGTCTTATACATAACATATTCCAGAGAGCTCACCCTCTGCCCCAAAGTCTGGCTTGAAGCTCTTCTTCTCTTTGAAGTTTTTGAAAATTTTCACTAAACTGCTGCTCTCCCGGATGGCATACCTTCAGGTAAGACCGGAAACAATTAGGAGGTGCACATTACCAGGATGACATTAAAGGGGCTTTCTGGTTAAAACAAGTTATCATCACCTACCACCATCCCCCATAACTAAGGGAATATTTATCCACGATGTGCAAAAGTTATCTTTCTTACAGGATAGTGGGTGGGTCAGATGCCCATCCGCTGCTCCAATCATTTTCTACAGGGTTCCTGGAAGAAGCTGAGAACAGCGCTCATCAGCCCTATTAGGGATGAATGGAGCAGAGGTCGAGCAGTGGCTCATTGTAACATGGTTATAGTACCCCATTCTGCGGATTTGTTTCCCATTCTGTGCACGTGAAAAGCAGTCAGACCCCCACAGTAAATAAATGATCGTCTATCCCGTGGATAGGTGATAACTTGTTTTAATAGGATTCTGAGAATTACATTTAGGATTACATCCATAAGTCATGTCTGTGTCTTCGTTCAATAAATACTAAGACTTACTCCGAGGAGTCGTGAGCCCACACAAATTCCTGCGCAGATCCAAAGCTCTTGTTCCTTAGGGCCATGGCAGTGTAAATGATGTATTCTCCATCGCCACACACCACTACAAACCTGGAAGACATTGGAAATGAATGTGCATAACGACAACACCTTCACTGTAGCCCCCACAGATTAAGTCTTGTCCCCCTATTGCCCCCTCTGCAGCCATTCTTACCTCCCATTAGGGTTATGTTGGATAGTCTGTGGATATATTTCACAGCTTCCCATGTCCTTCACAGCTAGTGGAAGCCTCTCTCCATCTTTAATCTCTGTCTCACCCATGGCTTTCAGGTTCGCCTGCTGCACTTCAGAGTGCCTGGCCCAGATTATTTTTCCATTTGCATCCATGGACATTGCTGGTTCTTCACGACCCAACTACAGGTGTAAGGAAAGGTGACGTGCTGTCAAATTCTCGTTTAGACCTCCTAGTTGTGCTGACTGCTCCATATAGAGATAGTACACCTCACCTTCACAATAATGCTGCCCTCATCATACCCTAGTCGCCACATTATTGGAGCCGCGAAGACCTGACACGCACCACACTCGCTCCATGCCGTAGTTGAGTGTACTCTCAAGACGGTAGGTGCTGGAATGCCAGATCCTCACAGTGCCTATGGAACAAGAGACGATGTAAAATATAAAACTTTCTAAAAACAAATCATATGCATTACCCAATATGTCATAAATGAAACGGGCTGGCATTTTGGTTAAGATTAGCTGTGTTACATTCCCTCTTACATTCTCCTTAAAGTGGCCATAGAGATTAGATCACTGCTTCCTGAACTGTCTTGGTTTTAAGATGAAGACTTATATTAATGAATACTGCAATCTCTTAATCTCGCTAATCTCCTGCACAGGGACATGACTACAGTGACCACTGGGTTGGTAACAGCTTTCCACTTCCACATAAATTATCAGTGCATAACAATTAACATGGCAATCAGAGAACGGTAAAGGCGAGATGACCCTGCCCTGGGGAACTGCGATACAAAGGCAATGTAGATTGTAAGGAACACGTACCATCTTCAGAACCAGTGATGATAATGGGAAGCTCAGGGTGGAAGCTGACACAGGAGACGTTCTGAGCGTGGCCCTCCAGAGTCTGGACACAAGTTTTGTTCTGAACATAGGAAAATTCAATAAAATGTCGTTAAATCATCTATATAGAGATAAGACCAACACATCGCTACATAGCTTGCTCGATTTACTGACCTGGTAGTCCCAGATCTTGACAAGTCTGTCATCCGCTCCAGAGATTAGGTAAGGTTTGTCACCACCACTGTAATAGTCTATACAGTTCACCCCTTTCTCGTGCCCCTCCAGAGTGAAGTTGGGGGAGGAGGATCCAAGCTGCCATACCTGCACAGCAGAGATTAGTGTATCCCATACCCATATTAAAATTCAGAAAGACTATAATTCAGCTGGGTCATGAGTAACAGGCACAGGTATACTATACCTTAATGGTGCGATCTAGAGAGGCACTGGCAAACTGGTTGTTATCCTTGGGGTTAATAACAATCTGCATGACGTAATGTGTGTGGCCTTCAAACACCTGGGAGCAGGTCCACTTCTTATCCCAGTCCCAGAGCTTGATCAGCATGTCGTCTGCAGAAACAGATGTAACACCGGGTTCAGTCCTCCATGTCTGAGGATCTCATGTTCATATAACACAGGGGTCTGCAACCTGTAGCTCGCCGGCCCGTGATGTGTGGATCTTGACTGTCTTTCAGTTTGGTGAAATAGCACCAGGTCTAGCAAACAGCTATGAAGAGCCATCCCTAAATAGGGACTTTGTGAGTAGCCCTACATAGAAGAGCAGATCTGAATAGGGGTATTGTGGTAATCCCTGGATCTCGATATATTGCCTCACTGTCATTTCTAGGGAAAAGCTTTGGCTGTCATATGATTAATAGGGGGATATTGGTGTCACTACTGTGAGGATCGGGAGCTGGATGTGGCTCTCAAAGTCAGAAAGGTTGAGGACCTCTGATCTAACACATGGCTGTCATACAGGAGTACAGCAATATGTGTGATTTACACTGCTCATCCATTACTCCATGTTTTACTGGCCTCCTGTGGAACACACAGGGGATCTTATAGGTTCTCCATGCTCTAATGTTCAATTTTACAGCATAGTCTATGAGAATGTCCAATGCACGACATATACTTCTTTCACAACCTCCAAATTAAGCATGCAGTACTTTTAGTCTTTGCAGGACAATTTGTTTGCCAACTTATGGTAAAAGTGTTGCTTTGGAGGGTTTACATAGATCACTTGTGTCTGGCAAGCTGTCCTATAACCGAGATGGACACAACCAATGATAAAGTTGTGCACTTGGTTCACTAGTCCGGTGTCCACAGCCGACTAATAAAACGTTGCATCCATAAATTATTTTTGATCCGACTTGAAGACTAGCAACAACTGATGTCGGGGACGGACCTATAAAACTCCATGTGATCAATTCCGGGAACAGTTTCCATAAATTAACTACCACAATGGAGGGCAAAAACCAACTGCTGACCGCACTGTGGACTGGATCCATACATCGTGCCCACATATAGGTCAGGAAGAACCTTCAGGCCAAAATGTCCTCACTAAGTATCACCCCAGGCTTTCCAGTCATGGATTGTGGCCCCTACCAGAAGCCATTACTGGTATGTTTCAGCCTGCTGACGTGGTTTTCATGACTTAGATCACCAGAAACAGAACTGAGTAGATTGTCCACAGGTTTACGACCGTCCATCGGAACTTAATTTCATGCAAATTACTTTTCATTAGAATTGCTACAGAAGGAATACTAGTCCTATTGAAAGTATATTAGGTAATTTACCTTCACAGTTATATACACACACAAATCCTACAAGAGAGAGCGTTTATGTTATCAACTCAAGGTCTTACCACTACTGGTCAGTATGAAGGGCTGAGTGGGGTGCACGGCAATGCAGCGGATGTAGTCAGAGTGAGCCTCAAACATGTGGACTCTCTCCAGGGTGTTGTAGTTGAAGACTCGGATCTGCATGTCATCCTTAGAAGAGAAGACAGGTCCATCAGATCAATCACTCCATAATTACAGGGAATCTGTCAGCAGTGGTTTTGCCACGTAACCTCAAAGCAACAGAATTGGAGCAGAGACCCTAATTGTGGTGATGTGTCTGATTCTGGATGTGACGTCTCTGTCCGTTTATTTGATCCTGTGGTTGACCTTGCTCTACAGATTTCACATCGTGGGGTCCTAGTGGTTACATTCCAGCAATCACAAACTTTTCTCTATTCTACTGATGGCTTACAATCTCAGGATATCCACTTTCAGTACAACACTGCACACAGGGTCAATGATCTGAACCTGGGATTTTAAACTCCAGGCCTCAAGGGAAGCCAACAGGTCAGGTTTTCAGGATTTCCTTAGCACTGCACATCCCCTATGCAGGTCATTCAATTATCACCTGTGCAATGCTAAGAAAATCCTGAAAACCTGCACTGCTGATGGGTCCTGAGGACTGGAGTTCCAACCCTGATCTAAAGTCAGTTCCCTGTGTGGCCACATTCAGAACAACGTATTTTTGTCCTGTATACAAAATGGAGGCATGTGAAAATATACATGAATGAGCTACTTCAGAGGAATATTTCTCTATACGACAATGCCCACTGCAAAAATAATATAAAAGCACAGCTTAGCCTATCAGGATTTTTTTTAAGCATCTAACCAACAAAATTCAACTGTGTGAGTAAAAGAAAAGATTGCTCGCTGGTCCCATCTGTACGGCTTATGCTTTTAATGGATAATTTACAAGAATTATGTAAGAACATTTATTGGATATATGGGCATGTGATTATTTTTAAACCCTTCACCCCCAAGCGATTTTCCGTTTTTCCCTCCCCTTCTCCCAAGAGCCATAACTTTTTTATTTTTCTGTCCATGTAGACATATGACTGCTTGTTTTTTGCGGGATGAGTTGTACTTCTGAATGAAATAATTTATTTTACCATATAGTGTACAGAAAAATGGGAAAACAATTCAAAGTGCAGCAAAATCACAAAAAAAAAGTGCAATTCCAAAATGTCTTTTGGGGGTTGCTAATTACCATATTCACTATGTGGTAAAACTGACCTTTAAGTATGATTCTTCAGGTCGGTACGAGTTCATAGATACCAAACATGTATAGATTTTTTTTTTCTATTATTTAATTGGTGGGGAAAAAAAAGTGTGTTTTTTTTTGGTGCCATTTTTCAAGATGTTTCGGGATCTGGGGCTGTGTGATAGCATATTTTTTGCATCTGACATGTTTTAATTATACCATTTTAGTATATATTCAATGCTTGGATCACCTCTTATTGAAATGTTGTGGTAACTAAAAAAATAGAATTATTCTTACCGTTAATTCGGTTTCTAGGAAACCTTCCACGACAGCATAGGAGGTAGCCTCGCCACGCCCTAATGGGGACAGGAAACACAAGAGAGTTTAAAAGGCCCCTCCCACCTCCCATTAGCCAGTGTCTTACAACGAACCCAGAACGCATAAGAACTAGCATACATCCCACAAACAAGGAATACAGGGAGGGAAATAAGTGCTGTCGTGGAAGGTTTCCTAGAAACCGAATTAACGGTAAGAATAATTCTATTTTCTCTAGTCACCTTCCACGACAGCATAGGAGGAATACCAACGAACTAATACTTAGGGTGGGACCACAGCTTGCAGGACTATCCTGCCAAGAGCCAAAAACCCCAGGGAAACCCAGGGCCAGACGGTAAAGCTTCGGGAAGCATGCAAAGAACCCCAGAAAGCAGCCAAGCAAATCTGCTCTGGAGAAGCCCCAGCCCCTGTCTTCCCAGGAGACAGAGGGAACTGGAGAATGAGCAGGAACTGCTGGGAAAGGAAGGAGTCCGGAAATACATTCCGAAACCAGGAGGCGAAAGTACTCATAGCCACTGCCTCGCCCGTACGACCACCAAATGGCTGGACAAAAATAGAGAGCCACACGCAAGGGCGCCCACATGCCAGAGCACTGCACCATGGACAACAAAAGAAAGAAAGTACACCACCAAAGGAGTCCGCGGATGTTCACAAAAGGAAGGAAGAAACATCCACTGGGAGCGAAAGAAGGTCGAGACGACCTCGGGAAGAAACGAAGGGTCCAGGCGAAGGACCAAGCCGTCATCCAGGACAGACAGGAACGGGTCCTGGACAGATAAAGCCTGAAGCCCCCCAACACAGTGGCCAGAAGCAACTGCCAGCAGAAACGCCAACTTGGTAGACAACAACCGGATATCACAGGAGGACAGCGGCCCAAGGGGAGGGCGAGAAAGCCCAGTGAGGACAACAATGAGGACCCAAGAGGGTGGAAGAACCGCAGGCCACGGACAAACCCGACAAGCAGACCCCCAAGCATCGCCAAACCCAGCGAAGAATTGCCAAATCAGTGGCAAACCAAGAACTGAGCGCCGAACAAAGTGCCGGGTTGAAGACGCCGGCCCCAACCATGCCGCGGAACTTCAGCAAGGAGGCCACCAACTCGGCCACAGGTCCAGAGTCCGCAGCCCTAGGGCCTCAGAAACTCTGCAGCTAAGGCGAGTTGCCGAGGACCCGAAGGAACAGATGACCACGAGACAGCAAGCCGAGGTCCGAATGCAACAGGACCGGTCCACTGACCTAGCCAATACCACCTCGGTCATAGAGGGGCCAGAAAAGTGGGGGCTCCTTCTTCCCAGACCCTCCGCAGGGATCTCCCGCGAAGGGAGGGAGAAAGGACCCCATAAGCAACAATAAGAAAAAATCCCAGACTGGAAGAAGGAGGACCAACCCCCCCCCCCCCCCCGCCCTTGACTCGAGGTTCAGGGAGTACAGGCCGCTACAGTACGAGTCGCACGGGAAGCAAAAAGGAGGAGATCCGGGCATCCCAACAGGCGACCAGGGAGCAGAACACTGCTTGTACCAGGCTCCCCCTTCCCGGGAGAGCCTCCCAGAGGCCGAAAAACCTGCCTGAAGGGGTAGGGAGTCAATCAGGAGGATTAAGGAAGAGGAGGAATGCGGTTGGACGAATACACTAGAACGTCCCATCCCCGGAATGGAACACGAGCAACAAGAAGGACCACAAGTACCGCACTCAGTTCCCGGTGAATATAGGACCGGGAACTGAAGGCGCAAGACCAGACTCCTAGGAGAGGGCCAACCCTGCCCCCCTAGGTTGGCATCCGAAGGGAAAGCCACCAGGGGAGTCTAAACCAGGCCACCCCCTATGAGCAGGTAGGTGGCAACCAACTACCAGAGGAGGGATGAGAAGGCCATCCCCGGGATATGAACCCGGGGATTCAGAGGACGGGGGCTGCCCCAACAGGACAAGACACGGACCAGAAGAACTTGAGAGTAAGCCTGAGCCTACCAGACAGGCAGGATGGAGAACGTCCTCGATCCAAGACCCGACATAGGCGCCCGAAGGGAGGGAGACGCCCGACCGCGCAGAGCGAAATCACCGCAGAGACTCCACCACCCCGCTCCCGAAGGACCGAGGAGCAAGGAGAAGGAAACAGCCCAGACATAGCGCCCAGACAGATGCTGCAATCCAATAGGAAAGCAACGACCTCCACCATAATGATCGAGAAACCCCGGAGCCGAGGAGAACCCGAAGGGAAAGACCATGAAAAGAAAGCGGAGGAATGCTCCTCTGTACAGGATCGTGAACCTGAGGAGCAACTGGTGGTTAGGGTGAATGGGCACCCGCAGTACGCAGCAGTCAAGCCGATTGGAGCCAACCGGTGGCGTAGTTATGCCCACTCAAGCACAGAAGTGAAATCGTATTGAAAGGACAAAACCCATGACGGGGGAGGTGTCGGAAGCCGACGATGACACAAGCCCCTCCAGGGGGCCAGTGTGACCAAGAAGAGCCGGGAAAACCCCAACCCCTCCTCACAGCCTGGATAGACGGGAAGACCGTCGGGCGAAGGAGATCCTGCACCCCGGAGTACAAAAGAACCCAAGTACCCCGAGAGGGCAGTGTAGGGACCCGGAGAGCAGGCGGAGGAGGTGACTCGAACATGAGGAGGAGGCCTTCGAAAAGACCCTCAAACCCCCTGGCAAGCGGCGAAGTCAGCCACTGGGGAAGAACACCACAAAGCATTCATTGATCTCAGAGAGACCAGTCCAAGAACCCACTGCGGGCAGCCGCCGAAAGCGCCCAACACAGAGAATTCCGAGGCGAACGCCTCCTGGAAAATACGAATATACAACTAGAGCCCGTGGCGCCTCGGAAGGAGGCTCAAACACAGGACCGGGGAAGAAAGGCCGAGAGTTCGCCCCTTTTCCCCTCGAGCCACTGAGTGGCAGAGTACAGCAGCTGTAGCGGACAAAGCCCGAGGACAGCTAGTCTACTGCCTACAAGGGAACTGTACCGGCCCAGGAACCCCCGGCTAGGAGGGCTGAGGCACCGAGTGCCAAAGGGGCCACCAGCTGGCAGGCCGCACCGGAAGAGCCTTGCGCTCAGATACCTAGCCCAGAAAGACAACAAGGCCAGGCCCAAAGACCAAGACCCCAATGAAGGGTAGAGAGCAGAGTCTCATCCAGGCACTCCTCAAAGTCGGCCATAAAGTCCGTCGGGTGGAGTCGGAAAAGACCGAGCTACAGGCCGCCAGACCGACCCACCCAGCACAGGCATCTGCAAGACCCCAGGTCGCACCCTGGAACAAGGGAAGGAAGACAAGGAGCTCCTCCCTAGGGGAGCCCCGTGAAGGGAGCCCAGTTGACCATTGCCCAGGAGACATGGGGAGGCCGAGTACACCCGAACGGGCGATAAAAGAAGCCCCCCTCCCCAAGACATAGTCAGAAGGCCCTCAACCATGCAGCCCATCTGGGAGGCAGCCTCAAAAGGGAGTGCAGTCTTATTAGCTACACGCCGACCTGCACCCATACCCCTGGGACATCCCCATGAAACAGAGTTGCCATGAGAGAAAACCAACGACTGGGATTACCACTGAAGGAATATTCAGGAAAGCTCCAGTCCTGGAAGATGGTAGAATGGACCGGAAAGCTGACTGATCTGGCAGATCCCCCGCCAACATCCCCAGACGGGAGAGCTTTCCCATAGAGCTCTGACCGGCCCTAGCCCAAGTTCCTCCAAGTAGAAGAGGAGCCTACTCAGGGCAGTGTCACTGGAGAATGGAGCGACAGCAGCCTGAACCTGGCCTTCCCTCTCCCAGGAGCAGTCTCTCGAAAGGAGCTGCCAGCGAGAACGAGGAAAGGGAAGCCGGAAACTCCAGGAACACCCCTGGATCTCAAGCCATTCACTAGGCTAGGGTGGGAAGCCCAATCAGGACAACAGGCATTAACGGACCTCCCAGAGGGAGTCTGGTGCCAGACTAGTCCCCTGAACCAAAGCACAGGCAAGGGCACAAAACAAGAAAAATAGCCCATAGGCAGAAAAGAGGACCCCCCCCCCACTCTCCAGCAGACACACACTGTGGCAGGGGAAACACTGGCACTGCAGATGCAGAAGAAGACTCAGTAGCACACATAGGACAGTACCTTACCGTGGCTCAGAAGTCTTCAGGGCAGCCTTCCTAAAGAAAGGCCTGCCCCCCAGTGTCTGTAATGAGTTCCCCGCACTGGGTCCTGGGCAGGCCACCTGCGGTGGTGGCGTGGCCGCAAGCTGACCGCCGGGTCCCACCACCGGAACCCGGAAGCGCTACGCTCCCGCCGGGGAGCGCGTGACCGGAAGTCCCGCCCACCGGCGTCACCCGGGACAGGGGAGGCCGCCGGCCAGGGAGCCCACAGCCCGCATCACCCGAGGGGATCCGGAGGGCCAGGGCAGCGGTCCCACATAGGTGGGAGCAGCAGGAGGAGGAGCAGAAGCCCGACCAACGCTGCCCGGCTGGAGACCAAAACCAGGAACAAAAAGGTATGCTGCAGCTCGCCGGCCACCACAGCATAGGAGAAAGAAAAAACCTCTCCATGCCCCATGGGGACAGGAAAGACACTGGCTAATGGGAGGTGGGAGGGGCCTTTTAACCTCTCTTGTGTTTCCTGTCCCCATTAGGGCGTGGCGAGGCTACCTCCTATGCTGTCGTGGAAGGTGACTAGAGAAAACATACCGTAATTCTGTTTTTTTTTTACCTATCTCTTCTGTTATGCTGATATTGATATATCAGATTAAATTTATTTTATATTTTGACAAATTGTGGGTCTCTGAACGCAGCGATACCAAATGTGGATTATTTTTTCATTGGGGCAAAATGCAAATACATTTATATAATTTAGACAATATGATTTTCTGGATTTTACTTTTGATATTAGCCCTCATTGTTAAAATTAACCTACCCTTAAAATTATACACTGTTCATGTCTTTGTCAGTGGGCAGGTAAGATACAATGGCTAGCACTCGACCCTTTGGTGTTACGGTGAAAGGTTCCACTGTCAATAGTTAGGGTAATCACTGCACACGTACAAGTTGAAGATCTGCTTAAGGTGAACTTTTATTTATAGTGACTGGTGATGCGACAGATAATGACGTTTCGGCCTAATATGGGCCTTAATCCCATGGTCGCATTAATGGAAGTGCATTTCACAAAACTTAGAATTTTTTTCCAGCTTTCCAATACATGATATGATAAAATGGATGGTTTCATTCAAAAGTACAACTGGTCCCACACAGACACATATATAGATAGAAAAATCAAAGTTTGACTCTTGGAACAAGGGAAGGGAAAAAATGAAAGAAAAGGAAAATATTTATATGCCGTACATATATACACACACACATACATTATATATATATAAAAAAAATCAGGCAGCACTCGATTTTCTATTACTGGATCTGCTGCACAGCTGGACAATGTGGTTTCAGGACTCAAAATGCAGTGACACAGTAATCTTTCAAGTAAATGGGCATTGGGGAATCTTACAGGAGTCGCTCAGTGGCCGTGTCAGTAAACCCATTTTATGTTCTCCTCCATAAAGACGTATAGGTTTACACTTACTGCTCCAGTGACGACCCAGTTCTTTCTTGCCACAAACTTGGCCGCTCTGACTGGTAGATCGCATACTTCAAAGGTTTTCACCAAGGTCTGGAAGAATAACAACCGGTTTTGATGGACAAAAAACAGTAGCGCGTCCTCTACTTTTACCTTACATATCAGTTATAGCTATACACTACCGTGCACCATCACATTACCTGGGTCTCGTGATTCCACACGCACACGCTGCCATTGTACAGACTGGCCAGCATCCATGGCTCTGTTGGGTGCAGATCGACACTCTTTACTCGGTCGGACCGAGCTGTCAGCTTTCTCTTGATGTCAAGTCGCAGAGGCTACAGAACACAAACAGATGAGACAATGATGTCCATCAACAACATATAAGCAGAAGCATAAGGCCTAACTACACTGGACAGCATGTAGCCAACTATACTACAGTTCTAGAACACAGTAGGGAAGGCCTGGGGAAGTAAACGTCCATTCATCTAAATGTAATACTACATATCCCCTACAGAGGGAGTAGTTAGGAGCATGCAGGGCGGGCTGCACACCAGCAACTCTCTCCATTCAGACAGCTCCCTCTCATACAGGTGGTAATAATTTTTATTTCTATGGCGCCTACATATTCCGCAGCACTTTACAATTCAGAGGGGACATATACAGACAATATTAAACCTTACAAAGTAATAACGGTAATAGTTAGATAAGTGAGGTAATAGGCCAGGCTGAAGAGATGTGTTTTTAGGGCCTGCTTAAAACTGTGGGTATTGTGAATTAATCAAATTGTTCTTGGTAGTACAGTATGTTCCAGAGAATTGGTGAAGCTCGTGAGAAGTCTTGGAGACGGGAGTGGGAGGTTCGGATTGTAGATAATGTCAGTCTTAGGTCATTAGTGGAACAGAGGGCACGTGTAGGGTGATAGACAGAGATAAGGCAGGAGATGTAGGGTGGTGCAGAACTGTGGAGGGCTTTGTGGGTAACAGTGATAATTTTATATTGTATTCTGCAGCAGAAGATGGGCAATTAGTGCAATGACTGGCACTGGATGGAGGCATCAATGAAGCGGTTGGACAGGAATATGATCCTGGCTGCTGCATTCATGATGGATTGGAGAGCAGAGAGTTTAGTAAGAGGGAGAGCAATTAGTACGGAGTTGCAATAGTCCAGACAAAAATGGACAAGAGCAAGAACAAAGGTTTTTGCAGAGTCAAAAGTAAGAAAAGTTCGAATTCTAGAGATGTTTTTGATGTGAAATGAGTGAGAGTGATCGTATGTAGTTAGTGAAAGAGTCAAACATAACACCTAGAAAGCAGATGTGCTGCTTAGGAGTAATGGTAGAACCACACATGGAAATGGCAACATTGGCTGTATGAAGGTTAGGAGAGGGAGGAAACATGAGGTCAGTTTTTGACAGATTCAGTTTTAGATAGAGAAAGGACATGATGTTAGAGACAGAAGACAACTATTACTGGTATTCTGTAGTAATGTGGGGGTGATTCCAGAAGAGGTGTATAACTGGGTGTCATCAGCATAGAGATGGAACTAAAAAAAAAATATACTGAAGGGTTGTGCAATAGGGACAGTGTTGAGAGAAGAGAAGAGAAGGGGGCATAGGACTGAACCCTGAGGGATCTGACAATAGGGGGAAGAGAAGAGGAAAAGGAGCCAGCAAAGGATACAGTGAAGGAGCAAAGAGGTAGGAGGAGAACCAGGAGAGAGCGGAGCATAGTGAGGAGGAGCTCGTTATCCAGTGTTGAATGCTGCAGGTGGATGGAGACAGATGCTGATGTGCAGCCATTTCTCCATTTCCAGAACAACAGGTTCTGTGCAGCCCGTGTCTCCTGTTCCTGATACAGATGTGGACCCACACCTTTTTAACATTTTTGGCACAACCCACAGGACATCCATGGCATTTCTGCATATGCCATAAATATTTAAGATAACTGTACCTCTTTAAGCTCTACCCGACCAATGATGTAACTGTACGTCATGGGTCGGGGTGCCGCCTTTGATGTGAGCTCCATCGTGGAGCTCACATCATCCACCCGACATCTCAGCTGATCTCGCCAACTGACATGTCAGCCTTACAGCACCGATCGGTGCTGTTAACCCTTTGAATCCCGCTGTCATTCAATTGACAGTGGGATCCAAATGTGTCACGGCGGGGATTGCGCTTCTCCCCGCCTGCATCGGAGATCCCACGATAACATTGTGGGATCTCCATGCATCAGGTGATTAGCCGTGGTCCTGCTGAGACACTGGAAGCTGTCACGGATCACTTCCTGTAAGTGGGTGGTAAGTGCTGCCAACCAATCACAGTAATCATTTGTGACTGTGACAGACCCTGATGTGCTTCAGCTCATTGGGACCTGTCACAAGCGATTGGACCCTGCAGTACTGTGGCGCCCTATGGGGCAGTGTAGAATAAAGAATTTAAAAAAAAGAATGTTTTTAAGAGTATGAATAAACCCCCCACAAAAGTTCAAATCACCCCTTTGCCCCATTTCAAATAAACGTATTAAACAAATACAAATATTTGGTATCGCCACATTCATAAATGCCCGATCTATCAAGATATAAAATCAATTAATGAGAACCGTACACTGTGTATCCGAAAAAAAGGTCCACGCGCCAAAATTATGGTTTTTTGGTTACCCCAGTATTGCAGTAAAATGCAATAACAGGCGATCAAAACAGCACATCCACCCAAAAATGGTATCATTAGAAACATCAGCTCAATACTCAAAAACCAACACGCACGGTGGCACACACACCACCACACGCACGGTGGCACACACACCACCACATGCATGGTGGCGCCCCCATCACCACATGCACGGTGGTGCCCCCATCACCACATGCATGGTGGCGCCCCCTTCACATGGTGGCACACACATCACACAGTGACACACACATCACCACATGCATGGTGGCGCCCCCATCACATAGTGGCACACACATCACCACATGCATGGTGGCGCCCCCATCACATAGTGGCACACACATCACCACATGCATGGTGGCGCCCCCATCACATAGTGGCACATGCATCACCACATGCATGGTGGCACACACATCACCACATGCACGGTGGCGCCCCCATCACATAGTGGCACACACATCACCACATGCACGATGGCGCATCCATCACATAGTGGCACACACCACCACATGCACGGTGGCACACACAATCACATAGTGGCACACACATCACCACATGCACGGTGGCGCCCCCATCACATAGTGGCACACACATCACCACATGCACGGTGGCACACACGTCACATAGTGGCACACACATCACATAGTGCCACACACGTCACCACACGCACGGTGGCGCCCCCATCACATAGTGGCACACACATCACCACATGCACGGTGGCACACACATCACATAGTGGCACACACATCACCACATGCACGGTGATGCCCCCATCACATAGTGGCACATACATCACCACACGTCACATAGTGGCACACACATCACCACACGTCACATAGTGGCACATACGTCACCACACGCACGGTGGCACACACGTCACATAGTGGCACACACATCACCACACGCACGGTGGCACCCCCTTCACATAGTAGCGCCCCCTCACATATGTGGCACACACATCACCACATGCACGGTGGCGCCCCATCATATAGTGGCACACACATCACCACACGTCACATAGTGGCACACACGTCACATAGTGGCACACATGTCACCACATGCACGGTGGCGCCCCCTTCACATAATGGCACAAACATCACCACACGCATGGTGGCACACACATCAGTTAGTGGCACACACATCACATAGTGGCACACACATCACATAGTGGCACACACATCACATAGTGGCACACACATCACCACACACACAGTGGCACCCTCTTCACTTGGTGGCACACACATCACCACATGCACGGTGGCGCCCCCTTCACATAGTGGCACACATTACACTCAGGCCTCACCTGCAGACAGGACTCTCAGCTGGGTGACAACCACTGGAACATCGCCCATGGCCGGACTTGTCAATCAGCCCTAAACAACCAATCACCTGACACACAAATCATTACACTGGGGAACCACAAGTCCCAGCAGGCTGCACACAGTATCTCCCGTCCGTACACCCCCGGTATGTAGGAGTCCCCGGTCCTCACTCACCATGTCTCCGGGTCCCCTGGTCTCTTTCCCTCTGACTGACGTGGAGCTTCCGGGACCGATCGCAAATCTCGCGAGATTCCAAACCCACCACTTCCGCCTGCTGAGATCAGTCCCAGTGGCGCTGTGCCGCCATCTTGTGATTGGCAACGTGAGCAGGTTGTGTGACGTGGCCGTGTCGCTCATTCCGGGCAGCCATATTGCGACTGGCAGAAGGATGTTATGGGACCTGGCGCTAGTAAAGCCTTATATGTAAAGCCTTATATGTAGCTATTATCAATAACTATAATTAGGAAAACTGCAAAAAAGATTAACCTCTTATTGAAGGACCTTTTTTATTTTTCTCATCCCATCTTAAAGGTACTATTACACGCTGTTAAGATATCACCAACGATCTCGTTTGTTAGGACGTCGTTTTGACATCGTTGGTGAGATGTCACACGTGTAGATATCGTGGACGACGCACCAACGATGTAGTGAGCAGGTATCGTTTGCACAAACCAGCGACCAATACCTGCTCATTGCTGTGAATGGGCGAAGTCATTAACGACATAGTTATCGCGGTGTCACACAGAACGAAGTAGCAGGTTGGCTGATCGTTGATTGTGTGATTTGAGAACATGTTCTCAAACCTGCGATCAACGATCCAACAATTTATCAAAGTCGTATCTTGGTGTTACACGCAATTGACGTCCTAATGATGTTTGACTCCAAACCCGTGACATTTCAGCGATATCGTTCACAATCCCGTAACGGGGCCTTAAGAGTCATCATACTGTTTCTCCGTTGTGATGGCCGGGTGGAACTGTGCATGGCAACACAAAACCCACAGTCATACTTACCATTTAATAATTATGTTCAATCTATGTTTATTAAACAAATAAACAAACAAACAAACATACAAATAACAAACAGACAATCAAGACAATCATTTCAGCTCAATGTACAATAACATTTGGATACAATTTTCACTGATATATACTTGTGAAGTGAAAAGCCTTCACATCAATAACTCTGTTAACACATTCAAATCAGGAATGATAAAGCAAAACAGAAAATAAAAAAAGCTATTTGCAAACCCTGCGGGAAGACCCAATAATGTATCTGGTTGTCAGGAATCAATGTATCGCAATATTATACATAGTAAAAGAGAGAAAGAAAAGAGAGAAAAAGAAAAAAAAGAAAGAAGAAGGAGGGGGGGTAGAAGAGCAGATATAGTCAAGAAAGACTTAAGGGTGAAATAAAAAAGGTATGGAATGAAAAATAACAGAGGCACTCCTCTGTGATCCTGGGTATCTGAGGGGGGACCGGACTCCACATACCTCCGATGCCTACCCATTTCCATCGGAGAACGCAGCTTCAAACTCAGGGGATCCAATGAACAACACCCACGGACTCCATATTTTTAGGTATCTATCCCTGGCATCCGTGACCTCCGCAGTGAGCTCCTCCATACGGTGGATTTTAGTCATCTCCTGTAACCACTCAGTTAGTTCGGGCTGATGAGTTGTTTTCCAATGTCTGGGTATCACCGCTCTCGCTGCCGTCATGCAGAATCTGAGTAGATCTGACTTAATGAATTTGAAGGAACCCGGTAGGAGCGATATCAGTGCCAGCCACGGTGTCCTCTCCGGCACCATACCACTAATTGTTTCATATATCTCGAACACTGAGTTCCAGAAAGGCTGGATTTTGCTGCACTCCCACCATATATGTATCATCGTTCCTTTGTCCGTTCCACATCTCCAACACCTATCAGGTATGGAGGGAAGGCTGCATGAAGAGTGTCTGGGCATCTGTACCACCTTGAAAGAATTTTGTAGCTCTTCTCCTGGGCCGCACAAGCCATGGAGATCCTATGGGTGAGAGAGCAAGCCTTCTTCCATTCCCTCTCGGACAACTCATAATTCAATTCTGTCTCCCATTTTAGAAGGAACCTCGGCTTATCTTCATCGCCCTTGCCATTTAATACCGAGTATAATACTGATACTACATGTTTGGGCGGGGATTCTAGCATGAACAGTTTTTCTAATGGCATCTGGTCTACCTGTATCCCATCCACTAAGCTCCGTTTAGCTGCATAGGACTGTAATTGAGCGTATTCTAACCAGGATGACCCCTTTCGCTCTCCAGCCAGGGATCCAAAGGGGACAATTGTCCCTTCTCTGAACATTTGGATAAAACGTGGTTCGTCTTTCCTATGCCACCCCAAAAATGAATCGGCCCCCCACGTCGGGGGAAAGGACGGGTTATGGAACATCGGGGCCAGGAGATCCCTCCTCTTTAGACCCTCTCCCTTTCCGACCTCTCTATCCCAGATTTTTAGTGCGTTGGTCGCCAGTACCGCTTCCTCTCTTAAATTAGGTCTGTCTTCTGGGGGCAACCAGGGTAGACATCACAACGGAGAATCTACCAGACCCTGCTCCACCTCTACCCATTGTTTGTGGTTCCGTTGATATTGCCAGTCTATTAGTCTCGATAGTATGACCGCCTTATAATAATTTTTGAAGTTACGTACTCCCGCCCCTCCTTTAGTTTTATGGCGGCAAAGTGTATGTGCATTTATTCTTGGTCTTCTGCCTCCCCAAATGTACCTAGAGATTGTCGTTTGCAATTTATTGAAATAGTAAGTCGGGACATAAATAGGGGCTGTCTGGAATATAAACAAAAATTTGGGTAAGATGTCCATTTTAATCACATTAATACGTCCAAACCAAGATAGTCGTCGTTTATCGTATTTCTGTAAGTCCTTAATCGTTCTCTGAAGTAGAGTTAGATAGTTGAGGGCAAACCACTCAGAGGGATCTTGAGGCACCATAACCCCCAAGTATTTAAGAGCTTTAGGCTGCCATTTAAAAGGAAAGAGGTCAGCCAGGTGCCTCTTCTCAATCTCCGGGAGGGAGATATTAAGGGCCTCCGTCTTATTTATGTTAACTTTAAAGTTGCTAAATTTTCCAAATGAGTCAAAAACTTTGAGTAAGGAGGGAAAGGAAATGCGGGGTTGCGTAATGAATAACAGTAGGTCATCTGCAAATAACGCTGCCTTATACTGACTTTTCTTCCATTCTATTCCCCTGATATTAGGGTTCTGTCTAATTGCCACGGCAAGATGTTCCATGATCACAATGTATATCAATGGGGATAGTGGGCACCCCTGCCTAGTTCCATTATGGATAGGGAAGGGCTGAGACAAACTGCCGTTTGCTCTAACTCTTGCCGTGGGGCAGCTGTAAAGTGACAGAATCCTCTGCAAGCACCTGGCTCCCAAGCCGATCCTCCCCAAGGAGGCCTTCATAAATTGCCAACTGACTCGGTCGAAGGCCTTTTCTGCGTCTACCGAAAGTAAGCACATTGGTATCGCACGAGCCCTTGAGCTTGTCGTGAGCAAAAGTAATTTATTAGTGTTATCCCTAGCTTCCCTCCCCTGAACAAACCCTACTTGATCATTGTGAATTATTGAAGGGAGTAGGGGGGCTAAACGGTTAGCGAGCAGCTTAGAATATAATTTGATATCTACATTTATGAGGGATATAGGCCGGTAATTCGCTGCCTCCAAGTGATCCTTTCCTGGCTTAGGAATAACACTAATATATGCCTCAAGAGATTGAGGGGCCCAAGAATTCTCGGGAGAGATCGAGTTAAAGACCCTCGTTAGGAATGGAGCAACCAGGGAGCCATATTGCTTGAAAAACTTAGGGGTGAAACCATCCGGTCCCGGACTCTTCCCCCCCGGAGATTGTTTGATTGCTTCTATTACCTCCACTTCAGAGAAGTCAGTCTCTAGTACGTCTACTTCTTTGGGGTCTAACATTGGTAATGCCGTCTCGTCTAGATATGTTGCTGTCTTTTCTTTCAGTCTCGTCGGGTCCATGTCATCGTAATGTCCTTTTATGTTGTAGAGTTTGCTATAATAGTCCCTGAACGTAGATAGGATGTCATCTGGATTTTGGGTTATGTCGCCGTTCGGTCGCCTGATCTGCGGGACTCGTCCTGGTGCTCCCCTGGGATGTAACATCCTAGCCAGCGGTCTACCACACTTGTCGCCATGCTCATATATGAATCTGTGCAGTCTCTCCTGTCCCTTTAGGTATTTTTGGTCCACCAGGGCCTTCAATTCGTCTCTAGCTACAACCAAATCTGCAAGGGTCTGTTTGGATAGGCTCTGTTTGTGTGAACACTCAAGTTCCGTTATTTTCTTAGTCAGTGATTCAATTTTTGCTAACTTTTCTTTCTTAAGTCTGGATGCATGTTTTAAGAGGATCCCTCTAACAACACATTTGAAGGCCTCCCACTGAAGAGGAGCTGCCGTGGGGTCTTCAACATGAGTCGACAGGAAGTCTTTAATGGTGGACTGGACATCTGCGTTACATAAGGTGTCATTTAGTATGTTGTCATTAAGTCTCCATGTCCACTGTCTTGCCGAACTTCCGGGTATAAGAAACCAACAGAAGATGGGGGCATGATCAGATAAACTTATCTGTCCAATCTGGGTCTGCATTTGCCATGTCA
Source organism: Allobates femoralis (assembly GCA_033576535.1). Taxonomy (NCBI): domain Eukaryota; kingdom Metazoa; phylum Chordata; class Amphibia; order Anura; family Aromobatidae; genus Allobates; species Allobates femoralis. The sequence continues at coordinate 89,189,886 of JARQOC010000001.1, forward strand.
GGATTCTCTGGCTGGAGAGGAACATATCGATCCTGCTGTAGGATCCATGGGCAGGCGAAAAATATGTGTAGTCTCTGTCTTTTGGGTGTAAAGCCCTCCATAAGTCAACTAATCCTAGGTTTTGTATGGCCCTCCTGACCGCACTCAATCTCGATTTAGCTAAACCGCGTCCTCCCGGGGCATTATCAACCGCAGGGTTTAATGTGAAGTTAAAGTCGCCACCAATCAGGATGGCTCCTTCTGCAAAGTTTGAGAGTGCTTCCAGGAGCGCCAAACATTTTTTATCTGGATCTTGATTAGGTAAATACCAGTTGACAATGGTAAACACAGTGGTTTGAATTCTGATTTTCAAAAATATGAATCTACCTTTCTCATCTATCATTGTGTCGATCAATGTATGCGCCAAAGAGTGATGTACCGCGATTGACACTCCGCCCGACCTTGCCTCCGGGTTGGTGCTGTGTACCCAGACATTGTAGCGTCGGCCACCGATGCCAGGGACATGATCCTTTTTGAAGTGGGTCTCCTGCAATAACAATAACAAGACACCTTGTCTATGCATGTCCTCTAAGATTTGAGTCCTTTTTTGTGGGGTGTTAAATCCCCTTACATTATAAGAACATATTTTAATCTGAGACATTTTTGCTTACTGATATATGTACGCAGATAGGTACCCTAAAGAGTACGCTCCCCTCTGTTGAGTTTCAATAGTATTCTAGAACCTCTTCAGGACCCAGAGGAGAAGAGAAAAGGTAAGAGTGTAGGAAAGAAAGAAAGATTAGAAATGTTATTAGGGAAATGATAGTGAAGAGAAAGAATAAGGATGAGTTAGAAAAGAAAAACACAATATAAAGGCTATGTGCAGTGTTCTACTACCTATTAATTAAGTAATATAGTAACTGTTATATATACTTTAATTTAAGTGAAAATGGGAAATTTTATCTCAGTACACCAGTGCACCCGAGATTCCCTTTAGGGATATAGGCCTTCCACACAGGAGCCTCCCGTTTTAGGCAAATAATTCACATGTTTCATCTCTATGCAATGGTAATAGCAAAATGCATACTGAACCAAAAAAGAAAAAGGAAAAAGAGGATAGATAGATATAACCAGTCTGAAAATATAAACATCACCCCGAGACATGGATAACCCATAACTAGATTAGTTACAGTATAGAATCTTCCTAATCATGACCTTCTGCATCTTCCTCTCTGAGGTTTTGAACAGTAACATTTAAAGAAATACCGAATCTCCCCTACATCAGTTGTCCGTTACTTAATGTGTCTTGTAGTAACACAAATGGGGGATGGGAGAAGGACAAGGGAGGGGGGAGGAGGGGTAGGCCGGAGAAGGGAATAGGGAAAGGAGAAGGGAGGGGGGGAGGGAAGGAGGGGGAGTTGAAGAAAGTGGTAGGGGGGGGGGGGGTTATATTTTTCTATCTTATCGACTTATGCTGGTCGTATAAAAAGTTATTAGGAAGTATGGAAACAATTGTAAAGTCCGTTAGAAACATGTAACGGTGCTTCCAGAGGTTTTTGTCAAGGATCCTCTGATCAACGTCTCAGCGAGGAACAGTAGGGGAAATGAAAGCACATGTCCAGATCCTCCTTATCAGCGTCGTGGCCCGCGTTCTCCGTTTCCTCCTTGTCGGCGTCTGAACATTTCTCCTGGTCTCCTTGGTCCCTCTGGCATCCTCAGTGGGAATTCCGGCCATCCAGGGGTAGACACCGGTGGTATCTCAAGGGCTGCCGTGAATGGTGGTATATCAGCAGGGGATCGTAAAATATGAATACGTCCGTTTTTCTTTACTTGTAGTTTAAAGGGGAATCCCCAGGTGTAAGACAGGTCATAGTCTCTGAGAACATCCAGTAGGGGACGTAAAGCTCTCCTTTTTTGCAGGGTCAACCTCGATAAGTCTGGAAGGATGGCTAGGTGGTTGTCTTCGTATTTACAAGGTCTCCCGTTTCTTATCTGATTCATAATTGCATCCTTGATAACATAACGGTGGACTCTGCATATGACATCCCGTGGCCACTCGGGGTCAGCCGGCTTGGGACCCAGGGCTCTATGTGCACGGTCTAGCTCAATTACGTTCGAGGGAGGATCTCCCAATATTCCGTTAAATATTGATTGCAGCACTTTGGGGAGGTCCCGAGACTCCACAGACTCTGGTAGTCCTCTAATTCTTATGTTGTTTCGACGACCCCTGTTTTCTCCGTCGTCTAGGGCATCTACCAGGTGCATGATCTGCGTGGATTGAGTCTGCAATGCCTCTTGTTGGGATCGGCATGTCTCCTCTAGAGCGGATATTCTAAGGGCATGATCCTGGCCTTGGCTATCTACTCTTGATACTTCTCCCCTCAAACAGGATAGCTCACTTCTGTAGGCTTGTTCTAAGCGTGAAATATATGCTTCCATGTCCTCCCTGGTGGGTATGGAGGACATGCGTGCTCGTAGATCCCCAAGCTCAGTTAGCACACTGATATTCTGCATATTGCCCTCATGCATATAGGTGATTTGAGGAGGCATGGCTCCCAGCAGAGGACCCTGTCTCCTTGACTCCATGGAGGGGGATAGTCCATATACATCATGTAAAGCAGGCTCAGGTTCAGTCCCCAGGGATACAATAGGGGTCTCCTCGTTTTCCTCCATAATATGTGTGGCATTATTAGTATGAGAGGCTAAGTCCACTTGAGGGATATCATCCCTCTCTCCACCTCCCCCATCCTGCCGCGCACTTATCTGCCTTGTGGGTGCCTCCATCTCCTCCCTGTTTCTCGGTCCTCCGTCCGTTCCATCCACCGCCGCTCTGCTGCTTACGCCCCTTGTCTGTATACCTCCAGGGCGCCCGGCTCCGGGACCGGAGGGAAGGACAGAGGATCCGCGGGTCTGCCGTGGAGTAGAAGACTCGTCCTCCATGTCGCGCTCTCCTGGCGAGGTACTGTTCCTCATCGCGGCCATCTTGGGAACGGCTGTTCTGGCGGGAGTCTGGTCGCGTTTGGTAAAAAACCTTTTTATGGTGGCTCCAGGCGGTACTTGGGCCGGGTATTCGACTCCTGAGGTAGTCACCCGTCTCCCCCTTCTCATGTTCGTCTCGGGTCAGCTGTGTTTCGTCGGCTTACTGCTATTTTCGGTGCCTAAGAGCGGGAGCAGAGTCGCTTAGCTTCCTCTCTCCTCCATAGCCAGGCCACGCCCCATCACCATTTAATAATTAAAACAAAATGACACTCGACAACTTGGTGGATCAAAATTGGCCGTGTGGCTTTATTAAGGTATAAAATTTCTTTATTAAAATATTCAAATAAATACTTTTTAAAAACTCTGTTAAAAACCATCCAAAACACCATTTACATCCATAAACTTGTGACACCAACTAATGGGCCAAAATCCGCCCAAATGCAATTGGGCGATTTTACCCCTCTAATACAGCCACACGACAGGTTTAAGAAGGAAAGAAAAGTATAAATAAAGAATAAACCGGCCTCAAAGAGCCGTTAGTATTAGTTTTTTTTTTTTTTCTATATAATAACAAAAACAAAAATTTTAAGGAACAAATAATAAACCTACAAAAGGGGCGGGAGGGTGGGAGCTTAAAATCCTGTCACGGTCTGATGACCTTACAGGAAAAATTAGTATATATACCCTATCCTGACTGGCGCCAGAACTTGGCAGCCAATCAGGAAGTGTCACCAAGGGCTCATCTGGCAGTTGTCAGGGTTCTCCCACAACTGCCAGAGTGACACTGATACCTGATAGGTGTAAATAAATACATTTTGTGATTGGCTATCCCATTAGCCAAATATCTGTCAGGGTCTGTGTGGCCATGTTGTCCCCCGCAATGGCTTAGGGGACAATCCAGGACGAGATGTAGATGTGAATGAAGCTATTACTTTTACCATAGAATACAGTGAAAACCAAGAAAAAAAGAAGAAACAACGAATGTGATTGTTTTATGGTGCTGTGGGTTCACCAGCGATCGCTGTGCTGTAACAATGCCTGGAGCATTACACTCACACAATGCCTGGAGCATTACACTCACACAATGCCTGGAGCATTACACTCACACAATGTCTGGAGCATTACACTCACACAATGCCTGGAGCATTACACTCACACAATGCCTGGAGCATTAACTACACAATCGGAGCATTACCTCACACAATGCCTGGAGCATTACACTCACACAATGCCTGGAGCATTACACTCACACAATGCCTGGAGCATTACCACAATGCTGGAGCATCACACACATGCCTGGAGCATTACCACATCCATTACAACACAATGCCTGGAGCATTACAGTCACACAATGCCTGGAGCATTACACTCACACAATGCCTGGAGCATTACACTCACACAATGCCTGGAGCATTACACTCACACAATGCCTGGAGCATTACACTCACACAATGCCTGGAGCATTACACTTACACAATGGCCTGGAGCATTACACTCACACAATGCCTGGAGCATTACACTCACACAATGCCTGGAGCATTACACTCACACAATGCCTGGAGCATTACACTCACACAATGCCTGGAGCATTACACTCACACAATGCCTGGAGCATTACACTCACACAATCTGACATTACCTCAAAGGAGCATTACACTCACACAATGCCTGGAGCATTACACTCACACAATGCCTGGAGTTTACACTCACACATGCTGGACATACATACACAATGCCTGGAGCATTACACTCACACAATGCCTGGAGCATACATCACACAATGCCTGGAGCATTACACTCACACAATGCCTGGAGCATTACACTCACACAATGCCTGGAGCATTACACTCACACAATGCCTGGAGCATCACACAAATGCCTGGAGCATTACACTCACACAATGCCTGGAGCATTACACTCACACAATGCCTGCATCATTACACTCACACAAGGCCTGGAGCATTACACTCACACAATGCCTGGAGCATTACACTACATGCATTCACACACATGCCTGGAGCATTACACTCACACAATGCCTGGAGAATTACACTCACACAATGCCTGGAGCATTACACTCACACAATGCCTGGAGCATTACATCACACAATGCCTGGAGCATTACATCACTGACAACATCACCAATGCTGAGCATTACACTCACACAATGCCTGGAGCATTACACTACACAATGCTGGAGACACTACCACGATCACACAAATGCCTGGAGCATTACACTCACACAATGCCTGGAGCATACATCACACAATGCTGGAGCATTACACTCACACAATGCCTGGAGCATTACACTCACACAATGCCTGGAGCATTAACTCACACAATGCCTGGAGCATTACATCACACAATGCCTGGAGCATTACACTCACACAATGCCTGGAGATTACACTCACACAATGCTGGAGCATTACACTCACACAATGCCTGAGATTACACTACACAATGCTGGAGCATTACACTCACACAATGCCTGGAGCATTACATCACACAATGCCTGGAGCATTACACTCAAATGCTGATACTCAAATGCCTGGAGCATTACACTCACACAATGCCTGGAGCATTACACCACACAATGCTGGAGCATTACATCACACAATGCCTGGAGCTTACACTCACACAATGCTGAGCATTACACTCACCAATGCCTGGAGCTACATCACACAATGCCTGAGCAACACTCACAATGCCTGGAGCATTACACTCACACAATGCCTGGAGATTACACTCACACAATGCCTGGAGCATTACACTCACACAATGCCTGGAGATTACATCAACAATGCCTGGAGCATTACACTCAAATGTGAGCATTAACTCACACAATGCCGAGCATTACACTCACACAATGCTGGAGCATTACACTCACACAAGCCTGAGCATTACCTCAACAATGCTGGAGCATTCACACACATGCCTGGAGCATTACACTCACACAATGCTGGAGCATTACATCAACAATGCTGAGCATTTCACACAAGCTGAATTACACTCACAAATGCCTGGAGCATTACACTCACACAATGCCTGAGCATTACACTCACACAATGCTGGAGCATTACACTCACACAATGCCCGGAGCATTACACTACACAATGCTGAGCATTACATCACACAATGCTGGGCATTACACTCAACAATGCTGGAATAACTCACACAATGCTGGACATTACCTCAACAATGCCTGGAGCATTACACTCACACAATGCCTGGAGCATACACTCAACAATGCTGGAGCATTACACTCACACAATGCCTGAGATTACCCACACAATCTGGAGATACATACACAATGCTGGAGTATTCACTCACACAATGCCTGACATACATCACACAATGCTGGAGCATTACACTCACACAATGCCTGAGCATACATCACACAAGCCTGGAGATTACACTCACACATGCCTGGAGCATTACACTCACACAATGCCTGGAGCATTACACTCCACAATGCCTGAGCACTCACACAATGCCTGGAGCATTACACTCACACAATGCCTGAGCATTACACTCACACAATCTGCATCATTACACTCACACAAGCCTGAGCATTCATCACCATGCTGACTTACATACACAATGGAGCATTACACTCACACAATGCCTGAGCATTACACTCACACAATGCTGAGATTACACTCACACAATGCCTGAGCATTACACTCACACAATGCCTGGAGCATTACACTCACCAATCCGGGAGCATTAACTACACAATGCCTGGAGCATTACACTCACACAATGCTGGAGCATTACACTCACACAATGCCTGAGATTACACTCACACAATCTGGATTACACTCACACAATGCCTGGAAATCACTCACACAAGCCTGGAGCATTACACTCACACAATGCTGGAGCATACATCACACAATCCTGGAGCATTACACTACCAATGCCTGAGCATTACACTCACAAATGCTGGAGCATACATCACACAATGCCTGGGATTCATCACACATGCCTGACATACACTCAACAATGCCTGGAATTACACTCACACAATCCTGAGCATACATCACACAATGCCTGGAGATTACACTCACACAATGCCTGAGCATTACCTCACACAATGCTGAGTACTCCACAATGCCTGGAGCATTACACTCACACAGCTGGACTCACTAACAATGCCTGGAGCATTACACCACACAAGCTGAGCATTACACTCACACAATGCTGAGCATTACACTCACACAATGGAGCATTACACTCACACAATGCTGAGCATACACCACACAATGCTGGAGATTACACTCACACAATGCCTGGAGCATACATCACACAATGCTGGAGCATTACATCACACAATGCCTGGGCATTACACTACACAATGCCTGGAATTACACTCACACAATGCGGAGCATTACACCCACAATGCTGGAATTACACTCACACAATGCCTGGAATTACATCACACTGCCTGGCATTACATCACACAATCCTGGGCATTACACTACACAATGCTGGAGCACTCACACAATGCTGAGCATTACACTCACACAATGCTGGAGCATACACTCACCAATGCTGACATTACACTCACACAATGCTGGAGCATACAAACAATGCTACATTACACTCACACAATGCTGAGATTCACTACACAATGCCTGAGCATACACTCACACAATGCCTGAGACTCACACAATGCCTGAGCATTAACACACAATGCTGGAGCATACATCAACAATCCTGAATACACTCACAATGCTGGAGCATTGCACTCACACAATGCCTGGAGCATTACACTCACACAATGCCTGGAGCATTACACTCACACAATACCTGGAGCATTACACTCACACAATGCCTGGAGCATTACACTCATACAATGCCTGGAGCATTACACTCACACAATGGCTAGGGTCACATTAGCGTTGTACCACTAGCCTGCCGGATTCCGGTATTATCTTAGAAATTTTTCCAGCACCGCATAGCGTTACCGCTATGCGGTGCTGGAAAACGCTGCCCTTAGTTACCCGATGTGTACCTTCACGACCTGTCATACAGGCAGCGGCTCGGAGTGCGATTTACAGCGCCGCACAGGAAACCGTGTCTGCAACGTTTCCTGTGCGGCGCTGTAAAGCGCACTCTGAGCCGCTGCCTGTATGACAGGTCGTGAAGGTACACATCGGGTAACTAAGGGCAGCATTTTCCAGCACCGCATAGCGGTAACGCTATGCGGTGCTGGAAAAATTTCTAAGATAATACCGGAATCCGGCAGGCTAGTGGTACAACGCTAATGTGACCCTAGCCAATGTCTGGAGCACTCACACATTTAAAAAAGTTAGAAAAATACTCCTAGGCTTTGTGCGAGGGTGCGATATAGTGCAGGTCCTGCCGCGTATCTGGTGCGTGTCTGTGGATAGTGTAGGGTGAGCAAAGTGTATGGGAACACAGAAGACCAGTGCTGACGCTGCGCTTTTCAGTGCGGGAAAATATACAGCATGTCAATTATTGCTGTGGATTTTCCCACCAAAATGCAGCACTTTCCAATTCTCTCTCTTCTTCTCTCTCACTCCGACCCTCTATCCCCTTCTCTTTCTCTCTCCACTCTGACTCTTTCACTGGTGTGGCAGTATTTATTCTTGTTTGTGGTATATTTGGTCACTGTGTTGTGGTAATGTGCACTCTGATCATGGTGTGGTAGCATTTTTCCTTGTATTTGGTATATTCGATAATGACAACGTGATGCAGAAGTGGAGTTTTACCATTAGTGGGGACGGAGCTGTGGAAGGTTCAAGTGGTGGAGGCAGAGCTGAGGTGGGTATAGAGTCTCGGCAGGGGGCCAAAATGTTGCCAGTGAGCGGCCCTGAAATTCCTAATAGAAGCCCTGTTCAGGGGTGATAAGCTGCTGCCACAAATGACTGTAAGCAGCTTTCGCCACTGTCTCTGTTGGAAATACATGAATGCTCAGCTGAGTGCTCAAATGTTTCAGTAAGTCAGGAAGAAATAACTGTCATCTGATAGTTCTCTCATGTGTATGGCCGGATTTACATGGCAAAATGAGTTTCCTACTCTGCTACCACTTTAAGGCCCCTTTCACATCAGTGTTTTGCTGATGTTTGCAGCCGATCCGGCAGGTGGCGCCGCAACTTAGGGATTTGCCGCCTAATTGCCAACTTGCGGCCTGGATTCAGCAAGCCCTATGCATTGTCTATGGGGCTTGCGGTCGGGCACGGCAAGTGCAGTTCTGCTGGATGCAGCAGATCCGGCACTTGTGGCAGCAAAAAAAATTGGCCGGATCTGGCGCAACTGCACTTGCTGCCCCGGACTGCAAGCCCCATAGACAATGAATAAGGCTTGCTGGAACGGAGCTGCTTGTGCGGCCGTTAGGTGGCAGATGCGGTGTATCTGCCACACATGCCGCAAAAACTCTGATGTGAAAGGCCCCTAAGACAGTTTTGATGTTTGGTCTGTAAGGCCGGTTGGGGCAATGATTTATGGACCCCAGGGAGTATTCTACCCCCAATAGTTGGGCCTCTCACTGGTAGAGGGACATAAACTGTTCAGCACATCCCATCCCTGATTTGCTTTCAATGTGCTGTGTCCTTTTTTCATCCATATTTGTTCTATGTGTCCAATCTTGCCATCTGGCTGTCATCTGTCTTTAAAAAAATGTTGGAAGTTTCCTATGTCCACTTTTTGTGCATTGGGGGTGTAAAATCAGATCAACACTGGTGTTTGAGCAGCCGTAACCCTAACTGAGACGTCTCTGGTGACGACCTAAAGTCAAAGTGAAAACTTGTTACTCTTATGTTAATAAACGTTGTATTATTTCACATTGCTGTCCATGTAATGTGTGACTCCTGTGGAGTTGGGTTTGTTTGAAGTGAAGCGTTTCCTGGTACCCCCTGATGGTTTCTTTGTGATCCTCTACGGTTCCCCTTGGTATTTCTCCTATTTGTCTTCTCGATACGTAGACGTTTCTGGGATTCAGTCGCCATCTGGTGCGTACAGAGATATACAGGCTTATGATTTCCAACCAGCTCGAAGTGCTTGTTAATTTTATACTCTTGATTAATGTGGGTAGTTCTGACATGATAGCAAATATTACTATCCATAGCTGCTTATGAAATAAAGACATTCCCCGTGTCCCCCCTGAGCTCAGCCATACCCTCCGCAGTTCTTTAGTTCAGTGTGTTCTCATGAGAGCTGCCGCACCCTGTGAAATTTGGAGGGCCTGGACACACTAACCCTTCATTTACTTTTTTTTTCTTTTTATCTATTCCTTTTTTTTTTTGTGAATCAACATAAACCCTTATGTGCCTGTGTGCTTTCTGTTAACAACATAGTGTATGTATATGAAACTGACGTTCACATTGTACCTGGCTTGGAGTGATTAGGTTGGTCCAGCACCTAAAATGTAATTTCTAAGTATCTATCCTTACCACTTTTGTAATTGGCATTATTAAAGAATACCCTACCCTTCTCCCTATCTAGTTAATCCCCTCCATGTGTTTTTTTTTTTGTTCACTTCTTGTGTTGTTTCGGCACAGGAAGCTGGAGCTGCACTCACTTCTCTGTAGCATCTATCTTCCTTCCTCAAGAAGGACGTTATCAGGGAGGCGGCGCTGTAGTTACTTACTACAGTTTCTTGCATAACAACCCTCTGAAGATATCTTGGATTGAAAGTGATAGACGTTGTAAGTGCAGCTCCAGCAATCTGATTGGTCTCTGCTGCAGCCTCTAGAAACAAGATCTTGTTTGGGGGTGGAAATAGCAATGAGAGACACCAGTGCCGCCTCACAGCTTTTAGTGCCACCTTCAAATCAATCATCATCAGAGGGCAGTGATACAAGCAATGTGAGTGACACCCCAAGTGCTGGTGTCACTGCTCCGCCCCCTGAGGATGTCTTGTTTCACAGAAGTAACAGCGGTGGAGACAGAAGCATGGTGATGGAGCTGCTCTCGCCTCTCCCACATCTTCTATCACCTTGCATCCAGGATATTTCAGAGGGCAGCGGTGCAAGAAATCAGTAACTGCAGCGCCGTCCCCTGATGACATCCTGTTTAAGGAAAGGTGAGTGCAGCCCCAGCTTTCTGTGACGTCACCTTTGAGACTCCTCTCAAACTAAATGTCATAGGAAGTGCAGTAAAAACACACAATTAGGGATTAGCAGGATAGGGTGAAGGGTATACTTAAGGTGTTTAGGGTGTAAAAATAGATATTTAAAAATGACATTTAAGGTACCGGACCACCCCTTCAATGGCTACCTATTTGCAGACAGGCATGGCTGGCTCTAAAAAGCATTAATTGGGCTCTTTTGTAGTGTAGTAGTAATATCTGAGACTGTTATGTACCTTGCATGCAGGCATTATTTTACTTAACATGGATATATGTTGTGATAGGAGGCATGGGTAGTGGGCACTGGATGGCATGCTGGCAGGCTCTGGATTATTCACAGCAAGGATATTGATTACAGGACGCCTGTTAAATGTTCATTCTCCCTTCCTGAATTATGAGTAAACAGCAGCATGGTAAGGCTGGTTTCACACTGCGGTTTTTTCACTGATCAGGTTCGATCAGGTTTGTGTGCCAAAACCAGGAGAGGAACCAGGAGAGGAACTTGCAGAGACAAACTATAATTGAAAGATTGACACCTGTTCTGAGTTATGGAGACACTCCTGGTTTTGAAACACAAAACCTGACCTGACCTGATCTGACCGCAGTGTGAAACCAGCCTTAGTGGGCACTGGATGGCATGCTGGCAGGCTATGGGTGCAGATTGTACCTTGTTACTATAGGAGAGTCTTAGGTGTCGGTGCACTTTGTCCTATGTATTTAAGGCCATTAGTGAGTCATGTGCAATGATATTCCAGTCCTGCAGCTCCAGTAGTATTTTATGAGCATTCTTATCTATTGTGCCAGCAGATAAAGCTGGCATTACTTAACATGTCACAAGGCTTGGGTCACTCATGAAATAAGCAGCTGGGGGCAATTTATTCTCTCCAACCTACAGAAATGGTGCTGGTTGTGCTCGTTTAATGTAAGTGTGAATGTGTATGGAAGACTCAGAAGAGAATGATGTCAGCTGATCAATATCCAACATGGCAGCTCCAATGCTGTCTGTTGATTTAAAATGAATTTTTACATTTGTGTATATGCGTCTGCTAAGAAATTGTATATTCTGTATGATCAAGGAGTCATGTGGGCAGCCCATATGGTAGCAAGGCTTCATTTGCCAGGGGCTCATGCAACAAAGAAATTAAACACTGCTGGAGTCCCCTTCAAGTTATAGCTAATTGATAGGGGTCCCAGCAACACTGAGTGGTCAGTGTTAAAAAAATGTACAATCTTTACCATTCAAATTGGAGCACAAAGAAGGGAAAACTCATGAATTTTTGGAAATCACAGGTTGAATAGACATAATGAAAAATGGAAATATTTTGACTTATTCAGTATCAGATATGAGTGCCACGGGCAGAAATGTCTGCACTTACACACCTTGGCTGCTATCATGAGGTTAGTAATGGTCGTTTAAGGAATGCTTTGCTTTGCTGAATGCATTCTGAGCACACAAATCATCAAGATCCTCTGCTGGCAGGAGCCATTTGCAATTGCCAACTAAGGACATCCTAAATATGCAAATATTGCTGAATGGCTAAGGTCTGGCAAAGAGAAGGTGCTCATGTTACATGCTAACTCCATACCTCATGAAGAGCACTTCATAGTTTTTAATTGCACCCACTTGTCCAGCCATATCCATAAATATTAACACTTTAATGACCGCCGATATACCTTTTAACAGCGGTCATTCAGGGGCCCTATTCCTCACTGCACTGCCGCTTTTTAACAGCGCTGAGGAACAAGGGAATAGCACTGCCTTGCAGTCGCAATTCCCACAGGTAACAGCTGACACCCATGGGCATCAGCCGGTTTTGATACTGATCTGGACTGATTAACCCTTTAAATACCGCTGTCAACCGTGACAGCGGTATCTAAGAGGTTAAAAAGGCACCCTGTGGCAGGATTGGTAACCACAGGTACCGATCGTTGTTACGAAGACCCCAGGGTATGGCAGCCTAAAAGATCCCTCTATGAGCAGGGTCTTACAGGCTGTGTCAGTGAGACACTGAAAGATTTTGTGTCCTGTTGTATCCGAGCACAGCAGCACATGAGAACAGTGATCAAAATGAGAAATATTCATGTCCCACAGTGAATAGGCTTAGTGAAAAATGAAAAAAAAGAAAAATAAAATATGTAAAAAAGTAAGAAAAAACACGAAAAAAAGAAAAAACATATAAACCCGTTTCACCACTAAAAACGCTGCGTTTGTGTTAATACAGAAATTAACAAAGAACACATACTTGATATCAAAGCATCCATAAGGACCCAATCTATTACACTGTCATGTTATTTATTACATATGGTGAATACCATAAAAAATATACCAAAAAAACACAGAAATTGTATATTTTCAATAACAGTAAATAAAATATGATCAAAAAGACATAAAAAAAAAGTGGTAGAAATGAAAACGCCAAAATGTCTCGTAAAAAACAGGCCATAATGTGGCTTATTTAGAAAAAATTAATAAGTTACAGCTTTCAGAACATGGTGATGCAGAAACAAATTGATTTTTGTAAATTCTTATTTTTAGTGTGTAAAAGCAGCAAAGCATAAATTAGCAATACAAATCTGGTATTGCTGTAACTTTACTGACCCCAAGAATAAATCGGTCTTATCACTTTTACCATACAGTGAACCGCACATAAAAAAAAATGAATTGCTGGTTTTTGTTCTTTACCCATCTAAAAAATCTTACCGTATGTTGCCCAAAATTGTATCAAAAAAATCTCCAACTCATTGCACAAAAAATAAGCTCTGATACACCTCTGCTTGCCAAAAATAAGAAAGTTACAGCTCTCAGAATATGGCAATGCAAAAACTATTATAAAAAAAACATTTTTACTGTCTGACAGAAGCAAAACATAAATAAACTATATAAATTTGGTATTATTGTACTCACACTGACCCGCAGAATAAATCCATCCTATCACTAATACTATACAGTGAACCGCACAAAAATTAAAGTACCGAGATATGACTACGATAAATGGTTGGATCGGTGATCGCAGGTTTGAGAACATGTTCTCAAATCAGGTGATCCTCGGTCAGCCAACCTGCTGCATCGTTGTGTGTGACACCGCGATAACGATGTCGTTGACGACTTCGCCCATTCACATCAGTGAACAGGTATCATTCGCTGTGTTGTGGGAACGATACCTGCTCACTACATCGTTGGTGCGTCGTCTACGATATCTATATATGTGACATCTCACCAACGATGTCCTAATAACCACGTGCTCACGAGATTGTTGCCGACATCGTTTCAACATCGTTCTGTGTAACGGTACCTTAAGAGGTATTCCTGAACTGCTGTCATTCTACCTCCAAAATATCAGTATAATATTCTGGTCACATTTATCCTGCACTCTCTGCTGAGCGCTTACTTCGGGGTTTCCATGTAAATCCCAATAACTGCAATTCAGATAAAACCCCCAACAGAACCATTCACTAAAATGAGGCAGATAGAGACACGTCGGCCTCCGTCTGGTCTCTGTTACGGTGAGATCCCATTACTTTATAAGAAAGGTTAGGGCCCGGCTGAACCGCTCAGTAGAGAGGAGCCCAGAACTTCTTCGGCACATTATATAGACATGAATTGCAGTCTAATAAACGATGAATCTTGTGGACTGTAATGTTTTTATTTGTTTCAAAATAATTGTTCAAATCAAGGAAGCGAAAAAGGGGGAAAAAAAGGAAGAAAATAGATGGTAAGGGAAGAAAACTAAACAGAAAGCAGAGGAAGCAAGAAAGATAGTGTAGAAGAGAAATGCCTACCTAACTTGAGAGTCAGTTTTGGGCAATAGTAGTTTTCAGTAGGGAGAGGAGTGTAATGTAAAAGAAAATGGGCGTGGGGGTGGGAATAGGAGAAAAAAAGGAAACTTGAGGATGGGTCCCAAGGGGGACCTGTATATGTGTATGTAATCAAAATGCTATAGGGCAGAGGTCCCCAACTCCAGGCCTCAAGGCCCACCAACAGTGCAGGTTTTCAGGATCTCCTTAGTATTGCACAGGGGTTGGAATCATCCCCAGTGCAGATGATCACATTAGCACCTGTACAATATAAGGAAATCCTGAAAACCTGCACTGTTGGTGGGCCTTGAGGCCTGGAGTTGGGGACCTCTGCTATAGGGTCAAAGAGATACCTACTTAGGGCCAGGAACTGCAGATACAAATGAAAACCAAGATCCCAGGTAAGGGACACTATGAAGGGGGAGATATGATTAACATCTAAAAAAGAATGTTCAGCACAACCATTCAGCAATCTTGGAGCTGCTCATTGGCTGGTAAAAACACTCTTTTTTCAGTCACCACTTCTCCCATTTTATCCCTCTCTCTATTCTCGTCCACAGATTATTTTCTCCTACAAATCCTTATTCTAGAGACTTTTCCTCTTATTTTATCCAACCTTAGGTAAACGCTTCTTGTTTTTTTATTTAATTTTATTTTTGTTCTTTAATTTTCTATTCTACGACATACTTGGATGTGTATTTTTTGAATATGTAAAAATGTATACATTGTATCCTGCCATTCCTTTTGTTTTTTTTGTCTTTTTTTTGTACATTGAGTTTTATACCCTTGATAAAGACCCTGATGGGGTCAAAACGTTGGGTGAGATCCTTGAATTGAAACAAATAAGGACAACACAATTTACAAGATTCACCGTTTATTAGAATTCAATTTACTTTTATTTATGTGACTATTGGTTCATATCCATCATTTTAGGCGTCTTTTTAGCATTCAAGTGCTGATGACCACTGTTCTGTGCATGCCTAAAAAGATGGAGACCAGTGAGGTAGATGCCAAATGGGCCCCGAAGTATCTCCATCTGCCTCATTATGGTGAGTGGTTCTGTCGTGGTTTCGTCTGAATCACATTTTTGGGGCATTTACGTTACATGAAAACCCAGACGTAAGTGCTCAGCGCAAAACACAATATTGTGATCCAGCCTTAGGTAAGTGCCAGCGATCAGGACCTGCCACGTTATGGACGCAGCATTTTTTCTCTTGCATCCATGTCAACGGTCAGGATTCTGGGCGCAGCGGATTTTCACTGTGTTCTCCCGCTGAGAACACCCGCATCTACGCAAGCATAAAATGACATGCTGCGGCTTAAGAAGCCGTGTCGCTTGCCAGTTTATGGCATGGGATTTCTATAAATCCATCGAATGTGCTTGTACTGTACAATGCAGCATTTTGTACATAGCAAAAACACTCTTCACCCAGAACACTAGTAATCCTGATCGTGGGCACTCACCTATAAACTAAAAGTGATCAAAACATGTTCTGAACCCAAAAAATGATACAAATAAAACCCCTAACTTATCCGAAACAAAACCAAACCTCACCCAGGTCCATCATCTATCACTGGAAATATAGTGGGCTCCCATTAGTGGTAGAACAAGGACTCTGGAGGAAGTGACCACTACCACCCACAAATAGAATTCAGTGAAATCTATGCTCCCAAATCTAAATGCCCCCCCTTCTTATTAGCACCCCTTTGTCTTAAACCACAGTAAGGCTGCCTTCACACTGCAGAATTGTCACATAAGTCTGGTTCCTTGAATTTCAAGGACCACACGGACAGGCACTGATCTGTGCAAATGGATGCCAACTGATGCCCACAGACCGTTTCTGTATGGATCCATCATCAGTCACCAGAGATGTGTGGGAGGAGCTGTATCTTGCTTCTGAGCATGCTCAGTACAGCAAAATGGATCCATGTCATGGATCTGTTTTTTTCACGGATCCGCACTCCAAAGACATCCATGTTATTTCATACGGACAGATACGGATCTGTGTCCGTCCGTTGGTGTCAGTGATTTTCAAGGCAGCCCAAAATCGGAACAGTCTCTGATTCTGGGTACATGAAAAAAACTGACACAGACTGATCAGTGACAAAACTGACACACACGGATGGCCACTTAGAACCGATCCGCGCCCATAGGGATACATGAGAGGCCAAAACTGATCAGTGGCTATCAGTTTTACAACGGATAGACCCAAATCTGAAATTGTGCAGTGTGAAGGCAGCTTAAGTAACTGTGTGGCACCACTGTAGTGGGAAGAACGCACGTCATTTACAGGATGCATGTCTGAAAGCAGAAGCTGGGCACAATCTATGGGGGCGCTACAATATATGGGGAAACAATATATGGGGGCACAATGTATGACTACTAAACTGGCAAATTTGCAATTCTCTAGAAAGCATGGCATGGATTCTATAAAATAGTCTCTGCAGCCATAGGTGCGATTTCTACATCGGGGTCACTTTGTTTTTTTTTTGCAGTTCTGGCACCTTAGGGGCTCCTCAAATGTCGCCTTCAAACTATTCTAGCAAAATCTGTGCTCTAAGACCCTGTGCCCACACTGCGTATCTGCTGCAGAAAATTCTGATTTACAAGCCCATATCTTTCCTGAAGTCAGCAGCAAACTCTGTGAGATTTCAGGAGTGCTGTGCTCACGCTCCAATTTTTAATCTTGCGTATTTGATGCTGATTTCGGGGGCAGAACAATCTGCAGCATGTCAATCAGTGATCCATTCTCTTACAGCATTTGTCAGCCGTCCGGTAATTGACTTCATTATAAAATGCGCAACTGAAAAAAAGGCAAATATGTGACAAAAACAGACCAAGAACACGTGAGACTTTTTTTAATGCTTTTTTTTTCGGCAAAACGGATACAGAATTTTCTGCACCAAATACACAGCGCGGGCACATAGCCTAAAAGCCAAATAACACTCCTTCCTGATCAGGACTGCCGTGTGGCCAAGTAGAACTTTTAGACATGTGTGATATTGCTGTACTATGACACTGGATAACAACCTGTGGGGTCCACTTTTTGGTGTTCGCTCTTTTAAAACCGAGTAATTTGGTGATAAAGCAACATTTTTGTGAAAAAATAAATAAAACTTTCAATATGATCTGTTGCTATTAAATTCAGTGGTGTACCTGTGCGTTCAATATGCTCACTATACCCCTAGGTAAAATACTTAAGGGGTCAGGTTTCCGAAATGGTGTCAGTTGTTGGGGGGGGGGGGGGGTTTCCTCTATTTGCGCACCTTAGGGGCCCTGAAAATGCAACGTGGTGTCTGCAAACTATTTCAGCCAAATTTGTGTTCCTAAATTCAATTGGTACTCCTTCCAATCTGATTGCATAAAACCCACCAGTCTTCAGTTCTGCCACCAGGCCCTGTAAGCCTGGCTTACCTAGGGACTGGTACCCTGCATGCAGCATATCCCTTTGGAGCAGCTCCTGCTTCCTCCTCACTGGATAACTCCCATGCCTACTCAGCCCTACTACACTCAGCTAACCCCTCCCCCTCACTAGGGAGTGAGTCACATGCCCAAAACAGGTATCAAGTGCTCAGTCTCCTAATAAGGGATCAGGAAGTGTGTGTTCGCTTCAGACTTCTAGTAGAGAGAGCTCCAATACTCCTCAGACATGTTATTGCAAACGATGTTAAAGTAATACCATTTGTGGTGAGCAGATACAGAGGTGTCACATAGTGATGAGCGAGTGTATTTGTTACTATTCGCTACTCACACGGATAGTACAGTATTCACAATACTCGTTCCTCGGCGAGTATCGCTGGTGCTTGTGAGTGATGTGTGCATCCATCGTTATTGATCTAACACATATTGCCAGCTCCTTTCAGTACACAAAGTGAGTCGGCCCCCCAGTGAGAGTAGATTGAATGTTAGGCTCTCTGGAGGCATAGCAAGGTGTTTTATGCAGTCAAAAAAGCCTCCACCCTCCTGCTATGTCCTGGAAATGCTCGTTTTATGGCCGTATGTGTGTGGGCGGAGCCTATCACTAATTGACTAACATTGGACAAGAGATTCGGATGAGTACGCGAGTATTATTATGAATATTTCGCTGCTCGCTCATCGCTAGCACCACACTATCCCTTGTAAAAGTGAATAAATTAAGGCCAAGGTTAGGGATGAGTGAGTACCGAAATATTCATAATCACTAATACTCGTAACTAGTACATTGTAATACTCGCAGATTCGTCCAAATAGCGAGTCCAATGTTAGGCTCCGCCCACACACATCTGGCCATAAAACGAGCCAGTGCCTAAGGCCCCATTGAAAGTCAATAGGGCTGAAAATGAATGAGGGTGCGTCCAGCTTGTGACGGATTGACACTGATGGCAAAAAAGGCCAATGTTAAACCAGCCTAAGGCTACGTTCACACATTTGCGTATTTTGCTGCACTTTTTTGCGCGCGCTTTTTGCCGCGTTTTTCGGCCGCGCAAAAAATCGCAGCAAAATACGCAGGGGCTTTCACACACTGCGCTTTCTTTCCCCCAGAAAGCGCAGTGATGTCACAGAGGGGAGGAAGAATCCTGCTTCCTCCTCCCCTCTGTGACATGTGTGACCGCCCCATTAGACTTCACAGTGTATTAATAAACACTGTGAAATCTAAATTAAACAAAAGCAAGTGTGTGAAAAATAAAAAAGAATGAATACTTCACCTGTCCGACGCCTTCTCCCGCTGTGCGATCTCCGATTCCAAGTGAGATCTCTTCTGACAGGACCTGTGATGACGTCAGAGGGGGGGCGTTCCCATCGCTGATTGGCTTCTCGCGGTCATGTGATATGCATCACATGACCGCGAGTGCCCGGGAACGCCCCCCCTCTGACGTCACCACAGGTCTTGTCAGAAGAGATCTGACTTAGAATCGGGGATCGCACAGCGGGAGAAGGCGTCGGAAGGTAAGTATTGATTCTTTTTTATTTTTCACACACTTGCTTTTGTTTAATTTAGATTTTACAGTGTATATTAATGCACTGTGAAATCTAATGGGCGGCCACAGCTGTCACAGAGGGGAGGAGGAAGCAGGATTCTTCCTCCCCTCTGGGAGAATACGCAGAAGTAGCTGCGTAAACAATTGACATATCAATTGTTTACGGAGCTGCGTTTTCTCCCGGAAAACGCACTGCGTATTTTTACGCAATGTCTGCACTGCAAAGTGAATTTCCCATTCACTTTGCAGGCAGACAAAAGGCACATTGCGTATTTTGAAAAGCGCGCGTAAAAAAGCGCAGCAAAATACGCAATGTGTGAACGCAGCCTAAGGCTAAGTTCACACATCGCTCTTTTTTGCGCGGGTGCTTTTACCAGCGTTTTATACCCGTACAAAAAAAGAAACAGTGCTGTTCAGACAGCAGGCTTTATTACGGCCCACGGGAGAAGTGATATCACAGAGGGGGAGGAAGAATCCTGGTTCCTCCTCCCTCTTTGACATGTCTGCCAGCCCCCATTTGATTTCGCAGTGTATTAATATGCACTGCAAAATCTAAATGAAGGAAAGTCAGAGGTATGAAAAATAATAACGAATGAATACTTACCCTTTCCCACACCTTTACGCGGTCACCGGTGCAGAGGCAAGGCGACGTATCGTCCTGCCTGGTCCTTTCATGAGGTCATAATGACATCTTGGGCGCTGAGTGGCCGCTTGCAGTCATGTGATATGTATCACATGACTGCGAGCGGCCAATCAGCGCCCGGAACTTCACTCTGACATCATGGCAGGCCCTGGCAGGACGATACGTGGCCTTGCCTCTGCACCTGAGACCGCAAAAAGGTGTCGGAAAGGGTAAATATTCATTCGTTATTATTTTTAATACATTTGGCTTTATTTAAATTTGGGTTTCACATTGTATATTAATACACTGATAAATCAAATGGGGCGGTTACAGATGTCACAGAGGGAGGAGGAAGCAGGATTCTTCCTCCCCTCTGAGATCAGATCCAGCAGCGCCGGCCCCTATGGGAAAAAGCACCGGCGCTGCTGCGTAAAGAACTGACATGTTAATTATTTTTATGCTGGCGCTTTATCCCATAAATGTGCAGTGTATTTTTACGCAGTGTCTGTACGGCAGAGTGAATTTCACATTCACTTTGCCGGCAAGCACACGGCACATTGCGCATGAAAAGCGCATGCAAAAAAGCGCTAAAAAATGTGCAATATGTGAAATTAGCCTTAGTGGTGCGCCCTGTGTGATCGAAATAACATTGGGGGCCGTTTAAAGCAAAAAACACATGACAGGTTCCCATTAATGTTGTAAAGGGGTATTCTGCGTTATGAAACCCCTGTCACCCAGCTGCAGCTAATCAGTGTGCTTAGCTACTGGAGCACTGTGCACAGCGCTGTACCCGGGAGGGAAGGAAACCACAGTGCATTGAGGTTTGGGGGGGTCTTCTGACACCTTATAACCTTTTTAGGAGTCTTTATTATAATGTCCTGATATGAAATATGAAAAATCTGAAGGCAGCCGCTTTGTAAATGCAGCTCTAGAATAGAATACTGTAATACTCCCATGGTAAGTATGCACTTTAATATCTAGGAATGATTGGTGATATGCACATACAATAAATGGTAGACTTTCTTACAAATATCTTTATTTTTTAATAATAAACTGTACATAAAATGTATTACAGATGTATCTAGACTACAGAGAAAGACGCTGGCGGTCTGGAGATAATCCGGAGCGCTGCTTAGTTCTTCTTCTTGAAAACCTGATGGCAAACTTGATCCTCACATGTTAGGTCCTAAAATGTAAAGATACAGTACAATGAGTAACCCGGGGTCAGACACGTCGTCAGCACATGATGGCAGAGCTGGTTCTGCAGTATTATCCACCCTAAGACTGTGGGTGGCGCTGTCCCACCAGACCAGAGGATCTATCCGTTCCAATTATCGCCATATAGTATAACAGGGCCACAGAGATCAGACAGAAGAGCCCATATGAGCTGATTTTTCTACCTAACCAGTTGCAGTAAAGTCATTATTGATAATACATGGAAATGGATATACAGTTAATGTGGCGGCAGGACCCTCCGTGTACTTTAGTCTAACAGTAGCCTGGGTCGGACCACTATTCACATCCACATGTTAAAGGTGTTGGCCACCATGACAACGTCTCATCTATCCACAGGATATCTACCCTGTTTCCCCGAAAATAGGGCGCCCCCCGAAAGTAAGGCATGCCAGGGGGTTTAATGTGCCTGTAAATAAGGCACACCCCCCCCCCCCCCGAAAATATAGCATGTCTCTATTTTACAATATTTTACCACAGCATGCAGCTGTGACTCCTCCAGCCCGCCTCCCGCTTCCAGCCCACCCCCCGCTCGTGTCCCGGTGCCCGTCGCTGTGAGCGGTGCGGCAGATGCATGTAGACCGGCACCGCTCTATTTTTCAAGCCACTGTCCTGGCCAATCACAAGCCAGGAACTGCCCAGCGGCCAATCACAGGCCTTTCGCTGCATGACGTCGGCTTCTGGCCTGTGATTGCTGCCCAGTTGGCTCCTGGCCTGTGAATGCCTGGGCCAGTGGCACCGTACACCTACAGCACCTGCGGCAAGGAGATGAGAGAGGCGCCATCCTCCTTGCAGCGGTGAGCACCGGGACAGCGGCGGGCAGCTAAGAGCGGCGCAGGAATGCAGCAGGGATCGGTGAGAAGTGTCCCTGTCTGTGTGTGCTCCTATGTGCGTGCCCCTGTGTTTGTGTGTCCGTGTGTGTGCCCCTGTGTGTGTGTGTGTACCCCTGTGTGTGTGTGCCCCTGTGTGTGTGTGCCCGTGTGTGTGTGTGTGCCCCTGTGTGTGTGCGTGTGCCCCTGTGTGTGCGTCTCCATGTGTGCCCCTGTGTGTGTTTGTGTGCCCCTGTGTTTGTGTGTCCGCGTGTGTGCCCCTGTGTGTCCCTGATACCATATTGGGGGATGATGGGGTTACTTTATTTGGGGCCGCAAGGGGATGATAAAAGTAAGACACCCCCCGAAAATAACACATGGCGCATCTTTAGGAGCAAAAATTAATATAAGACGCTGTCTTATTTTCGGGGAAACACGGTAATAGGTCTCTGATCGCTCCTCATTGTACTTTATGGACTGTGGCATTCTCTGTTTCATTGGAGAAATATAATTGCATGTCAGAACAAGTTCATTGACAGATTCTAAATTAACTCCTTCTGCAGCCATCAATGTGCAAAGAAACAAGCAGCCCATAAAAACAAAATAGTGGATTATTTTTTTTAATAAAATCTAATTGCAAAAATGATTTTAGCCCCACGTACTATGGCATCTCAATGAATTAGAATATCATCAAAAATCACTGTAATATTGCCATGTTTCAGGGCGTTTCTGGGAGCAATGAAACACGTTGACTTAGGCCGGTTTCACACCACGGCAAGATCAGGTCCGGGGCTGTCCGGTGTAAACCTGATGGCCCCGGACCCGATTTTGCACTAATGCAGCCCCCTATGGGGCTGGATTGAGCCGGATTGCAGCTATTAGCCATTTGGTTTCCATCTGTCCGGGAGGATCTGGGCGAATTTGGATTTTTCTCCCGGACACAGAAACGTTGCTTGCAGTGTTTTTGTGTCCGGGAGAAAAATTGGACAAAATCGGATTCTCCTGGATCCGGCGCCCCCTAACATGGGAATCTATGCTGCCATCTCCAACAAAAAAATCGGATCCGGGAGCCAGACGCTTACGTTTAGCAGCGAGCGCTGGTAAACTTCAGCACCATCATCTGTCCCCGGCAGAGATTTCAGCACCGCTACTAGCTCCCCGCTAGCCACGATCTTGAAATTTCAGCCGCTGCAGCTGCGATAGGAGGAATCCGACTGCAAACCGGACTGGAGGGCATATTTGCCCTCCGGTTCTGTTTCAAAATCGGGTCTGGGGCTGTCCGATTTACAGCCTCGGACCTGATCAGGCTATGATGTGAAGCCGGCGTAATAAATCAATATTATATTCACACTTTGAAGTCTCGTGGAATACAGCAGCGCAGTTTTTAATCCTTCATCCTTACTACTTTAATTTTCTGAGATAATGATTTTTGGGTTTCAATGGCTGTAAGCCAATATCATCAACATTAACAGAAATAAAAACTTGAAATAGATCCCTCTATGAGTAAAGACTCTATATAATATGTGTTTCACCTTATGTATTGAATTAATGAAATAAATTAACTTTTTGATGATATTCTAAGGGTACCGTCACACCTGGCGATGGCACCGCCGATTTCTTAGGTGATGCGGGGGCTTGGCTTATCGGCGGCCATATCGCCCCTGCATTGCATAATGTAAAGGGGCGATGTCGGCGCTAATTATCGCTCCTGAGTGGTCGCCTGGTTTCACATCAGTGATGTGAAACCAGGCACGCACTCTGGGGTGATGTGTACACATCGCCCCATGTAACAGGGGGACGGCAATCTGACAGGCGATGGGAACCATAGGCTCCCACGTAACAGCATTGCCGCTGGGGTTTTTGAACACCGCCTGTCAGATCGCCGGTGGGTCGCCGGAGGTGTCGCCGAATGTAAACATGCGGTGGCGAAGCCGATGGGGTGCCAAAAACGTGCGCGGCTCCGGCAATATCTACGGTGCCATCGCCAGGTGTGACACTACCCTTATTTATTGAGATGCTCTAGTACATGCATTTAAAAAAACAAACAATGCCCCTGAAGATATAGTTTCATTAGTTACCAAGAAAATTTTGTCTCCCTCGATCCACTGCTTCCAGCCGCGGTTATTCTTCTCTCCTTTCTGGACACAGACCAGTTTATCTCCGTCCCAGGACACCAATGTCTGCAACATAAACAGAAGAATCATCAATGTCCCAATATGAACACGGGAAAATGTGATGTGTCCATGAACAGTCGGCACGACCGGACCTGCACCACACGGTTGTCCAGGGTTTTAGTCTTCTCCTCAAATTCTACCCCGACTGTGAAGTCCACCTCGTAATTCCTGAATGTGCTGAGGGTCTTTGTCTGAAACTTATCTCCATTCTGAATGATTTCTTTGGTCTGGGTCAAATGAGCAGCAATTTTCCGGGTGGCAAAGTCAATATCTGCAGAACAGAGGGAATATTTTATCAATGGCTGTAGATGAACCATCTAGTTTTTAAAAAGAACCTAGTAGCAAGTTTTTGCTGCGTAATTTGAGAGTAGCATGATACAGCTTGATTACAGTGATGTGTCACTTATTGGTCTGTGTGATGCTATTTCTATAAAATCATTATTTTATCAGCAGAAGATCATCACTACAGGACTAGATGTCTCGTGCCTCCTAGTCAACTGCTCTATAAAACCGCACCCCACCACTGATTGGCAGCTTTCTGTCAGTGGAAAGTGTACACAAAAAGCCGCCAATCAGGGGTGTTCTTGGGGCTATCGAGGGTGAACCATTCAGAGCTCTGCTAGATCTACAGCAGAGAAAACTGTGATTGTATCAAAATTTCATAATGCAGAGCAGCAAGTGACGTCCCTGGAATCAGGATCTCTGCCCCTACATCATGCTGCTCTCAGATTACATAGCAAAAACCTGGTGACAGATTCCCTTCAACTATTTGCCAGACTCTAAACATGCTGAGATGAGTGTGACTACAGCTATAAAGTCTGGACATTGGGCTGGGCTGTGCCCTTACATGCACAGATCTCTTTCCTAGGGTTAGAAAAATGTTATAACATTAAAATAAATAATATGGTTTGTATTGTGATCAACATTTACATACCACTATCATACAATACCGCCTGATAATCAGATCTAGAAGTATTATTACAACTGTGATCCTAGACTATTTTACCAATATGCTACTATAGCACTTTAAAATAAGTGTGCATTTTTCAAAGGCACCACCAGAGGGCACCACACACTGGTGATTGCAAGCCAAAAGTAATTTGCAACCCCAGGTGCAAAAAGACTGACGGTCTTTGTAACCTGAAACCAATCTATTGATTAAATCAGGTTTTTTGTGTCTAAAATGTTTTATTCATTTTTTACATAGTTGTTTTTTAATGTATTTTTTTTTTATTTACATAGCAAAATCTGTATTAAAAATAAAAAAAAATGGAAATCTAGAAATTTTACAATTTTCACAATGGCACTGGGACTTTTTTAGATTCACACTTCCTTTTGTTTCAGGAAATAACACATGTACATGTCACTGACCCTATTATTTGTATTATAATGTCTAGTAAGGGAGGGCAAAGGTCATTGTGCAGATTCGAGGAACAGCTGTGACATCGTCTATTGTGATTGGTGGATCTGGGGTTATCAGCTGGGTTTAGAAGTGTTACCTGTTAGAGGAATCCTGCCTCTGATGATAAGGAAACTCCTGTAAACTCTTTGTAAAAGAATATGGAGAAGAAGTCAAAAAAGCCTCAGTGGCCAGTGTAAAAATTGTAAGATTTGTTTTTGAAGAGGAATGGCGAGCGCGCTACCAAAGGATTATCTAAGTGAGGACCCATTGTACGTCTGTAGTACCAAGACAACGATTCCTGACAAATCCCTGGTTTGGCAATTTCCCTTGTTTACAATGCTCAAACTTGACGAGGGGCTCTACATTCATACATCCAAGAACGGGTAAAGTTTTTCCGATTAAAGATTACTTTACGTGTGAATCGGCCTTTGTGGTTTATCTAATCAAGTGTCCGCATGGTCTTGGATATGTTGGAGAGATGACCCAGCATGTCCGGAACCGCATTAGTAAACATAAGGCTAGATGCAAGAATATGCTGTTACCTATCCCACATAATGTTATCACCATGGGTCATACTGTTGCTCAGTTACGCTACCAAGTAATTGAACACATACCAGCCCCACGAAGAGGGGTGACCGTATACGTAAATTACATAAAAGAGAGGCTTACTGGACTCACCACCTTTACACATTGCAACCTAAGGGGTTAAATCATGAATATGAGGTCTTTCACTAACTTTCTATACACTGTATTCTTCTTTATAGATGATCAAACGTACATCCGGAGTGACATGGGATGAGGCCCTAAATTACTTTTTCTTCATGTTTTTATGTTGGAGTGTATTCATTATATTGTATAACTTGTGACCTTTCTATTTATAGATTATTAGGTATTTGTGAATAGCAGTAATGTTTTTGTCATATTTTAATCCTTTTCCTCTTCTTTCCCTCTTGCAGATGCGCTAAATAGCCTCTTCAGGCACTCCCCAACTGGCAGCGCCCATGGTTTTGCTTGTATTCTTCAGTTTGAGTCACTGTGAACCATTTAGCGGTTTGCGCATGCGCACTATCCCGCACTTCCGGTTTAAGCGCTTGCGTTCCAAAACCGTGGCTTTCCTGCTTTCCACTGACGCGGTATGCGTTTCCTTCGACACAGACCATTACCCGCCCAGGCACAACCAATGTCCAACATAAACACATGACATAAATGTCCCAAATACGGGAAATAATATGATAGTCCATGAACGTCCGGGACTTATGCCTGCATACACCTTTGTCAGGGTTTATTTACTATCTAATTATACCCTCGACTGTGATAGCACCTCGTCAAATTCCTAATTGCTGAGGTCTTTCAGGTGAAACCCGTCTGAATATTCTCCTGACCTGTCAATAGTAGCATATCTTTCCGGTCATAAGTCATATTCTCACAAATATTTCAATCAATGCGTAATGAGCCTCTTTTAAAAGGAACTCCTTCCTGTCCTTTCACGCAATGGTAGTTAAAATAATAGGGCTGACAGTTGTCACGAGTATATTCCTTATTTCCGCTCATAAACGCATTATTTTACAGCAGATTGTCCACAGGACTAGATTGTCTTGCCTTGTGCTTGTCACGTCTGTAACAACCGCGATCCGCCACTGCAGTGGCTGCTAAAAAAAGCAGAACCATCAGTGGTGTCCGTGGCTTTTGGTTTCGACCTCAGGCTCACTTGTCTATCAGCAAAAAACGGCTTTGTACTCAAAAGCAAATGCAGAGCAGCATGGGTTTCCGGACAGGCTACGCCAATCATCGCTGTCGGATAGCATGCAGAAACCTGGTGTAATTCCCTTAACTTTTGCATACTCAAAAACAGCGAGTGTAAAGGTGACCAGCAAAGTCGACATTGCTGTGCGTTCACTTAAATCCATCTTTTCATAGTTAGAAAATGTATACACAAATTAAATATATGTGTGTATTGTGATCACATTACTTGATCCGACCCATCATACAATCGGATTCATAGAGATTAGAAGTTTTATTAATATTGATCTAGACTTTTTACCACATCATGCTACCATTACATCACTTTAAACATTTTTCATTTTTCAAATGCCCCAGCCGCACCACACAATGATGATAGGGAATTAAAGTAATTATCAATTTTTATATCTCAATAATACTCCCTACTTTGAACCATGAACAGTCATGATTAAATCAGTTTTGTTTTCTACTATTTTATGTCTTTTTTTCATTTTTTTCAAATGCCATTTGATTTCATTGCATGTTATAAAAGTAAAAAATGAAGTTTAGGGGCAATGTCACCCGCATGACTTTTTAAGATTCGGCACTTTCTCTTTTTTGGATAACAATACATGCACTATGCCAGTCATGATCCTTTATTTTTGTATTTATATCTACTGAGACCGATCACATCGGTTTTTAAAGAAGGGCATTAGACTCAATTCGTTCATTTGCTACACGACTGAGACTGTCATCTTGGCTGTTCCACATGACCACCGGCTCGCATTGCGTCGCTAGATTCTTCGTCAATGCCCTTACGACCAAGATTTTCGAGCGCATACCACCTAGAACTCAGTTGAGTGAGAAACGTCTGCAGTATAATACAAGATAATACTGGATGCCCATTATCTCATTTTTCATGTGTGTCTTAAATAAAAAACACTATAACAGCAACCTTTGGACTTTGATCACTTTATTGTGTGCCAGGACTACCTGTTACCTGTGGATACTATGACCAGATAAGTAGGAGCAGGTGATCTGATGAAGTCGGAATATATCACCGAAACGCATTGTGATAACAACACCCGTGCCTTAATAATCCTTGTACCTGGTATCTTATCCTGGCGCTCAGATACACTGTCTCCTACTAATCTTGCCATTATTTGTTTTTCTCTGAGGAAAAGAGTAAGGGTGCCGTTACACAAGCGATGTTCCAGCGATCCCCACAACAACCAGGATCGCTGGAACATCGCTGTGTGGTCGCTGGGGAGCTGTCAAACAGGCAGATCTCCTCAGTGACCAGGGAGCCACCTCCACATCGCTGGGGAGGATGCTGGTAGCCATGATAAACAGCGGGTATGCGCTGCCTAGATAACCAGTGTTTATTATGGTTACCAGGTCCTCCCGCTTACAGGCTGTGCTAAGCGGGAGGACGCTGTTAACCAGGATAAACATCAGGTATCTAGGCAGCGCGCGCTGCTTAGTTACCCAGTGTTTATCATGGTTACCAGCCTGTGAGGTCGCTGATCGCTGGTCTCTCGCTGTCACACACAGCGAATGGTGCTGACCTGCAGGAGCCCAAGGACCAAACAATGGTCCTGAAGGATGTGCAGCGATCAGTGATCTCACAGCAGAGGCTGATCGCTGCTACATGTCACACACAGCGATATCACTGGCGAGTGGTTCGCATTCGCTGTGTGTGACGTACACTTAAGGAGCTGCGGAGAGAAACTACCTTGGTAATAACACTCCAGGATCTGCACCTGAAGGGCCTGCGGTGACGTCACTGTCACCTGACTCATGTCCAAACCCGGGAGCGCTGGACTCGTTTGGTGCATCGAGAGACATTGCACGCTGTCTATCCTTGGTTGTATGGGCTGTACAATAAGTCAGGTTAGTGATCTCAATCTTAAGCCTTCTCCAATAGATCACCAGGTATTACCCTAGGGGCGCCCTTCTGTCTTATTTTTTTCCTGTGGATATACAGTGGCACTATACCGAACAATGCTGTCCACCATGTTTATCACACCTGGGGCACATGGCAGATTTTTAGTTTTCACTCTGGACTGTAAATCACTTGACACATCTGAATGAAATTGTTTCTGCAGCAAGTGAATGGAAATTTACAAAGCCAATTTAGATGCAATTTATCTTCTCGTTGACAGCATACTCCATATTATCCATATGATAGGGTTTTTCAGACTTGGGACACAGTCTGCAGCTATCCTCCGTGACCAGAGATTGCGGAATGGTGGCAGGGTGTGCATGCTGTTACGATTCCCCGGTATTACCGTGTGAGTGGGTGGTCACTTGACTGCATGGATGTGATTTATTTTCCTACTCGCAGTCAGGTGCCGACAAGCCGCTCTCAGCTCTTATCCTTTGAAGGAATTGAAAGAAGCCGGACGTGTCTAGTCATCCAGAAACCTGCTCACACCAGCAATATCGGGGAAGCATGACAATGTGCTCCTATATGTTGCGTTAGTTCAGGAGTCTGCAGTCACATCAACGACTGTAGACTTTTGTACTTGCCTAGACAATCCTTTTAATATGGTTATTGATGTATCAGTAGAGGATGCAGAGGTTTCAGTCAGTTTGGATCAATTGATTTCAAGCTGAAACCACCTCTGTCATTCACTTATGGAGGTGGAATGGTCCTAAAGTGTGACCGAATGAACCGGCAGCATTGTCACACAACTGGCGAAGTGTATGCTAGCCCAAACTGCCAGCAGAAGTAGCTTTGCCTGCCAGCATTGAAGGAGAGTAGGGGCTCTGAAGCCAGTTGGATCCAGTAATCTGCCCAACTTCACGGCAGAACATGAAGGCTTTAAAGCACAGAGCCTACTCCTTGACTAGGACACCAACCCCCACTGATAGATTGCAGAGGTGGCTGATAACAGGCAAAGAGCAGTATACGCTAAAATTACAAAAACCCTCCCTGCTTGTGGATTTTTATCTTATGGTAAATTTTGCTTGTTTTCCGCAATCACTTTGCAATTTAAATTTTACCAATTTAATAATATGATATGACCTCTTTAATCCATATCAGCTTTTCTAGCTAACACCTAACATATATAACAAAGCATTATTTAAGCAGCACAGTAAAATAGGAAGATGGGTGCAAATTCTTTCCAAAACAATCTTCAGTTGTGCATAGTATACAGACCAAAAGAAATGGAAAGCAGCACTCCTTGGATAAAGTGAGGTTTATAGGCTTTATTGGGCTATGAAGTGTGTACAGGGCGACATTTGTCACAATGGACTTTCCTCCAGCCAGGGACCAGGGCTGGAGGAAGGTCTATTGTGACCGAAATGTCGCCCTGTACACACTTCATGGCCCAATAAAGCCTTTAAACCTCACTTTATCCAAGGAGTGCTGCTTATCACTTAACAAAAACAGATCTGGTTCACGTTGACCTGGGTGGCATTGTACAAAGCAACCGAGAACTGTAGATACATAAGCCAACACCACATATGGAGTTTACCATAAATTGCTGCAAATCTGAGATGAGGGCAAGTTTAGCACATGGTTATTATGCATTTTCACAGCAATTCATGGTAAACTGTGGCTTTGCTGAACAGCAAACGTCTAAATGTAACCTTGACCAAATCCTCCATCCCCACCTATAATGCTGCATGAAAGTAACCCTTGGACATCACACTATACAATTCTCATGTAAGCACACATCTTCACAAGGAAACCTCACTAACCTAAAGTACATTTACATTCATAAACCTGTAGAAATATAGAATACCTAGTGCCTTCATGTATCCATCAAAATTGTCGTTAGTCTCCATGACCCAGGTGCCATTGTAGTCTGCGGGCATGATGATGTTCTAGAGATGGCGTGCTGCACAGAGTGAGGACAGGGCGGACTACAAGAAAAACTATTCTTACACTATTCTGGCTTATATACTGTGGAGTGGAAGACTTCCTGGGATCCTGATAACAAGGTTTCAAAGTCACAGATAAAATTGACAAGAGTTTTTATCTCTAGTAATAAGTCCATAGTTCAAGTCTGAAATATTATTTGTTCAAAGTAATATTTTATTGCACAGGTGGCTAGAACTGGAGAGACATTAGTCATCTTATCTGATCTCAATATTTTATATGGCAAATTTGTACCTGTCTATATTTATGCAGATGAGAATGGCCCAGTATCAGAGGGAAGTATAAGTGGTGTTATTTTACTGTGGCCAAACATCGAGATTGAGAAGGGGGTACCTGATATGTGGACAACCCCTTTAAATAGAGAATTGGAAGGAAAAATAAAAGCAAGAAGACATTATGGGTCACTTACATGTGAGGGCACGTCTTCAGAGGCATCATATGGATAAAGACAGTAGGCGAGAATGAATCCAAGCCGTGAAAAAATTGACCATC
This sequence comes from Allobates femoralis, assembly GCA_033576535.1. NCBI lineage: Eukaryota > Metazoa > Chordata > Amphibia > Anura > Aromobatidae > Allobates > Allobates femoralis. The sequence continues at coordinate 89,222,036 of JARQOC010000001.1, forward strand.
AGGCTTCATGACTGAAGATACTTCAGGTTTTTATGGTCCAAATAGGTGTTCTTTATCGAGTAAACAACACTATTCCTTTAGAGCCAAAGTTATCGTTACGAACTCAAAGTCACTAATGAAGTACTCCTTTTCTGCTGGAGAGCACAGAGAATCTTTAAATTATGAAAAACTGTGTGATAGAAATGTCAGCCTTAGGGCCCTTTCACATCAGCGTTTTTTTCAAATCGCGGCAGATGCGGTGAAAAAAAACGAATCTGCCGCGATTACCGCATACCGGCTGCACTTGCGGCACGGTTGCGGCGTGGTTGCGGTAAACGCCATACAAGGTATAGGCGGACTTGCGGCAGGTGTGGCAAGTGCGGTTTTGGCACTTGCGGCAGGTGCGGCCGCGAAAAAAAATGCTGTCAGCCGCGGTTTTTTTCGCGGCCGCACCTGCCGCAAGTCCGCCTATACCTTGTATGGTGTTTACCGCAACCGCGCCGCAACCATGCCACAAGTGCAGCCGGTATGCGGTAATCGCGGCAAATGCGTTTTTTTCACCGCATCTGCCGCGATTTGGAAAAAACGCTGATGTGAAAGGGCCCTTAGCTGTCAATATCCCAGCCCAGCACACCTCGAATGCAGAGTGAAGGAATCGTGTCAAGTCTCTTCCACAGTTCTGTGACTGTTGTGGATTTCTTGGCCATAACTTTGTCACCAAGGATTTTCCAGAGGTTTATTATTGGGTTTAGATCAGGACACTGGGCGGCCATTTCATTGTTTCAATGTTTTCTGTTTCAATGAACTGCTTTACTCGTTTTGCTGTGTGATAGGGGGCATTGTCCTGCATGAAAATTGTTGGTTGATTGAGCGCTGAACACAAGTAAGGAACCATGTGTTGTTGAAGAAGGTTCTGATACACACTTACATTCACTCTGCCATGCATCTGTAGTACTTTCAACCCCTGCAACAGAAAACATTCCCCAAACCATGACCCTTCCTACAGCACCTTTTATTGACTTCTTTACACACTTTAGATTCTGTCTTTCCCCAGTTTGTCAATGAACACAGTGTTTCCCCATCAGACCATCATCCTGGTTCATTACCTACCCCATCCTGGCTATGGTTCCCATTCTGGTATATAGCCTCTTATCCTAGATATAGCCCCCATACTGGGATATAGGACCCACCCCATCCTGGTACATTAGCCCCTATAATGGACATGGCCCCATTCTGGTATATAGCCCCTTATGCTGGATATATTCCCCATACTGATATATACTGGGATATAGCACCCCTCATCCTGGTACATTATTTCCCCATCCTGGATATAGCCCCCACACTAGGATTTAGCGAACCCCCTATCCTGGTACATTACTCCCCCATCCTGGATATTGCCCTCACTGGTATATAGCCTCTTATACTGGATATAGCCCCCACACTGGGATATAGTAACCCCCCCATCCTGGTACATTACACCCCATCCTGGATATGGCCCCCATTCTGGTAAGTAGTCCCTTGTGCTGGATATAGCCCCCATCTGGTACATTACCCTCCATCATGGATATGGTACCCATTCTGGTATATAACCACTTATGCTGGATATAACCCCCATACTGGTACATTACCCCCCATCATGGATATGGCCCCCATTCTGGTATATAGCCCCTTATCTTGAACATAGCCCCCACACTGGGATATAGCACCCCCATCCTGGTACATTACCTCCACCCTGGATATGGCCTCCACTGGTATATAGCCCCTTATCCTTGACATATATCCCAGTGTGGGGGCTAGCACCCCCATACTGATACATTACCTCCCCCATCCTGGTATATAGCCCCCTCATACTGAAATATAGCACCCCCCATTGTGGATATGGCCCCCATCCTAGTGCACACACAAAAATAAGCAATATAACTCACCTATCCCTCGTTCCTCTTCATGCTCAAAGTGTCAGCAGCCCACCACTGACAACATAATCAGCTCTGCTGCATTACCGTGTCGCACTTTTCATGCCTTCGGATGCTAAGCTGACACGGTGATTTCATGCAGTCAGTGTCAATCAAAGTGTCAGCATCCAGAGGCAGAATGCTGACACTTTGTCATCTTCATTACGTGCTGCCTGTGTCCTGCCTCTGGATGCTGACACTATGATTGACACTGATTGCATGCAGTATGAGTATGGAGTGTTAACTCCCCCTGGGACTTTGGTTACTGCAAAAAAAGGGAGCACCATCTCCTGAGTTCTGCAAAACCTGGAATTTACTTTTGGTAGGAAAGTAATGTCTCATTTTAGGATTATTCTATCATCTAGGATAATAGTTAATGGTGGGTTAATCAAGATGAATTGCAACTCACTCATTGGGAATATGTTAAGACTACTAATAGTATGGTTTTAAGGGTAAGGGCCTTAAGAGTGGTTGAGGTCTGTGGCTCAAAGAGGGTTCTCATAAAAGCATTCAACACTAGATTCAAATTCCAGGAAGCCACCTTAGGACCGCTTACAGATCTGGAGGCAAAAGAGGCTTTAATGAATCTGCAGACCCAGGGGTGATCTGCTATCTTTCTGGTCAAGGAGAGCTCGTAAGGCTGATAGACAACCTACGACCTGAGAACTCAAATGAATCTATCCCATGTTCTACACTGTGTGCAGAATTATTAAGCAAGGTATTATTTTTATTATTGATCAACAACAACTATGTTCTCAATCAACCCAAAAGACTCAAATATCAAAGCTTAATATTTTTCGAAGTTGGAGTGTGTTTTTATAGATTTGGCCATCTTAGAATGATATCTGTTTGTGCTGGTAACACTTACTGTGCAGAATTATTAGGCAACTTAATAAAAACCAAATATATTCCCATCTCACTTGTTTATTTTCACCAGGTAAACTAATATAACTGCACAAAATTTAGAAATAAACATTTCTGACATGCAAAAACAAAACAAAAAAATTAGTGCCCAATATAGCCACCTTTCTTTATGATGACACTCAACAGCCTTCCATCCATAGATTCTGTCAGTTGCTTGATCTCTTTACGATCAACATTGCGTGCAGCAGCCACCACAGCCTCCCAGACACTGTTCCCAGAGGTGTACTGTTTTCCCTCCCTGTAGATCTCACATTTTAGGAGGGACCACAGGTTCTCTATGGTGTTCAGATCAGGTGAACAAGGGGGCCATGTCATTATTCTTTCTTCTTTTAGACCTTTACTGGCCAGCCACGCTGTGGAGTAGTTGCATGCATGCGATGGAGCATTGTCCTGCATGAAAATCATGTTTTTCTTGAACGATACCGACTTCTTCCTGTACCACTGCTTGAAGAAATGGTCTTCCAGAAATTGGCAGTAGCTCTGGGAGTTGAGCTTCACTCCATCCTCAACCCAAAAAGATCCCACAAGTTCATCTTTGATACCAGCCCATACCAGTACCCCACCTCCACCTTGCTGGCGTCTGAGTCGGAGTGGAGCTCTCTGCCCTTTACTGATCCAGCATCTGGCCCATCCATGTGGCCCATCAAGAGTCACACTCATGACAATCGACGAGGGATTCTCCGGTCGTTAAATTCTTGTGTTACCAACCCATTAAACTCTTTGTAAATAATACACGGACACTGCTTGCGACTTGGTTAAAATTTGGCCACAGCAGCCCTTTTATTAACTATTATTTACATACTAACCCAGGGACACCGCACCCTGGTGTCCCAACATTAAACAATAGGTAACACAGTAATAATACAGTACGTAATACAAATATGTAACCCTGGATAAGCCTGGTCCAGAAGCCACCTCCCACAATGAAACATTATCCCCGGCCGCAACACACCGACCCGAGGGATTGTCCCTGGCCGCAACACACCTACCCCAGGGACGAGGTATTAATTACCGAGAATTAATACCCCTAAGTTGCAGAACCCCGTGCCTGCCAGTTATCTGAAACTGGAGCCACTATACCTTACTAGTGGCTCACCTCCCGGATACCATGATCCATTAAACTACAAGAGGTATTAATTACCTAGAACTAATACCCCTACCTTGCAGGACCCGTGCCTGCAAATTACCTGTAACCGGAGCCACTATACCGTACTAGTGGCTCCCCTCCCAACTCCGATTATCCATTAAACCGCCTCTGGACCAGACCTACCCCCGCCACAGGACTGACCACGTGACACCTTACGTGGACTGGACCCACCACCACCCAACGCTTGCTCAATACGTTCACGCAAGCCCGACATCCCCCTATCTGTTTGAAATAAAGTAACACCATCCAACCTCCAATATTGCAGAGCCAATCACTCCACCTCCCGGTATCTCACCACGACACCCCATTACTGGAGACAAGAGAGACACCACCCACTTGACTTTTAACTTCAGCCTTGAACAACATTTTTTTTTTTTTTTTTTTTTTACAAATCCAGCATACCACCTTGACAAACAGGCCATACTATCCGACCACATCACAAACCAACCCAGTTATGAATACTTCCATCATACCAAATTGCACCTAATATCCTGCATCAACTCCTGAGTTGAACAAACCCAAGATCATTCCCCTCATGCAACCCGACTCATTATAGGGTTGATCCACCCTACCACAATACTCAAGACCCTACCCTAAGGTCTACCCCTCCAAAAAAAAAACACTTGAGCATCGAAGCCACATCCTGCCCCAACTGACAGTCGCATGTTCAAACATCGCCTTGCCCTGCCCCCAAAGGACACAAGCAACGTCCCAGTATACATGCCCAATTATTACCCATAGTAATCAAAACCGGTGATAACTTCATAAAAATAAACACAACACGTCTAAGCAATATGTTACCTTCGACCCCTTCTCCCCGTGCCAGGCCATTTCCCCCCAGCCACGTTACCTACCAAAGAGGCCGCACATTGAGCCGAAACCAGGCTGATTCCCAATTTCAAAACCATTGAGCCACTTAATTGTTCAATCCCAACCGTGGCACCTCTGTGTCAGCGCCAATCCTGACTGAAAGCAACCCATCCTCACCCGGCTGCTTACCCACCTTCCTCAAACATTCCCTTAAAATAACCACAAACTGGCACGGTGATAGACACAAATTATCTCCCTGCCTGTAACAATGGGAGCCAAGTTAACCCACACTTACCTCCCTGACAATTAACAGTGGAAACCAGGAATACCCAAAGTCTTGGGAGACCATACACCACGAATAGTCTCCCTCCTGAACTCAATCCATCTCTGCCTCTTCATCCGCAACATTCCACTCCATCTGGCATTATTACCACATCCCCAGAGCAGAACACCTCCCCAAAAATCCCCCGGTCAAATCCTGCACCTCACGCAGCTTGAGCCAAAATGCAATTGTAGCACCTTCTGCAACACCACTGAGGCTGATTTATAAGTTACAAATTCATTCCCCCAATAAAGGATAATACCAAAGAACCCAACAACCTCCACAGTAAACCCCCATCCCATTCCAGAAACCTGCCCATTCCTGCCACCTTGCTGGAACGGCACCCTGTAGGCTCGATCACCAATCTCGGCAATAAACCCTTAACCCCATTGTCATCACTTTCCCTTAATCATCCAGGCCCTGCATATCCACTACATGCACGCCAGGGATCAACTCCCAATTTACGAGACTGAAAGCGATACAATGAAGTAGCCCCCCCATTTAATACTCCTGGTACGTACTTTGCAACCCCCAATGCTCCATGAAAACACATCCGCACTAACCGACATAGAGACCCTACTAGACATGTTTAAACAACACATTAAAGCTGAGATCACCAGCAGCTCGACACACAGAAAACAAACCCTCCGACCAAGGAAGTTAGGAATTCCAGTTCCCACAATACCGCAGCTAACCGGTAAAATCTCCAATACCATCAAAATCTTTTTTTTTTTTTTTTTTTATGTATTTATTTATTTTTATTTATTTACCCTGCCTCTGGCCACCAGCCCGTACACCGATGACCCTAAAAAGGCACCAAACCACCCAAACCAACCACCTTTTTATACAACTGCCACACACTGCTCGCACCTTTTGGCACTACTGCCCCTCTTTTTTTTTTATTTTTTTTTTTTTATTTATGCCAGACATCTCAACCATGATATTCCATAGAAAAACACCCCACACAACCAAAACTCTCCGCTTTGACCTCAAATTCAACAAATGTGCCAGGCATTTCGCCCACCATACCAACTGCTAGGGACCTAGCAGCCCGCCCATGAACATAATCCTACAAGTAAATTAAGTGCACCCAACAAAACCGCACACTTTATCCCACATTTTTATTTTGAAATGCAAAACCATCACAGAGCCCAAAAAAGGATGAACCTGTCATCCCAACAGAAATGATCATCCAGATAATATACTGACCAATACCAAACTCATCTCACACTGCCCATGCAGCAAGACTGAACACTTCACATTATGAACAATAAACATAACAGCCCAGCAGTAAACAGTCAATATATTATTCTCCATTCACATGCCGCCCATCACATGCTGACTCTCCGTGTGCCCTGATAGCAATCAAAAAGCCATCTTCATGTCCAATATTTTACCATCCAGGCCCCCAAGTACAATTACACACACTAACTCCAATACCCCATCCACAGGTACATAATAACCGTGTTGCCAGTTCCCGCGCGATCCCCATCCTTACTGACGTCCCCAGTCAGGCACAACAACTGAATATGCCTAAACCTGCTCGACTCTCATCAGGCACTATTCCCGACGGGGATATCCTCAATTCCGCCCTTGGCAGCCCCCGAAAAAGACCCATTTCCACCTCCGCTAAACTTGCCATCCGTCTCCTCTGAGTGCTCAATTATCCAGTTTAAACTACAGGATAAAACAACACCACCCCCCGAATCACGTGGTGTCCGAAAAACAAACCAAAACAAAACTAACTGTAAACCACGTCCCCATACCCGTTTGAAACAGCACTATAACCCTCACCATGGTACTTTCCTGTCCTCTTCACCTTCTGCGCTGTTCAATCCAAGCTCCCCCCCAGGCCCTCATACGAAAGAGGTCGAGCCGGGGAAGTAATTACCACATCCACAAGGAAACGTCCTTTTAAACCAAAGCAGTCCTTGATGCAGAGTTAACCTCCACCAGGACAAGCTCCCCGGTAAAGTCTATAAGTCTTGCATAAAGCAGCCATATACCAAAACAATGTGGAGCACCTCCGGCTTCTGTTCTCCACTAGCTCTAGCTAAAAAACACAAACACCTGCAGTGGGAGTAAAGAAAATCTGTCCACACACATCCTCTTCCAGAAACTGTCCCGTTCTTTCATCTCCAAGTGCACCCCGACAGGCCCTCAAAGCACACATACAACTTTCCTTTAACCTATCGACCACTGCACCTCTTCGCCCACCTTGTCAGTCTCCTAAATTCCCCTTCCCGTCACTGCTGTCCCCAACAGCAACATTATCAACAGAACATTGCTACCAACCTGCAGCCCCCCACTGTGCTTTTTAGAACTTCCAACCCCACTTCCACCGAGCCAACCCATGCTCCCCACTGGAGACCGTAAATCCTGTCCTTCCGAACTGCCGTCAGATTATGCACCCACACCAACCTCCTACATCCTACCACCCACTAACCTCTCAATAAGCATGAATTAAAATGAAAATCTATTAACTCACCCAGCTGCCTCGGAGAACTCCTCCGAGCAGCTGAAACGCAGTCCTCCTCCATCTAGTCATCAGTTGTAAGAAAGCTCAGGGGACCTATGGACCCCCCAGGCTGCCGCCGAAATCCGCAGTCTCTTCAGGCCGTAGCCCACAATGGGCTGACCAGTCCCAAGCCCACCCTGCCGACCGCAGGAGGGCTGCTCTTGATCCTTTGAATGCCGGGTTCACCCCAGGACCACCTGTGAGGCACCGCAACTACTCCCTCACTGGAGGGGAAATCCTGCTGGGTTCGTCCCCCCTACCGACCGGGGAAGGGGGAAATCGCTGCCGCCACTTGCCGCCCCTTATCCAAAGAGGATCAGCCGCCGGGTTCATCCTCCACTCCACTGAGAGGACACCGCTCCCGCCAGACTCCATTGCTGCAGAATCAGCCGCTGTGCCCCTGGCATCCGGGGCTCCCAACACACACTGTGCCTGCCGTAGTTGGCCCTTCCTGTCTAGAAGGCCGCACCTGTCCACCCGCCGGCTGCGGGGGCAACATCCATCCTTGTCGGCCGCCCAGCGCGCTCCCTGCTTAAGCCCAGCAAGAAGCCGCCGCCATCTTATATCTGCCACTCCACAGGCCACGGGCCAGAAGTAGGCCATGGATCCAGTCGAGGATTCCTCCCGTCGGCCGGAATAGACCCCAGAGACCTCCAGGTGCCCAGCCCGCCGCGGAGGGTCCCCACCGGGGCTCCTAAATAATGCTCTCCTCACCCCCCAGCATAGGGAGAGTATGCTTCTGGAGGTCGGGACCGCCGACCACGTGCTGCAAGAGGGGAGAGAGCTGGTACCGATGGGAGTTCACAGGCAGCCTGTACTGGAGCCTGCACTGCCTGTGCCCCATGCACCGTCATAGTTACACAGAAAATCCCTTCCAGAGAAGCCAGATCATTATCTGTGTGTGCTGTAAGCTGTTGTCCAGGGAAGCTGCAAGAGGAAGAAGCTTCTCCTTACCTCCCCCTATATTCTTTATATTACTCCCCCCCTCCTTCTTCCAAGACCACTCCCCAGCCAATCACCTCATTTCACATTTTCCTTATTGCAAACTAATGCACCTATTAACCATTTAACTCTCTCCCCTCCCGATTGTCATGTAGCCATTCCACCTTATGGGTTCCTTGGCTTTTCTTTTCATCAGTCCATAAAACCTTTGAAAAATCAGTCTTAAGATATTTCTTGGCCCAGTCTTGACGTTTTATCTTATGTTTCTTGTTCAAAAGCGGTCGTTTTTCAGCCTTCCTTACCTTGGCCATGTCCCTGAGCAGGGCCGGCCTCAGGCTAAATTGCGCCCTGTGCAAAATTCCCCTTTGGTGCCCCCAGACCATGTCACATGAGACATACAGCCAATCAGTGGCAGCTTCACTCTTTCCTCACATAAAACTGACATCCCGAGGAAATCAGGGAACAGCAGCAGCTCTCATTTATTCTGAAGCCGCCATTGGCGATCTGAGTCGGGCATGAGAAACGTGACCACGCATGTCAGATCGCCACATATCGCCAGGTGAGATTGCGGCGTGTGCCGGTACCATAAGAGATTATGCTTCAAGGAACCATTTAACATGGGTTCATGTGAATATACTACTAAGCATGTGTTTATACACACAACACACCTTGCATTAAAATGATGCCCCTCAGCTCCATGAACATAATCATACACCCTTGATGGTAACAATAGCACATATATGTTTATTAAAAAAAAATAAACCTTTAGGACCTGTGCCCTTGAACAGGATTAGCAGCATTCTAGCACTGCATATTTTCTGTTGCGCCCAAAATGCTGCATTGTACAGTGCCAGCGCAGTGAATGGATTAATGAATGCCGTTTCCACTGTGCTTCTATTTTACTCAGTGTAAACTGACATGTGGCAGTGGTGGCAGCTTCCTGAGCCGCAGCATGTCAATTTATGCTTGCAGAGAAGGTAGTGTTCTGAGCGGGAGCATACAGCAAAAGGATGCTGCACCAAGAACCCTGATCATGACACGGACGCTGCGTTCTCCCACTCAGAGGACTAGCATCTCTGCAGAAATAGATTAACAGGCTGCAGCTCTGGAAACCACACCACAGGTCAGGATATGCTGCGTAATGAAGAATCACAGTGGAAACGGGATTAATTAATCCATCCACTGTGCTGCTACTGTACAATACAGCATTTTGGATATCCAAAACGCTACTAATCCTAATTGTGGGCATGAACCAATACGGCCTGAACCCACAATCAGTGTTAGCAGCGTTTTGGATGTAGCATATTTTTGCTACGTCCAAAACACTACGTAATTCATACTTAGGGGTCAGGGTTAGGATTAGGTTTTAAGGTCAGGGATAGAATTAGGTGTTAGGGTCAGGGGTTAGGGTCAGGGATAGGATTAGGTGTTAGGGTCAGGGATTAGGGTCAGGGGATAGGATTAAGTGTTAGGGTCAGGGGTTAGGATTAGGGTCAGTGGTTAGGATTAGTTGTTAGGGTCAGTGGTTAGGATTACATTTTAGGGTCAGGCGTTAGGATTAGGTGTTAGGCTCAGGGTAGGATTAGGTGTTAGGGTCATGGATTAGGGTTAGGTTTAGGTGTTGGGGTCAGGGATTAGGGTTAGGATTAGGTGTTGGGGTCAGGGATTAGGGTTAGGATTAGGTGTTGGGGTCAGGGATTAGGGTTAGGATTAGGTGTTAGGGTCAGTGATTAGGACTAGGGTCAATGGTTAGGATTAGGTGTTAGAAACTACACCTGTTAACCGACTGTGGTCACTCACAACATAGAGAGAGGGCCCGATCATCTCACTGGCATCTGAGATCTTGCTGTGTGTGACAGAAAATAGTCACTTCAGTGATTCCTCACAGCTGCATTACAAGGCAGGGACCAGGGTGATTAGACCGCTGTACATTGATTGTAGCAGGGGCAGCAGGTGTAACTTAACTTGCTCTCTCTGCTCCAATCAAACTGCTTGTGTTGCCATGGCACCGGCAACAGGAGGAGGGCGGGACAGGCACTTCAGGGAGGGCGGGAAAAGCAACTCATAAGTAAGGAGGACGGGGCAGGAGGTAACTCAAGCGTGCGGACGGTGGGGGGGGGGGGGGGCAGCGGGACGGACACTTACAGGAGGCGGGGGCACCGCAGAAGAGAATAGTATTAACCCTTTAATCGGCGGAGCCGCAGAGAGACCTTAAATATCCGTCTCTCTGGCGCCCCCTTTGAAGCATGGCAGGCGGCGCCCTGTGCGGGCGCACGACTTGCACAGTGGTAAGGCCGGCCCTGTCCCTGAGTATGGCACACCTTGGGCTTTTTGATACTCCAGTAACGTTGCAGCTCTGCAATATGGCAAAACTGGTGGCAAATGGCATCTTGGCAGCTTCACGCTTGATTTTCCTCAATTCATGGGCAGTTATTTTGCGCCTTTTTTGCCCAACACGCTTCTTGCGACCCTCTTGGCTATTTGTCATGAAACGCTTGATTGTTCGGTGATCATGCTTCAAAAGTTTGGCAATTTCAAGACCGCTGCATCCCTCTGCAAGACATCTCACAATTTTGGACTTTTCAGAGCCCGTCAAATCTCTCTTCTGACCCATTTTGCCAAAGGAAAGGAAGTTGCCTAATAATTAAGCCACCTTATATAGGGTGTTGATGTCATTAGACCACACCCCTCCTCATTACAGAGATGCATCTGACCTGATTTACTTAATTGGTAGTTGGCTCTCAAACCTATACAGCTTGGAGTAGGACAGCATGTATAAAAAGAATCATGTGATCAAAATACTAATTTGCCTAATAATTCTGCACACAGTGTAGCATACTTGATTGATGTTACTTTCTTGGAATTAATAGAATAGCCCAGGGTTGTGCATTCCAAAGTACAGGCACAGCACGAGAGAAGTCTTGTAGATAGGAGGATGGAATTATTCAGGATAGTAGTCTTAGATAATTAAATATAAAAAAACTGACGAGCACTTCCAAGAATAAGACAAATGTGAATATGTGCAAGCCAAGAAAACTAGTCAATATAACAAAAAAAAAAAAAATACAGCTGCATTCTGAAATGCAATAATATTTAAACATTAAATTCTGTATATGAAATTGGAATTGCGTATTTTTTATAGAAACAATGAGAAAGACTTCCTGCACAAATTGGCCAATTTATAAGAGCCTTTTTCTGTTCAACTCCGGCCTGTTTTTGGGATGTTTCTTCTGCTTCATGATTTTGTACATTGCAGCCATCATGGTTTTGACCCAGTTCCCTGATTACTCTAACGAATCCTAATTTTATCTTTTTCCTGACCTCCCGGCTTTGACTGCGCTTGCTGACTTTTCAGTTTTTTAACCACTGCCTTTCCATAGGCAGCAATCTCCTGTAAATCCAGATCCCTGTATAGGGACTAAATGGTGTCAGGGTTTCTTGGGGTTCTGCCTAGTGTGTCTGAGACACCCCTTTTGTGCCTGTTGCCTCTGATGGATGTTACATGTGCTCAGTCATAAAGGAGTGTACTACACATACCAAAAAAATATAAAGGTCATTAGTGGAATGGAGAGCAAGGGAAGGGCGAAGGAGAATTTAGGCAGTATAAAAATGTGGAGAGTGGGGGTGCAAAAGATAAGTTTATATTGGAGTCTGTGCTCCATAGGCAACCAGTGCAATGACTAGGGCAGGGTGCAGGCATCGGTGTAGCTGTTGGACAGGAATATGATCCTGTCGACTGACTAAGGGCATATTGGAAAAAGGAGCATTTAGAAAGAGGGAGAAGGAGTAGTAGAGAGTTGCAATAGTCCAGATGAGAATAAAGAACAGTAATGGTACCTTTACACGCGGCCACAGGAGGGTAGAAACCGCCAGGCATCGGACACAATTGTGCCTGTTGCCATTACAACACCACGATGTGGCAGCGTGTAATTCAGGAATTTCCGAAGGAACTGCAAGACACAGGAAGGAAAATCCTGAATTACACGCCGCGACTTCGCGGTGTTTTCAAGGCAACAGGCACAATTGTGTCCGATGCCTGGCGGTTTCTACCTTCCTGTGGCCGCATGTAAAGGTACCATAAGAGAGAAAATAATTCTATAGATGTTTTTGAGGTACTGTTGACATGAGCGTGTGAGTGATTGGATATAGGGAGTGAAGGAAAGATCTGAGTTAAATGGAACCTCAAGGCAGTGGACATTTTGTTTGGGAGTTGAATTATGGTAATGGCAGTATTTGGTTTAGGTAAGTTAGTAGAGGTGGGAAACACAAAGTTTAGTTTTTGACAGATTCAGTTTTTAATTGAGGGTGTTTGTGACAGACAAACTGGGGTGTTTTTTTTAAGTAATGCTAGGGTGATGTCAGGAGAAGATGTGTATAAGTGGGTACCGTCATTATAGAGAGGATACTGGAAATCAAACTGATAGTTTGTCCAATAGAGACAGTGAATAAGAAGATGAGGGAGTGCAGGATTGAACTAAGGAACCCCAAAAGTAATGGGAAGCGGTACATTAGTGTATGGCAACCAACCTGCCATCATAATGTGTAAAATAAATAATCGAAAAAAAATATGTAGGGCTTTGCTGTATGTTTCATCCTCAGCGCAGAAAGCAGACAGCTGCAAGCTGCCACTCCTCAGGTGCCTAGTTTTACCTTGGCTGGCAATGCAAAATACAGGGGAGCCCATTTTTTTTTTAAATTATTTAAATAATAATTAAAAAAAACTAAAAAAATAAAACCTAGGTACCACCTTATTTTTATTTGCCAGCCAACAATATTCAAATGAAACCATCAAATACACTGCAGAACATGATGTGTGAACACGTCCTTAGGAATGAGCTGTTCTACGATTGTCATTACCTTCCCCTATCCTCGCTGGTGTAAAGCAGGAGCTGCATTGGGAGTTCTGTAGAAAGAAAATTATACAACTTCTGAACAGCTTCATGGCAGAGAGCTCTTTGTTCTTTTAGTCTTTTCTATACATGTAGACGACAAGTCAATTTATTGACCATGACACATTATAAAATCCGGTTAATGTTTTATTAAAGTACCTAACATCACATTATAAAAGAAAATCACAGAAAATCTGAGCCTAAAATAACAACATTGTAAAAAGGACTAATATTGCTGGGGGGGATTAGAAGAAGCTTTCTAAGATTTTTCTAGGATAGCGGTTTTCGCTCTCTCAGAGTCGGCATCACTGATGAACTTTCTTGAACACTTGTTTGCAGGCTATATCTCCAACACGCATCTCCTAGGAGAAAAATATAAAGAACAGGTATAAGGATCAGGACAAGAGATTAAATGAATTAAAGGAAAATCAAACGTCTGGTATCAGCCTGACAGCTAGACACATTGGTATTAAAGGAAACAGGTTGGTGTTGACAACAAGTGAAATGAACAATAATGAAATCTGATCAAATGATATGACATCAATGTTTAATCCTGTGTACCCCAACCAGTGGCTGGAGTGTGGGAAGCCAGCAGAGTACTGGCAACTTGTTGCTTCCAGTTAACTACAGGTGCCGTCTTCTCTTATCGGAGTCGTTTGCTTTCCGAATTTTATATCTCCATTTGACCTAGACCACCTTGTTGACATCTTCCACTATTATCTGACATCTGAACGCAGCAGTGATTTCTGACGCAATATCTTTACCGCCAAAGATTATGGGGGGTGCATTATAATATATAGAGGGCTATGGGGGAGCATTATACCGATTCCCACAGCCAATCACAGACACTGTCACAGAGAGTGAGTGTCAGTGTTTGGCTGTTACAGCCAGACTCCTGTCAATAAACCACAGGTTAATGAGCGACCCAGAAGTGATGTTACAAGCGCACAGTCCTGAGTAAGTATCACGCTGCTGTTTAATCAGCCGTTTTTACAGCCTTCCCACGTGAGCCCGAATAGCAACATGGTCTTCTCAGGGAAGTCAGTGTGTTTCACACATTATACAGAGAGTTTACAAAAGGCCACCCGTGAAGTTTTTTTTCCTACTAAATCTGTGCACATGTGTACAGTGTATTGTGTGTGTTGATATACTCACCCAAAGCTGCCTTCTTCGCGATCCAATGCTGTTCTGCATCTGTTCACAGAGTGGTTCATTCTCCTTCAAAGAGGGGGCGGGACTGGGCGGCTGTGAGGATCGCATCAGTGACAGCGCGGGCACAGGAGAAGGAGGTGAGCGCACACCACAGCACAGCATAGAGCAGTTACCTCCTTCACAGAGCTGCAGATTCGGCACGGTGTTGCAGAGAAGGAGATGATGGGTGAATAGGGGAGGTCATATTGGGGACTGGGGCATGTTTGTTGGAGTCTGGGTGTAAGCAACCAGCTGTGACGTTACAGTTGGGGGGGGGGGGGAATGATGGCCAATAAATGAACCAATAACCCATATAAAAGGATTTTTTTTCATCATAAAAAACATTTTGCACTTTTTTTTTTAATCAATTGCGGGGTGCGGTTGGGCCCCATGGGGGGCCAATCATCTAGTGGTGTGGAGACATCGTACTGGGTGGCCCGTTTGGTCAGGTGGCAGGATCAATGGGTAGCCAACAGACACTCCACATCATGTGTATCAGTGTTAATGGCGTCCTGTGCAAGCCCAATATGTGCATGGCAAGTCACCTCCTACATGTCTTTATAGGTAGAAGTGATTTTATCTGCCTGCACCTGGGCTTGCTCTACATAAAGGGGTCCGACTGCATCCTGCCAAGTGCTGTATTGGTTTTGTATTCGGGGGAGAAGGAGGGGTTGGCAGCTCCTCCACATGCAGAATGCAGATATCTAGGTAACCATGCAAAATGCTGACAGAGTGTAAATTACAAACTGTTAACATTTTGAAGCCTAGATATACAGACAGATTTATAAAAATCCTGGACAACCCCTTCAAAGTATAATCGTAGTTTTAATCTTTATTTAATAATCAATAGTACGCATGAAATGAATCAACTTTGTAATTTATGTTATCAGAAAAATGTTCTTATTTCTCTGCCAGGATTGATCAATTCTAATGTACAATCTGTACTCAGTGAAGACTTTCCCATTACTGAGATAGGAGATGGCAGCTGTTATGATGAGATTCTATGCAAATAGAAATGTGAGGAGGGAGGGGCTTTGCCTCTAGTTCCTCCCTCCTCCCCTCTGCAAAGAATCTCATCAGTAACTGCTGCCATCTCCTATCTCAGTAATGGGAAAGTCTTCACTGAATACAGATTTTACCTCAGAATTGAAAATTTTGATAATTTGATAAAGTTGCTTATTTTCACTTCACGTGTACTATTGATTTATGTAATGAAAATTAAAATGACGTTATGCTTTAATGCTCTTATGCCCAGTTTCTCTTTTTGTGCATGGGGAACAAGCTGCGTATAATTTTCTCCTCTTCTTAATCAACAGCAAACTTGATTTTGCTCTGTCAGTATATGACCTTCTCATCGTCAGAGGGTGCTGCTCGCTTCCCCCATATGAAACAAAGACGACTTTCAGGATTTATTTTTAAACTTAAACTTTGTTTTTATTTAAAAGAATTTTTCAACTAAAAAGAAAAATTGATAGACCGCCTGGACTGACAAAGGAGTGACTCATTCTATTCCTTCTTCTGAATACTCAGGCAAACTACACACTTATTTTTTGCTGCAGGGATCTATGTGGTTTTGTTAAAGAATTCAAAAGACGAGGAAAACATGAAAGAAGATATCTGGGAATAGAAACTACATGTACGGCAGAGAGACGGGGAGAATAGCGTCTTTGTGTGTAAAGCAAGTTGGTTGAACATTGCTCATGTCCAATCAAAAGCCTTCATCTGGAGGGTTTTAACATTTTGTCAAAAAAGTGAAAGGAGGACTTATTGCCAAATGGATCGTCTAATTCCACATATGATTAAAGAGAGACAAAATAAAAAGTTATTCACGCACAAAGAGAAGACTAAATCGACTCTCTGCTGACAGTCAGAAAAGAAATGTACCATAAGTGAAGTTTCTATTAGAGAGCGAGGCCGAGCTGAGAGCCTGAGCCGCAGACGAGCCCGAGTTTCTGGACCACTCTATAGAGAGCACAGAGTTTCTCTGGACCACTCTATAGAGAGCACAGAGTTTCTGGACCACTCTATAGAGAGCACAGAGTTTCTGGACCACTCTATAGAGAGCACAGAGTTTCTGGACCACTCTATAGAGAGCACAGAGCTGTGGATGTGCTCATGGTCAGCATTCGGGGCACGGCGGCTTTCCCTGCCTTCACATGTCAAGATCGCCTCAGACTCTGCAGCGATAAATTGACATACTGCGGACAAGTGGCAGCATGTAAAGCTGCCTGGCATGTCAGTTAACACTGCAGAGGAAAGAAGCACAGTGGCCATGGGATTTCTAAAAAGCCAAGCCAGTATGCTTGTACTGTACAATGCAGTGTTATGGACGCAAAATATTGCTGCGTCCTTAACGCTGCAAACACTGATTGTGGAAACACAGCCGTAATCTGCCATAAGGGCCAGGTTTTATTGTGAACAGCCAGATATCGGTGGGATGGCTGTTCACATCTCCACTCTAGGGTGTGGTCCAGCACGTATAATGAAGGCCTCTGGATTGATTCAGTGTCTGTATGGAGATAAAGAGTCCTCCAAAGTCGTGTTCATACAAGAGGTGAACAGGCGGACCCCGCACAGGTATCTGGATGGTTTGAGTTCTGTTTCTTTATGACATAAGAGTATGTTTTATGCTACTGAGTTATGAAGTTTAATAAACCAATGCAAATGTAGTAAAGTGCTATGGAATTAATAGCGCTATACAAATGAATACATTTTCTTATGACATTATTTAAAATGAAAACCATTCCTGTGTCTACCTCGATCTGCAGCTGAGTAAAGCAAATCCTTGCAATGGTTATTACATCAATAATTCACAATAAAGCAGAAGGGTCCGTACCAGGTGTAATTCATCTCCTTCCACCCACTGTGTCCAGCCACGTCCTTCCTTTTCTCCTTTCTGTACACATACCAGCTTGTCTCCTTCCCAATTGATTGTTGTCTAAAGAAAATAGATAATATAAAAAAATAAGTGATAGATTTGTAGAAGTATACAACCTAAATCACAACACAACCATTCTGTAACAAACAAGACTTGTATGTGCTGCCAGTATCACCAGATCTCATCCCATACTTCACTGTTCTATCCTCTGACTCATATACTTGTATTGAAAGCATATGTGCCGCTGCATAATTCATGGATGACGACAGCAGACTAAAAGCGGTCATGTCTTATAGAGATGTCCTGATCTGGCCAGTTTAAAGTTCTTACAATATGCAAACGAGAATACAGTAGTCTTGTTGCAGCAGAGGGGCCCCATAGGACCCCATTGCTTCCAAGTGTGAACGCAACATCTGCACCAATTTATTTTTACACCCATTAATGGATGATCTTTACATCTATGGCCCACCTAGGCAAATATTGATGGCATGTGGAGGCCCAACACCTAAGTCCCCACCGATCAGTGGTTATCAGCGCCTATTCTCTTCAACAGCGCCTGGCAGCTGTGGTGTCTGAACAACATCTGATCTGCGGAGGCATCACATATCAGACCCCCACAAATCTATTATAGGTTATCAATATGAAATGCCCGGACAACCTTAATATTTATTATACAAAGATCATTGCAGTATCCTGTATTGATCAATATTAATTTGTGGTCTCAATGCATGAAATATAGCATTTTACACACAGTATGTATACTCCTGCGTATGCACTCAAGTGTGGCCAACATGTAGGTAACTATTGACACATTTTAGCAAAGGCGACATAGCAGCTAATGAGGGTTTTTTTTCTAATGACCATGAGTTTTTTCTATGTGGTTGCATTGCAATCTTCTCTGATAGGCTGATGGCACACTGTAGTGCATCAAACACAGAGCGTGCTTGATGCACAACAGTGATGTGAGTGCTGTGCGTGTGTCTGGGTGTGTATGGTGCGTGTGTTGAGTGTGGCTGTCTGTATGTGAGTGTGCTGCGATTGTGAGGTGTGAGTGCGCGTGAGTGCAACGCTGTCCATGGTCCTGAAGGACTGCGAACAGCATTTGTGGGGGAATTTATGCTCCTCGGCTGTCAGAGCCACGGAGTTTAAATTTTCCCCCTGTACTGTACAGTAAAAATCATCTTGTACCGCTGTGACAGCAGCAGTACAAGATGTTTTGTAAAATCACTGTAAAATAGAGAAATATTATGAATCCCTGGGTTAATTTAGCTATTAACCCCATCAGCAGCCTCTGCATGGCTTGCCTCTGCAGAGGCAGCCGACGCGGCACATAAACCGGTGCTGAAAGGGTTAATAGCATGCTGGTGTGGTGACACCATGTATGTAGAGTGTGTCCTCACTCCCTGCCCACATGGTGCTGACTCACTGGCCAGGACTCCGGAGGGACAGGTGTTTTCTTCCTCCTTCTTGTCACGGATGGACCGCACCTGCCGATAGTGGGGCCCGGTGGTACAGATCAAAAGAGAGAGACGTCATGGCTGAACAGCTTAGGGGTTAATTTGTTGTGACGCCACCTATGAGAGTTTCGGTAATTGTACAGACGCTGCGGGACCTCCGGGGGAGGGAATGCAGCAAGATGGAACGCTCCCCACAGGCTGAGCGGTGATCCCCGGAGCCAGGAGCTGCGCAAGATATTGTGAGGCAGCTGCGGTTACTTAGTGCGCTGATGAAAGCAGTTCATAAGGAAGCACGGACACTGGAGGTCTCTGTAACGGGTATTTTACTGTAACCAGCAGGCAGTACATGGCATACAGTGACGGGTAGTGGACCAGGTGGACTCAGTGATAGGTGTCCCTCAGAGATCCGTGGTGTTCCTCCATTCTAGCTAAGTGATGTTGCCGTTGTCGCCCAGGAATACCAGGTCGGGTACAGGGAGGCTGCTTCAATGCCCTACCCAGAGTATACGTTATGGGTGTTTTGGGGAGCCTTGGGTCCCTTGGTGGGTACACCGCTGGTTAGACGACTGGATTTGGCGGTGGTGGGGTGCTCCTGTAAAGCGGTCCCTCCACTCCTCTGGTTCGCATAGAAGTGCTGAACTCCTAGCTTCGGTACCAGCAAACCGGCTGTAGATGGGCACGGGATGATTTTGGACCCGCATATAGATGCCCATACATCGGTTGTAGAAGCACCGGGAATAATGGCGCTCAACCGGGGTGATGGCCAGGGGGCTGCACGGGACTGTGCAGGCCCCCTCTCCTAGGTTGCAGAGCTCGTTGGACTTGCTCCTCTCTCCTCCGCGGCCAAGTCAGTTCTCTCCTACACACCACTACTGCCCACACTCCTTATTGGCCCTCTAACTCAGGGGTCTCAAACTCAGCTGGGTTGGTGGGCCGCACATAGAAAAACATTTATAGTGGGGGGCCGCATCTCTTGTAGGACTAAGTGATATTTTTAGTAATACCAGAATTTCTTGCTCAATGTAGTAAAGTACAAGTTCTGATCCCTTTCTTGTAGTAATGTCTCCATCCTGTAGTAATGTCCTTTTCTTCTGAAGTCCCCCATCCTGATCCCTTTTTCTAGTGATGATCCCTATCCTGATCCCTTTTTCTAGTGATGTCCACCATCCTGATCCCTTTTTATAGTGATGTCCCCATCGATCATGGTCCCCTTTTGTAGTGATGTCCCCACACTGATCTCCTTTTGTAGTGATGTCGCCCATCCCGATCCCCTTTTATAGTGATGTCCCCCATCCTGATCCCCTTTTATAGTGGTGTCCCCCATCCTGATCCCTTTTATAGTGATGTCCCCCATCCTGATCTACTTTTAAAGTGATGCCCCCCCCATCCTGATCTACTTTTATAGTGATGCCCCCCCATCCTGTTTTACCTTCTTACACACTCAAATACACACTCTATCACACTCACACACAAACCCACACACAAACCCCCCCCACACACACACACACACACACACTCTCAAACACACTCTCACACATCCTCATACACACTCTTACACTCACACTCATACACACACTGAAACTCGCACACACTTTCTTATACACACATCCTCACTCACACACTCAGTCTCCACACACACACCTTCTCACACACACACTCACACTTTTCTCACTGTCCCCACTGTACTGACTTCCGGCCTCCGCTGTGCTAAGACTTCCTCCAGCCACCGCCCAGACAAGCTCTGTTGCTCATCAAGATCAATGCAATCTGCCAGCCAGAGGCCCACATGTGACGTCATATTCTGCCGTCAGCTGCGGGCCTCTCATTAGCTGGCAGCTTGCATTGATCTTGCTGAGTGGCAGAGCTTGTTAGTGCTGCGGACAGAAGTCATCACACAGCGGGGACTGCAGCGGCCCCCTGCACTGGGCAATGCATCATTAAGTTGTCCAAGGTGCCGCGGGCCGCATAGTGAAGCCCCAGGGGCCACATGCGGCCCTCGGGCCGCGAGTTTGAGACCCCTGCTCTAACTGGTGATGCATGTGGGGTATGGATCTCTGAGTTAACTGTATGACTGCTGGGTCAGAGAATATTGCTGCTGCTGTTTTGGCTGCAATACCCTCCTGTGACGCACTCGGTGCGGGGCGCCACAGTGCCATCACACCATGGGTCCACAGGGGTTAAATCCTATGTAAAATGTGTTAATCTAATTGTTGGGTATTTGAAATGTCTGTAAAAAGCCGCCGGGTCTGTACGCAATTTGCGTAGCTGACAGACCCGGCATCTCATGACAGGGAGCTGGTACTATGCTGCCGCTCTGATACAGTACAAGGGGAGCTGTCCCTGTGGTGTGGTGCTGAACGCTCCATGTGCTGAATCCGAGACAGGGCTTCAGCACTGTTCAGCTGAGTTTGACTTGCACCCATATACTTGGCCTCTCGTGCGAGGGAATCACGTACAATCGCAGCATGCGAGAGTAATGCGTGAAAATTACATTGATGTGACCTGTATCATTTAAAGATACAAATCCGAGTCCAATGGGATTTTTTCTCGCATTACACTTGCGCGAGTCTTGCACCAGTGTGCCTTCAGCCATATATAGATTTCCAATTGTGTTGGATTTTCTGCACCTGGTTGCAAGACACACGACTGTGTCATAGAACAATAAAAATAATGATTCACCCAGGGGTCTATGGGAACTCGGAACCTGGGCGTGGAGTTGGGCGGGGATGTCACTGGTGTCCTGCCCGGACCCGTAGCCCTGGTAGTCAATTGTAAATTAGAAAAGAAAAAGGAATAAAAAGAATAAATGTCTCATGACGCCACCTGTGGTGTCTGGTGATGGCACCAGCACTGCTGTGGGCCTCCGGGGATGATGGACGGGCAGCTGGATGGTATAGTTCCCCACAGGCGGAGCAGAGTCCCCGGGGTTGTGATGAGGTGACAGGGATTGGTACAGGGAGGTGGCTAGGCAGCCTGGCCGCTGCTACAGTCTCTGAGCTGGACAGGGTCAGGGTTGGAGAAACGGGGACACACACTGGAAGTTGTTTCTGTACCTTTACTGGCGATATTGAAGATACTGTCCAGGGCACATTCCATTTGGTCGGGATGGCACTTCTGGATCTCCACAGAGAGCGAGTATAAGGCCTCCTTGTTACTTTTCCCTTGGTGAAGCCTCTGACCCATGTGTAACTAGGCCTGGTCTCCCCTGCATCTCTGTCACCTGTGTTGTGTGGTGGGAAACCTCAGTGTGGACTACCGCTATCACTTCTCCTGCGGTGTCTGGCTCCCTTCTTGGTTGCTGTACAGTTGTCAGGGAGACTGGAGTCTCCTCGGTGAACCGGTGTTTCTGTTGGGCTAAATGCTCTGCTACAGACTGATTCCAGTGTCCGGGTTGCTTTCTGGGGTGAACCGGTACGGCACCTCTGTCCCAAGTCTGCTGTTACTTCGCTCCTTCCGCCTTGCCTTCGACCTCACTCTTAAGCCCTCACACTCGCTTGGCTGGTTAACTGTCAACTGGCTCGGGCCTAGCGTGGCTCCGACACACCAGGACGTCTTCACAGTTCTCCCAGTGACTGCACACTGACTAACTCCGCCCCCCAGCACTGGTATTTCCAGGGGATCTTGCTTAAGGCTTCAAGTGGAGCTCCCCTTACAGGTCTGGGGTGGAAGGTGTTGGGTGTATGTGGTACCTATTGTGGAAATCTATCCATGCTTGGTTCTGTGGCTACCTGTAATGGCAGGGCACCACAATTATATGCAGCTGTGACTTGTCAGGGATTTGGCCATTTTTTTCTTTACAGCAAAATAACAATTTTAAAATAGTTAATGGGCAGCAACTCACAAACAGCTTGCACAGATATCACAGTGTAACCCCATCCTTATGGCCCTGATTCACATTGGACTAACATCAGTTGAACCCACTAATTTGATGGACTAAGCCAATAGAGTATGTGGACCCTGACAAATGATGGTCAGGAAAATTAAGGATTCGGCATATCCAATTTCAGACTTCTCATCCTTTAGGTCTCGGTGAGCTAAGCCACCACGAGAGGTATGGCAGTGGCTACCTTAGAGAACACCAAAGCGTATCTATGTATGATGATCACCCAAAGTATTGTTAGGTTTAGGTATCTAAAATTGTATGGAGGGGAGCTTTACTGCAGTGGCTGCGGTAGGCTGTACTAACAAGTGCAGACAGGGAGTTTGTAATATTTAAAGTGACTGTGAGTGTAAGAAGATGAACATACTGACACATTACCCCTTGCTGAAACGAGTATTGTTATGATGTATAACGTGTATTGTGTATATGCGTTATTGACGACAGGTGGCGTTTTGCCGACAGCAGGAAGAGTTAGCTTTAAATGTTGGGACTAACCTGGAGAGGGAAGGGTTAAAGTCACAGGACAAACAGTTTCCCATCAGGAGTCCAGATAGGGCCCAGCTTACAGTAGTAATGGACCTAAGGTCTGGCTAGAAAACAGAGTTGCATGATTTGGGTGTCGAGAGAGAGTGAGACAGAAAGTTGACCATGATACAGTGATCTATTGGAGACAGGTCAGAGGATTGACCGAAGAAGAGTAGTTATCATTAGGAGACAGGTCCTGGGAAAGGATGCCTATCAGTACGGCCCTGAGTTTATAACTCTTAGGGTACCTTTACGCACAGAGATAAATTGCTTGCAACTCACTGGTTGCAGTGAAATCATGGACACTGTTCCATTTTGTTGCCATGTACAAATGGAACAATGTGTCCATGATTTCACTGCAACCAGTGAGTTGCAAGCAATTTATCTCTGTGTGTATAGGTACCCTATAGGTAATGGGCCAGAACAGCAGTGTAAGAAGTAGTGAGGGCCTTGGGCAGGAGCTCCCCAAGCCTCAGAAAGTTATAGACTAAGTTTGACCATATTGGCAAGTCCTCTCCATTAAATGAGCACGACAACATGTGGAACCGCAGGTGGAAAATATACCTCTTACTGTACTGTGATGCTGAGCAGAGTTGTGGTGAAGCAAGGTGAGAAAATAGAGGCAGGGACAAGAGAGTGTGAAGAAGTAATCAAAAAGTGTTTTGGAATGCTCTGTGTTCAAGATGAAACATACAAGTTGTGTACCTGCAATCCATTGTACATACTTATCAACAAATCACTGCTAAGTAAAACATCAATTAAGTACTGGTGGTCTCTCTCTTTGAACTGGTTAACATCAGGTATAATATCCCTTGGGAGGGATGGATCTTTTCTTTTTGGTGATATAGAGTTCAGTATTATACTTGAGTACAGTCCTTGTGATGGAGGGAACAACTTCTTAGGCCAACTTCACACCATGTTTTTTGCCCTGTCAGGCTGTGTCTGGTGCTTTGCAGGAGACACCAGACATAGCCTGACAGCTCCGGACAAATTGAACCGGAGGGTTAATATGTACCATCCTATCAGTATAGGTACCTTTACACGCCGCGACGGCAGGCTGGATACATCGCGCTACTTCGCGTGCACGAGCACGCTCAAACGGCTACAAACTGTCAACGCACCCTCTTTACACGCCGCGACAAGGTGCGCTACGCCACGCTACATCTATAGCTAGCTACATCGCCGGGTGTCTCAAGTAGCCAGCTGTAGCGTAGCGTACCATGTTTACACACCGCTCCAACAAGCTACTATGGGCGGACCCGGTGCAGCAGGGATAGCACATAGGCGTGCAACAATCTTGGATTACGAGCCGTCCGTATGATGATAGGACAGCGCAATATCATCAGGATTGACCAGGCATCGCAGGAGGCTGGTTAATAGAGCACGCTCGAGTAATTGTGTAGTGTGACTGGTCAGCTCCTTAAATATCCCGCCCTATGCTGCGACTACCAATCATAAACCAGGAGCGACCTCCAATGATTGCAGATGGGGCGCGGTAACATGGCGACTGTGTCACGCCTTAGATACATGGCAACCACATCGCCGGGTGTCCAGAGTTGCCTTCCGTTGCTTCTTTACACGCCGATACAGCTCGCTACAATCGGCGATGTTGCCTTAAGTTTATGAGCAGAGCCCATAAACAGATGTATCTGTCGCCGGCTGTAGCGTCGCCTCTTCAGACGCCGCTACTACAGGCGATATGGACGCTACAAGCTACAATTGTAGCTTGTAGCGCGATGTATCCAGCCTGCCGTCGCGGCGTGTAAAGGTACCTTAACCCATGCAAACACAGGCAGACCATACAAACTCAGATTCCTTGGTGGGAATTGAAGCCAGGACCCCAGCGCTGGAAAGGCTGCAGTGCTAACCACTAAGCCACTGTGCCTCCCTAATATATCTCCAGTATCTGACTTTTTCTGATCTTTGAAACAGCAAAAGTTCTTCTTGTTGCCCTTATATATTCTCATCTGGACTACTGCAGCTCTGTACTGATCGGTCTCCCTCTAACCAAACTTTCTCCTCTGCAATTTGTGCTTAATGCGGCAGCAAGGATCATATCTCTGTCCAACCGCTTCACCGACGCTTCTACCTTGTGTCAGTCATTGCTCTGGTTACCCATCCACTACTACAAGAAACAATATAAACTCTTCTCTCTCACGCACAAAGCTCTCCACAGGTCTGCACTATCATACATTTCCTCTGTCATCTCCGGTTATCACCCTACTCATGTGCTCCACTTTGCAGCTAATCTAAAACTAGCATCCTCCATAATCTGAGCCTCCCATTTCCGTCTCCAAGACTTCTATCATGCTGCGTAAATTTTCTGGAGTGCACCACCCAGGATGATCTGACTAATACATATATCCTAACATTTTTAAGCGGGCATTAAAAAGATCTGTTTAGACAAGCCTATCAACTCACTTCACTTCACTAATCTAATGCTCTCCTGTTTCCCTTTTTTAATTTTTCCTCAAAATGTGTCTCCTCTTACACATCTGTCTCGGCATCCTCCGTGTGCCGAAAAGCAGTTGGTAACGGTTTACACTGGCTGATGACCGACTCACCCAGCTTTATAGAAAAAAAAATAAATCGCTATTTATTACAATGATTGCTGGACCATACCTAAAAAGCACATTCTACCTATTCTGTCTCCCTATTTCTCTATAGATTGTAAGCTTGTGGAATGGGTCCTCACTCCTCCTGTAGCTGTTGATCTACGTGTTACTTGTAGTGCCTATTTGTCTGTACTTGGGGCAGCACGGTCACTTAGTGGTTAGCACTGCAGCCATGCAGCACTGGGGTCCTGGATTCAGTTCTCACTAGGGATGAGCGAGTACTAAAATATTCGGACTCTCTAGACTCGTAACGAGTAGGTCCCGATACTCGGTACTAGTTACGAGTATAGCGAGTCCTATTTAAGTCAATGGGGAAGAGAGTATAAAGAGGTCTGGCAGCAGAGGAAAAACCTGGAATTCCCTAATTCATTGATTAGCAGCCGGCGGTAAAAAGCCATAAACTCTAAATGAAAACCAGATTCTCCTGGATTGCCCCTGTCCGGAGCAATCCGGTACCATAGAGTCCCATGTTAGGGGGCGCCGGATTGCTCCGGACCGGGGCAATCCGGGAGAATCCAGTTTATAGTACGATGCTAAAAACTGGTCAAAACCGGATTCACCCGGTCCGATGCAATCCGGCGAAAATTAACAATGGCACCAGATTGCTCCGGACCGGGGCAATCCGGTTTGATCTGGTTATAAAAAAAAAAAAAAAAAAAAAAAATCGGACAAAACCAGTCCAGGACAATCCGGTTTTAATTTACAGCTTACGGCTTTTTACCGCAGGCTTCTATACAATGAATTAGGTAATTGCAGGTTTTTCCTCTGCTGCCAGACCTCTTTATAGGGTCCAGCAGCAGAGGAATTGCATTCCCCTTGATTTACATTGGACTCGTTACTGTGCGAGTAATAGCTAGGAAACTCGCAGAGTACGGAGTAGCCCGAGTACCCTAATATTCGGCGAGTAACGAATATTAACGAGTAGACTCGCTCATCCCTAGTTCCCACCAAGGACAACATCTGCAAGGAGTTTGTATGTTCGCTCCATGTTTGCGTCGGCTTCGTCCGGGCACTCCGGTTTTTCCCTACACTCGAAAGGCATACTGATAGGATGTTTAGATTGTGAGCCCCAATGGGACAGTGTTGCAAATGTATGTAAAGCGCTATGGAATTAATAGCGCTATATAAATTAATAAATATTATTACATGTCCCGGATCAATTGTGAAGTGCTGCGGAACATGTTGACATGATCATTATTATTTGTAGCCAGGATATCGCTGCGGTCTCTGGACAGATCTACTTTCTTCTAAGATCTTACACAGCTCAATTAAGAATTATCTCAGCATTGTAATTAACCTTGTCCTTTCCCCTCTGGTGTACGTGGAGTAACCTTTGGACCATTAACTTAAGTACTAAAATATCCTGAAGTAAATCTCTGGTAACTCTTCTGTGAGAATTCACAATACTGCCACAAATACATTTACATTAGGGAAGGTGGGGGGGGTCTGGAATTAATAGTAATGTAGAAGAGCTAAACTTGTCATTGACTGTGTAACGTGAACTCAACCCAAGAACATACAGTAGCAGAGTATATTACAATGTACCTAGTGCAAGGAGTCCTTTTTGTGGCCACGTTCTTTTAGTGGAGAAATCTACAAGCATGTGTGTCATATGTAAAGGCCAGACTTGTGCCACTGTGTATGTCACCTATAGGATACCATACAAACTGTATGGGATACTGAGGGTCGGACATATCGATGCAACCTTTTAAGCCTCACAGTGGTCCAAAGTTGTAAGGGGCCCATTTCTACCCCCAAAGCAAGTGGAATTGTGCATTAGGAGTAGCTCCAGCTCCTGGCTGCAAAGGGCCCATATACTATCCTTGCACAGGGGCCCTCTTCTGTCTGTGACCTCCAGTACAAAAGATATCCTGCAAAATAAAGTAAAGTATGTCATTGCACACCCCTGAATGGATGTCAAAAAGATGCACTGTAACCCCTTAGGAATTGGGCGATTTTTTTGTTTTTGTGCCTTCGTTTTTTTCTACTCTTATAGCAAGAGCCATAGCGCTTTCATTTGTATGTGCCATGTGGAGGTTTGTTTTTTTTGCAGGACGAGTTGTACTTTTGAGTGACACCATCCATTTTATCGTAGGAAGTAATGGTAAGTGGGGGAAAAATTCCAAGTGTGGAGACATTAAAAAAAAAAAGATAGTGACGTTCTGCATTTGTTTTGTTTTTTAGGTTTTTAATTTACAAAGTCAGAGTCCTCAGTGCTTGATACCTTTTAATGGCTAACCGAAAAGAAGGTAAGTAAAGCAAAGCAAGCTTTCGGGACACTATGGCCTCTTCATCAGGCTAATAATGACACAGATTCTGAAGACACACACACATATATACATATGCAGGGTAGGATGATGCAGTACGTCACCTGTCGCATTTACTGCATCATCAAAGTCATCGATATTGACTTGTAGGATTACTACTTCCAATAGGTGGCATTAGAGCGCAAGTTCTCTTTGAAGAAGCAATTTGCAGGTCAAATCACCCCCATCTTGAATTCCACTTTTGACACACTGCACTGATGAGGGGCAGTCACCCCAAAACGCAGCATCTGCAGTTTGGGGTTCTGATCTGGCACAAATCCTAAGTCCTATTAAAAGGCTTGTTAAAGAATCTATTATGACTTTAAGGATTGCTACCGTTATTGGGTGGCATTAAGGTACTGTCACAAGCCGCAATATCGCCTGGAAATCATAAAGGCGATATGTCGCCCATGAGCAATCGCCGTGAAATTGCCTCACGGTTGCGGCGTGTGATTTGGCAATTTTGCGCGATAAATCGTCCCTCGGCCGTTGACTGATTCCTGAACAGTGCTCAGTAATTAGGCGCAATCCTTAAGGCGATATCTCGGTGTTGTGGCGTGTGACAGGGCGATAGTGATGGAAAGAGCGTTGCCTATTATTTCCCGTAGGCGTGCCTCAGCGTGCTGTAGTCCGCGCCCCATCTGCGATGATTGGTGTTGGCTACTGTGTTCCCATTGGCTGTCAGTTGACAAGGCGCCATATTTGAAGAGCTGTCCATTCAGCACCACACACATCTTCAGCTACACAACCGTCCGCAAACTGAGTGCAAACTCCGATAGACAATGGCGTCATGTATTAGCAAGCCTTCCAGAGCAGGCTGACCAATCGGAACGCTGTTGCGTTGTCCAATGAGCGTGTATGGGGCGCCGTGTTAACCACTGTGGCACGCCTATGTCCTCACCGTGCTGAACATGTACGCCCACATTGCCTTTCAGATTGCGGCAAGATTGGTTCCGCTGTAGGGGAGGCGATTTCTGGAGTGACACATCGCCTTAGGTTCAGGGCGAAATTGCGGCATGTGATGCCGCCATCGGGGATCTTAGGCGACCATGAAAAATGTGAGCGCGCACGTTAGATCGCAACACATCGCCAGCTGAGATTGCAGCGTGTGACGGTACCTTTAAGGTAACTTCACACGCCGCAATCTCACCTGGCGATCATAAAGGCGATATGTCGCACCGGAGCAATCGCCGTGAAGTTGCCTCACAGTTGCGGCGTGTGATTGGGGAATTTTGCAGCGATAAATCACCTTTCGGCCATCGCCTGATTCCTGAACAGTGCTCAGAAATCAATCGCAATCATGAAGGCGATATTTCCGTATTGCGGCGTTTGATAGGGCGATAGTGATGGAAACAGCGTTGTCTAGGATTACACCTAGGGGTGCCTCAACCGTTTTGTAGTCCGCGCCCCGTCTGCGATGATTGATGTTGGCTATGGTGTTCCCATTGGCTGTCACAGTTGACAGGGCGCCATATTTGAAGAGCTGTCCGTTCAGCACCACACACATCTTCAATGGCGTCATGCATTAGCCAGACTTCCAGAGCAGGCTGACCAATCGTAACGCTGTTGTGTTGTCCAATGAGCGCGTATGGGGCGCGGTGTAAACCACTGTGGCACGCCTATCTCCTCATCACTTGAACATGTACGCCCACATTGCCTTTGGAATTGCGGCGTGTGAAGGGGCGATGGAATGAGGCAATATTGTTTCCGCTTTCCGCTGAAGGTGAGGCGATTTCCAGAGCGACACATTGCCTTACTTTCAGGGCAAGATTGCGGCGTGTGATGCCGCCATCGGCGATCTGAGGCGACCATGAAAAATGTGCACGCACACATTAGATCGCCTCATAGCGCCAGGCGAGATTGAGGCGTGTGGAGGTACTTTTAGAGTTTTTTCACTTCCTCACTGAAGTGACAATTTACTTTTGACATAGTTATTTATAAAAGATGTTAATTGTAAGAAAACTGATTTTTTTAAGTTACAGCATTTATACTGTATAGATTAATTTGTTTTTTAAATTGGAATTTGTATAAAGATATTATTGCTATAGCATCTGCCAAAAGATAGTCAGCATAACTTTTTGACACAAGAGAAAACTTGACCCGAGGTGAACAAACTAAAAAGGAAATGGGTGTTTATAACAGCGGAGTGGGAGGCAGAACCCGGTACACCATGAAGAGGACATCCAGATGTTCTGATCTCACACGGCAGTAATGTCAGGCTTTATATATACTCTTATCATTGGGAAGGACTGCCGACCCCACAGTAATGGCTAAAAGGGCAGATAATAGCTCTACAACATCTTTCTGCAGCAGTTACTATAGTAGTCAATTATTATAATTGCACAACCTCAAAATGACCTCCTATTACATCCCATACTTTACTGAACATCTATATTCAGAAAAAAAATGATTTACAGCTCAAGGACTGCAAATATCGCTCAGGTTTTTATCCTCTTGTTTAGGGAACATTCAAACATTTAGTATTTGTGGCAGATTTTATTGCTGTGAAAAAAAACAGTGCTAGCAGGAGACATACTGTGTGAAACACGTATATTTTTTGCGGCACTTAGTATACCCTTTTTCCTCCATTCATTTGAATGGGCGAAAAACTGCAAAAATGCTGAAGGAATTGACACACTGCAGATTTGAAGAAACGCTTTGAAGGTTCAAATTCACAAGGAATAAATAAGCATCAAGTGCATGAGATTTTAGTAACGTCATTCACCTTGCTGGTGTAGTAAAATCACCTGGGATAAATACTTTTTTTTTTTTCTAGATGCAACGTGTGCGTGTGCATAAGCCCTTTATGCGCATCTATTCAAGTTTTTCTTTAAAAAAATAAGGTAGCCAGATTTTAAAAAATCAATTTTTTTTTTATAGCAAAAGAATACATTATTAAAGTATACAGAAATATTTCACCATCTAAAGACCATCCAGCAGTCCATATTCTGCTGTATGTTAATTGAGAGAAATAACAGTACAGATTTATCACTTATCTGCCATGCACATGGGTGAAGTCATGTTTTTGGCATCCTCAAGGTAGAAGGTTTGGAGGGACATGGCAGCATTAATTCCACTATATCTATGCATTTGTATTCCTACTCCGAGCAGACACCATGACAAACTGTTTACAGTGTGTAGGATAGAAGGACATATGAAAGGACAGCTGTTGTGCAATGGTGCAAAGTTCACGAAATTGCCTTCCAGCAGAGGTGGTAGAGACTAGTACACTAAGGGAATACAGAACTAATCTCAATAAGGCAGCCATTGTTATAGAAATGGGCTAATCTGGCCTTAATTCTTACCATGCATTTGCGATCATCTACTCCAGTTAAATCCTCTTCAAACTCCTTTCCCACATCAAACTCCATGATGTAGTTTCTAAAAGTGCTCAGCGTTTTAATGACCATGTGCTCCCCATTCTGAATAATGTCTTTGTCTGGTTTCAGTAGAGTGGCGATTTTCCTGATGGCGACATTGACATCTACATAGGGAAGAAAAGAGGAGAGGTTTTAATGTGAAGAATCCTTCAAACCTAAAGTGACTTGCTCCGATTACTCTCAGGGTCGTCTTTCTTTTAATCATTGGCGTATATCTGGCCAAATGAATTCTGCAGTTGAATTATCCAAAATTCATTAGACTGGGAAGGAAAAAGGCTCAGGTCCAATATTGCTAAATTTTACTTAGCAGACCCGGCCAAAATGTGGCCCTTTGGCTGCTCCTGTCTGACCCATAGATCAAGGCAGTCAAAGGGCTGGAGGTAGTGGCATGCTGCACCACACAGCCGCCCCCTGCCCGGCATCTGAATTTCACCCGCATCTATATTCTTGGAAAGCAAATATCAGTGACTACAATGGTGAAAAAGAAAGCGGACAGCTCCCTCTTAAGGCCCCGTTACACGGGACACTGGGAAATATCTCCGGCAACATCGCCGGCAACTCACAGGAGCGCGCATGTTTTTGGCCGCTAGCCTAAATCTCTGTGCTGCTGTTACACCGGGAGACATCGCCGGCAACGCAGCAGCGATGTTGAAAGCAACTATCGCTGCCACGATTAAATTCAACCCTGGCAGCGATCGTTAACATTGGACTCAATGGGGGAAGTTGCTTTCAACATCGCAGTTGCGGTGTCACACTGGGCGATTCTGCCAGATCGCCTGAGCAACATCGCCTGCTTTCAGGACATTGTCCTGAAACCAAGCGATGTTGCTCAATCAACTATTGCCGTTGATATCACCCTGTTGCACTGCACACAGTTGCCAGAGATATTTCCCCGTGTAACGGGGCCTTTACACCACTGAGTCTGTGCATCAGAGTGCAGCAAGCACGATGGTATCTCTACATCGTGTCCACTGTGAGAAGCCTAGTACAATGTGTGGGGGTCTGTGTGAGGACATCTTGGCGCGTGGGGGTCTGTGTGAGGACACAGATGTTGATCAAGGTACAATGACTGAACATCAGGAGCTGCATAATTTACTTTTTTAGAATTAAGTGGCACTCAGGAGTTAAAATGTTTACATTAATTTATAACTTTCTTAAAACTCATACACATAACGACAATACAAAGAAGTACTTGGTAAAAAAATTCAGAGGTTGGTACCACAATCAGGCTGTAACACCTGGGCTAAGCAAAAAATCTAATAGTTTACATCACATGGTAATACACCAACACACTGTTAGCTATGGAATGACAGATATCCAAATGGAAGTGCACCATTCACTCCTCTCCATTACAAGGCCAGGGACAGATCTGCAATATTGGCTACACTCCCTGACAAAAGTTATGTTGCTTATCCATGTTATGTAAATAAAAGCTTATACAACCAATGGATGAATTTAACGTTAGGTTATAAATTACTCTTTTGAAAGCTGAAACCCTCCCAAATGTGGTTTAGGTTAACAAAATAAATTGGCATCAATGCAGAAATATTGATCAGATCATTTAATGAACACAGAACAGTCAGATTTTTGCAAGACAAAAGTTGTGTCGCCCACAGAAAGTAAAGTGATTAATGTGAACAAAATAATTAACTTAAAACACAAATATATGTTGCATAACATTGGTGAATGAAGTTGTGGTGAAATTATAGTCATATTTAATATTTTGTGTGACTTCCATGAGCTTGAAGGACTGCATCCATGCAGTTCAACAATGATTCATACAATTTATTAATTAAGTCATCAGGAATAGCAAAGAATGCAGTCTTACATGACTCCCAGAGTTCATCTAAATTCTTTGGTTTTGTCTTCCAAGCTTCCTCTTTCATCCTACCCCAAATATGCTCAATGATGTTCATGTCTGGTGACTGGGCTGGCCAGTCCTTGAGCACCTTGATCTTTTTTGCCTGGAGGAACTTTGTTGTAGAGATGGATGTATGAGATGGAGCACCATCCTGATGCAGAATTTGACCCCTTTTATGATTTGGAATGTAAGAGGTAGCTAATACTTCTTGATATTTTAGGCTATTGATTTTGCCTTCCACCTTGCAAATGTTTCGCATTCCCCCATATTCAATGTAACCCCAGACAATTATCTTTCCACCACCAAATGTAACTGTTTTCTGGGTGTATTTTGGATACATACGGGCTCCAGTAGGTCTCCTGCAGCATTTGTGGCGGCTGTGGTGTAATTCTACTGAAGATTTATCTTCTGCTACTTTTTCATCGTCTGTTTAGCAGGCTATGGGACTTTGCAAATGCCACACGTTTTTTTATTTGCCTTTTACTTAGTGCTGGCTTCTGGGCACTGATTCGACCATGGAGGCCATTTCAAGACAGAGTCCTACAAACTGTTCTAGTTGACACAGGGATTTGAGGTGACCAGGCCTGTTGGAGCTCTGCTGCAGTGGAAGAGGGGCTTGCTTTGGATTTTCTAACCAACAAACGTTCCTCCTGAGCAGTTGTATTGCGGGGTCTGCCGGACCTGGGCTTGCTAAACACATCTCCAGTCTCTTCAAATCTTTTTTTATTTCTTTGTACTTGACACCGAGACACATTAAAGATGCCAGCCACCTCTGCAGTGGATCTGGTCTTCAGCCTCTTGATTGTCAAGGCTTTGATCGCAGGGTGGATTTTTCGCATGTTGTCAGAGCTCAAGTTGCAGTTCAAGTGAAGGTCTGGGGTGCTGGGTTTCTTTTTAAACACACCCACTAATTAACCAATCATTTAATGAGCACAGGGCAGGATGTAAACTAGGATTGGGCGACAACTTTTGTCTTGCCAAGATCTGACCATTCTTTGTTCATTAAATGATCAATATTTCAGCATTGATGTCAATTTATTTTCTTAACCTAAACCACATTACGGAGGGTTTTAGCTTTCAAAAGAGTAATTGTACAACCAATGGATAAATTTAATGTCAGGTTATAAGTTTTTATTTACATTACATGGATAAGCGACATAACTTCTGTCAGGGAGTGTAGTAATACATGTGTGTCACCACTGGGTTCTCCCACCCATTGATAGTGACTGACAAACCTCTGCCTATGTGCATGCAAAAGGAGAGACACACAGATTGGCACTTTTATCCCCAGAATGGCAGTGCACATGGCCAACAACTGCAACATTCATTGTTATAGGGTTGCCAGACAGCAACAAGTGCAGCGATCGGGAGCCCCATAGGGAATTATAAGGCTGTGTGCCCACTCAGCATTTTTTAAAGCTTTATTCCTTGTAGATTTTCTTAAATTTGAAAGGAAAAATGCATGCCAGCCTAGTCCATGAGAATCCTGAAGTGCTGTGCCTACCTTAAGGTTTTTTCCTTGCAGATTTTGATGCAGAACAAAACAAAAAGAGGATTTTAGAAGACCACTTATAAAAATGGACAAAGAAACCCAAACACGCTAGGTATGCGCATAGCCTTACTGGCTTAAAAAGGACCCATTCTCCTAATCAGTGTAATTCGCAGTGGACATAGACCTCCACCCATCAATAAATTAAATTCTTCTGTGGAAAGGTGAGGATTTGTTCTCACAAGACAACACCTTTAAGGTCTATAGGCTTAGTAAGTAAGATTTGTAATTGGAATAAAAACTGACCGCACCAAGACATTGGTGATGAATGATTGCTCATCTGAATTGTTTCAGAGCATATGTGGTGTACCCAAGGTTCAGTGCTGCATTGGCGCTTTCTCAATTTTTTTAATAAAAGTGTTGTCCACTACAATAACAATCTCTTCTGATTCCACTTGTTTTCCCAGGTAAAATAAAAGAGCCTATAATCACCTCCTGTGCTGGCGCCGTTGCAGCGGTGTCAGTGCTTGCATTCCCAGGGATGGCGTGATGTCGCAAAAAAAAAATCACACGACCAACCACCACTGAATTCTGTCCTGACACAGGAGCATTCAACAGGAAATGAACAGCAGCCACAGCATTTACTTCCTGTTGAGTATCTCATGTGTCCAAATGCAGGGAGAGAGAATCCAGCAGTGATTGGTTGTGGGACTTTTGTGACTTCACATGATCCCTGGAAACACAAATACAAACACTGCTGCAATGGCACCAGCACAGGAGGTGAGTACAGGCTCTTTACTTGGGGGGAAAAAGTGGAATCAGAAGGGGTTAGCCTAATAGTGGACAACCCATTTAAGGGTTTATTCCCAACATCAAACATTACTCTTTATGAATAGGAAAGGAGATAACTATTTCTTGTCCTCAGCAATCCTGAGAAAGTGTTCAAAGGAGTGGAGGTGCAGACGCTCAACCTCTACTCCATTCATTGTCTGAGCCATGCATCTGCCAGAAATAGTGGAACGCTGTACTCTGCTTTCTCCTCCATGTCTCCCTCTCCACTCCTTTCAAGATGGGACTCAGCAGAGCTAATGTACTGTTTGTATTTCCTCATATGGATTAATGTTGTAATCTATGTTATTAATGCCATTCCCAGTTTTGGACTGTGTTAAATAAAAAGCAGAGTTATGTGGAAGAAGATTATACCGTGACTGACCTCAAACTATACAAAATCATGCTGCCCTATGGCATTGTATCACACAGCTATTCTCCAAGGGTACCTGTACACGCCGCAACTTTTGGCGGCAATAGGAGACCATCTAACGTGACCGTGCACATTTTTCATGGTTGCCTCAAATCACCGAAGGCGCCCTTAACCTATGGCAACGTGTCGCCCCGGAAGTTGCCACACCAACAGCGGGAAACATCCGGTAGGCTCCTGACGCCGCTTCACATGCCGCAAAAACCTAAGGAATGTAGGCGTACATGTTCAGCACGGCGAGAACAGAGGCGTGTCAAATTGTTGTACACTGCACCACAAACACAATTATTGGACAACGCAATAGCGTTATGATTGGCCAGCCTGCTCTGGAAGGCTGGCCAATACATGACGCCATTGCCATTGTGTGGTGGTGAACGGACAGCTGTTCAAATATGGCGCCCTGTGAAGTGACAGCCAATGGAAACACAGTAGCCCCCACCAATCATCGCTGATGGGGCACGGTCTCCAGCACGCTGTGGCACGCCTACGGGAAATTAATCGGTGACGCAGATTCCATCCCTTTCACACGCCAAAAGCTGGGAATGTCGCCTTCATGATTGCCTCTGATTTTGGAGCAGTGCTATGAAATCGGAACCAGGCGCAACCTTTTTTATCGCCGACAAATTCCCCAATTACACGCCGCAACTGGGAGGCAATTTCAATGCGATTGCGACGGGCCAACAGATTGCCGGTCAGATTCCTTGCCACGTGTTAAGGTACCTTTACAGGCAGGGTTGTGGAGTCGGAGTCGTGGAGCCAAAGCCCATTTTTGATGGAGTCGGCATCTGAGTTGGTATAAATGGACTGAGCCAGACTCCTAAAAGTATATAAAATGGGTACAGTAGTTTAATGCAGAATGTACTGAATATTTCTTCATAGAAATTTGTGAAAGTTATAAAATGTCCTATAAATGAGGAGAAACAGCTATTGGAAAATAAAATTCTTCTGGCAGCTGTTTATGTGGACCCAAGTCATTGTACACTGCTTGATGATCAATAGGTTACTAAAGGAAAAGAAGTTCTGACTGAGGTAGCAGTTAGGACGACTGAGCTACAGGACTGTAAGGATCAAGAAGACTTGGGTCCTGCCAATGCAGCTGCTGCCATATCTTAAACTCCTCATCGGAGGAGGCTGAACTTTGGCAAGTATTTGGATGACATGGAACAGGCAAAACATTGACGCAGGGAAAGAAAGATTGTACTAAGTCTCCTATAGCAAGCAGATTGAAAATATTTCAGCAAAATTTCTCACATGGTCTCAAAGAAATAAAAAATTTAACTGTTCATCAAAACTGACTGTGCATGAGGGAATTGCTTTATACCCTTAGATTGTTAGAGATGTTGCCCATGTGGTTATGGCTTTTCCTCCAACCCAATTAGTGTAGAGAGGCTGTTCTCTAGCCTTAAAATTATTAGGTCAGATTTAAGGTCCTCTATTCTATTTCTCAGAACAAATTCATAGAATGCACAAATGTTATTTAGTATGTATTTGTTGAGAACTGTTTTTTGTCACTTACTGCATAGTGTATTGCATATTTACAATTTATTAAAGTTTGTGTTCTAAAGCTGTATTGCAATACATTTTGTATACTAAATATATCAATTATATCATAATTATTAAAAGTCGGATGTTCACACTGTACTACAATAAATGGATCACTTAAATATAAGCAATAGATGTGGGAGTTGGAGTCAGTGTAAGGGAAATTGAGGAGTCTGAGGTTTGGCTTACTGACTCTACAGCCCTGCTTACTGGGGTGTTTTCATTCTTGATGCTTTTTTAAAGAAATACATGGCTACTTTTATTTATTTCTCTCGGAGCTATAGTAAGGCCGACTTCACA
The DNA here is from genome assembly GCA_033576535.1 of Allobates femoralis. NCBI lineage: Eukaryota > Metazoa > Chordata > Amphibia > Anura > Aromobatidae > Allobates > Allobates femoralis. The sequence goes on from JARQOC010000001.1 coordinate 89,260,201, forward strand.
CCATGGATTTTCGCGGTCAGGCTGTGTCCGGTGTTTTGCTGGATGCACAGGACACAGACTGACAGCTCTGGACAAACAGAACTGGAGGGCAAATATGCCCTCCGGTCCCATTTTCTCCCGGATTCGGCACTGCATGGCTGCTGCCGCTGTCCAGTGCTGAAATTTCAGATTTGTGGCTCGTGGGGAGCTAGCTGCGGTTCTGAAATTTCTGACGGGAGCCCTCCAGGTGCTGAAGTTCAGCGCCAGCCACCGGGAACCGGATCAGATTTTCTGTCATATCCGGAAGAATCCAATTTTTTCAGATTTTTGCCCTGGACACACCGTGGTGTGAAGCCGGCCTTAGAGCTGTCCTTGTGTGTTGTAGTTCGACTGTCCTATTCACCCCAATGGACACCTGCTGCAATACTAAGTAGAACTCATTATGTTGCACTGTTTGTGCAGGAAAGCAGATAAGTATTTTTTTAATCCTAAAACTGCTCCTTTAAGAGTTTTTGTAATTTCCAAAATCTTCATTCCATAATAGGCTGGAACCCCACTGGTTGCTGAAGAAGGGCGTTATATCAGCTGAAAGAAGAAAAAAAAAAAAATATAATAAACCTCAGTGCTGCTTACTAATATGGGGAATGTGTGACCTGGCTCCGAGCAGTTTCTGTAGATTAATCCTGGTATTACCAGTGTGATTACTGTAGGAATACTACAGTATTATTCACAGTATTTAGTGCATTACAAAACTGTATTTTCCTAATGGATTTACCATTATAAAATGCAAGGTATAATGTGTGCGAGGAATTGTCCACCTCTCCTGAATATGTGGCGCCCCTATGGTAAGGCACCCCAGGGAGGTACTGCACCCCAAACAGAAGGTGTAGTGCCTCCGTAGTTATGGATTTGAGATTTCCTTATAGAATCTGTACTAAGCACCCATACACTAGCCCCCCCTTAGTATAGGGACTGTATATTCAGTAGGCCCAGGGGGTGGATCTTAGAGTAGAGCTGGAGACTTGAGTGACAGTTGAGCGAATTTTAGTCAGACAGTGCTGGGAAGGCAGCCAGAGAGGACATGCCCGACAGCGTTCCTGACAGGAGGGCGCCTCTTAGAGAGAGGTGACCCAGGAACCGGAGGGGATGTACTAGGCCTGGTTGGAGCCAGCTGGGGAAGTCCAGGGTCGACACCGGCATACCGGAGCCGAGGCAATCAGTGGTCTATCCCTGGCTGCAAACCGACAAGCTGTGGGACTGACCGAAGGGAGCCATAGCACCACAGACTGTACCTCAACCTCAGTCCTATATTGGGTCCAGGACACTAAGGAAAAGGACCGAATTCCGGTGGTGGGAGGATTAGCTTGTTGCAATTCCCATCTGTACCGGTAAGGAACCGAAATGTACTTAACTGTATCAGACCAGTGGGCTGGCGTAGGAGCTCTGTAGAGTGGTTAAAGAGGGTAAAGAGGAGCACAAAAAGCCATTAAAAGGGACCATCAACAGACTCTTCAGGATCACCTTACCATCTATGGCTACGTCCCCGTTCAATCAGACTGTGGCTGTGTACTGTATCATCTCCCTGGTACCAGTAAAGTGACGATTGAGTTGAATCTGTGTCTGTGATCCTTTCCTCTGGCGCCTGGAGGGCCTCAGCATCATCAGAGGGGTAAGAACTATGACTCCCCTCATCCATCCCCGCTGCCCTGAGGTAAAGCTTCACCTGTGGGGCACTGTACTACTCTGAGCTGCACCTCCATCACCTTAGCAGCCGGCCGAAGCGCTGGTATCCAAATTACCAGGTACCACAGGTGGCGTCACGATACCATTCCTTCCCCCTCCATCATCATCACCCCCACCATCCCCGCCATTGAGGGTCTAGGGCACGGAACCGGGAACAGACCAGCTGTGATCCTCTCATCGAAGCGACCATCTATCCTGGTATCACAGTACTCCCTACCCTGTCGACCGACTCAAATGTGCTGTGAGAGACAAGACGTTCGCTTCTCCAGGGAGCGTCCAGCATCTCTCTCCCAACTCCTCTGTACACAGGGGCAGAGCGCGTGCTCCTATCAGCCGACAGCACTCTTATAAACTCTAATTATTTAGACTTCTTTGTTGTGGAAAACTAGGACTCCAGGCAAATACCATTCTAACTGATACGAGGGAGGAGAAAGCAACGTATTTGATGTCTGAAGGGTTAACAAAAAGGAAATGTAATAATGTAATGACCAGGAGACAATAGATAACTGTGGCGCCCCACTATGTAGGTGCCACAAAAGGGGTACTACACCCATAAAAGCGGTGTAGTCACCCCACTGCAAGTGGAAGTTATGGCCAGTAGGTGGAATCCTAGAACTCACACCCCACACTAGTCAGTAGGTGGGAGGGGCCCCGGGAGAAGATATAGCAGCCCCCAGGGGGAAGGAGTAGTGTAGAGTCTGGTCTGGTCTAGGAGAGGAGTGTAGAGTAGACCAGTGAGAGTCGAGAAGAAAAGACCAGGGACCAGGCAGTCGGCCTGGAGAAGGAAAGGAGGGACTCCTCGGCTGAGAAACCCAGGACAGCAAGAAGAGATCCCATTAAAGAAGGAAAGGAGAAAAACTCATGGGAGGGTTCACTCAATGTGGGGAGCAAGACGTAACCAGAGAGTTTGCCTCAGGAAGGAAACCGGGTACCGGGGCCCACACCTGGGAGAACCTACAAGGCTCACAGAAACCCGATGGCCGGGGAGGTCTCCAGATACAGCCCCAACTCCCAAAGAGCCCAGAAAGAGGGGAATCAGGAACAGCAGGCTATTGCAGTGTCCAGACAAGGTTCACCCGACGGGTACGAGGGAGAGGAGAACAAGGAACAGCAGGAGGTCAGATTAGTCTTCATGAAATCAGACTTCACCGCCACTGGGAGGCAAGGGAAAGAAAGGAACAGGAATGGCACACAGTGAGGGATCCATCTATCAGCCAGAAATTCCACTTGCAGCACCCGTAGCATTTGTCGTTGTAACATCTACTGCACTGAAAGTACCAGGTGAAGTGACTTGTCGACTCTGCTGCATCCTTTCTTGCATGAATTGTTTCCTTACAGAATCGCTGCCCCGGCGGTCCAGTCCTGCCTACGGAGGACTACACCATCATTGCCGCAATACCATCGACCACCGAAGGACTGTAGTGGTGCTGGTGAGCATCAGCAGGTACTTAAGGTGGCGTCATGAAACAAACTTAATTTTATTTTTCTTTATTTAACCATTGACCACCAGGGCCACAGCCTCGGGCAGCCACCCGTGATATCCCAGACCGAGCCCGAGAGCTGAGTAACCTGCCCTGGGCGAGTCATAACTGCTCGGGTCATGCCCTGGACTCCAGTGATGACCTTTACCTTTCTTAAAAGGAATCGGTCAGCAGATTTTTGCTATTTCATCTGAGAGCAGCATGATGTAGGCAAAAAGACCTTGAATCCAATAATGTGTCAAGATTACTGGGTGCAACATTTCTGACACAGTTTTTAGATTTAGAAAATGGAGTAGTGCTGAGAAAGCAGTGACTGACAGTAGAAGCCTGGTATGCCCCAGATATCTGAACCTGGGACACTGGAGGCTAGGGCACGACCAGAGAACCAGCTCTGAAGAGGTGACCGGGGATAATCCAGACCCCAATCACAAAACTTTCCACCACGGTCTAAGAACATAGTTGTCATACTAGGACTGGTGACCCTGACTGTGAGGGATACATTCACCCGTGAGTACGCGACAACCAGACTAAACCCGAGGGCGAGGTACTACGTTGAGACTGAGAGGCCTGAGAGGACTTTGAAGGAACAACCCAGAAACACCACCTGAGCTGCACAGTTTGAGTTGCCCAGAGCAGTGTAAATTGTTTGAACTGTACGGAAAGAGCTGTGAACTGTTGTAACCTGCTGTGAAAGACCTAGTAAAGTACCCAGTAATCTCAACAGTGCCTGAGACTGTTTACTTCCAGCGTCAAAGTAAAGTCCCGCATAAGGAGCCACAGACTCATCCCTGCACACTGGCTGGAGAGCTGCAGCTTTGAAGTTAGTGAACTGCACTGCACACAATCCCTCACCAGGCCCATCCATCACAACTACTCCTGCCCTGGGGACCCTCAGCCCTACCCGAGGAGGGCTTACCATCCACGCTGCCCCAAGTCACCATCCTCAGCAGGAATGTGGTGGTTCTACTAACCACATACCCCGGGTGATGTCACGACAAATCCCCTGTAAATAACCCCTTTTTGGACTGATCCCAAGCCACGGGACCAGGTCAGACTACCGCGATACCCCAGAGAGATGGAACCGGGCCGGTTCCCAAGTACCCATAGCCTGGGGGTGCATCAGGGTTCAACAATCGAAAGAACCTGTAGCTCACTGACTCTTCTGGCTGATGTTATGGCCACTAGGAAAACAGCCTTCCAGGAGAGTATACTCAATGGTATTGAAGATAAAGGCTCAAAAGACAATTTGGATAATCCATTCAGGACAAGGTTTAAGATCCCAAAGTGGGTAGGAACTAATCTTTTTTGGGTGAATTTGTGACGCCGACCTCATAAATGTCTTGATCCATCGATGATCAGCTAGACTCTGGTCGAAGAATGAACCGAGTCCCGAAACCTTTACCTTGAGGGTACTAGGCTTTACGCCCTTTTCTAGCCCGTCTTGTAGAAAGTCCAGGATCTTGGCGATATTGGGATTAAACAATCTGGAGGAGAAGAACTACACCAGGTGGACTTTCCAGACTTTTGTATAAATTACATTTGTCACAGGCACAGAGCCGAGTGGAAGATTGGATACTGATGTAAAAGGTCTTGCGTCAGGGGTAGTATAATTGGTTATGCTGCCTTCGTGTGTAGAGTGGCAAAACAACTCCTCTTAGATCAGTAAAGTGCAATAAGGATTGCGTTCACTAGTTCTGATATGATTTTCTAGAGCGTCTTCAGTAGAATGGGTATCGGAGGGAAGGCATAAAAAAGACTAAGATCCCAAGGGTGAGCCAGGGCCAGTGAGACATTAGTTGTCTTGATGGAGAGAAAAATATTGAGCTGACTTGGCATTTAGATCATTCGCAAATAGATCTACTTCTGGAAGATCCCAGGTTCTGGTCAGCATAGAGGTACCGTTACACGCTTCAATGTCGTTAAGATATCACCAACGATCTCATGGGAGAGCGGTTGTTAGGACATCTTTTTCACATCGTTGGTGAGATGTCACATGTCTAGATATCGTGGACGATGCACCAATGATGTGGCGAGCAGCTATCGTTCGCACAACCCAGCGAAGTCGTTAATGACATAGTTATCGCGGTGTCACACACAACTATGCAGCAGGTTGGCTGATCAAGGATCGTCTGATTTGAGAACATGTTCTCAAATCTGCGATCAGCGATCCAACGATTTATCGTAGTCGTATCTCGGTGTCACACGCATTGACGTGCTAACAATGTCGTTTGAACGACTCCAAACCCGTGACGTTTGATCAATATCTTTCACGATCTCGTACCATGTAATGGGGCCTTAAGAAACACTTGAGATTGAAACACCACTATGCTGGGAGAAGGTCTTGTCTGCTGAGGTAATCTGCCTGTATATTCGTTAGACTTTTAAGTGTAGAGCTGAAAGGGATAGCAGATTTTTCTCTGCCAAGCAGAAAATTCGGGACAAGAAGTCCTGTAGGCTTCTGTGTTTTGTGCCTCCCTGATGGCAGAAATGAGCCACAGTTGTCATGTTGTCTGAAAAGACTTTTACATGTTTTCCCCAAATTAACAATTCTCACTCCCAGAGAGCTTCCTCGACTGCACGTAGACCTCTAAAATTCGAGGAACGATCTCTCGTCTGCGGAGACCAGCGGCCCTGAAAGGCAAACTGGGAGACTAGAGCTCTCCAGCCTCTTTTGCTGGCGTCAGTATACATTGCAATCATAGGGGACTGTATCCACTAAATTCTCATCCTTAGATTTTATGGATTTAGCCACCAATCTAGATAGATCATGACCAACCTTGGGAGTTGAATTCTCTTGATTAGACCTGAAGGAAAACCGTTCCACTGGGATAAGATATGGGAACTGCAAAGTTCTCATGTGAGCCTAAGCCCAAGGGACCATCTGGATACACGCGGTCATTGACCCCAGAGCCGACATGGTTGAACGGATGGAAACTGATCGTTGCTGCTGGAGGAATCAAAGTTTGGACTTTGACTTGTCTAGAGGGAGAAAACAAGCTTGTTTCTGTTAATCCAGGAGACATCCTAGGAATGTCTTCTTCCGGTATGGAGTCAGGCTTGATTTTTGGAAGTTGACTATCCACCCCAAGGATGTCAAAATGTGAATTAGTCACTGTGTCTGACACTGCAAAAGAGAATCAGAGGGAGCAGCCACTAGGAATTCGTCCAAGTAGGGGATTACCACTATGCCTTGTTTTCTTACGAATGCCATTACTTCAGCCATTACCTTGGTGAACATTTGCTGAAGATAAACCAAACAGCAGAACTCTGAATTGAAAGTGATGAACCTGACCTTGATACTGGATTGCAAACCTTAGGAATCTCCAGTCTGCAGATGTATGGGGATGCGATAATATGCATCCTGTAGATCTATTGTTGCCATCTTGAAATCTTTCCCTATTAGGGGAATAGTTGATTGTATCGATTCCATCATTAACCTTGAATAAGTGACATAACAGTTCAGAGGTTTCAAATTTATTATGGCTCTCCATGATCCTCCTGTTTTTTTCACCAGGAAGAGACAAGAATAGTGACCCTTCTCAAATTCCTTCTCTGGGATGGGAATTACTGCTCCAAGAAGGAGAAGTTTTTGAACCTCCTTCCAGACAGTTATCTGTAATTTTTGAGAAGGGAGAGTAGTGACTCCCAAATGTTGAGGAGGAGGGGAGAGAGGAAAAAAAAAAAAAAAAACTATCCTCATCCCTTCCCTTATAATCCGTAGGATAGTGTGGCTTGATGTTATGTCCCACCACTAGGGGAGGAAATTACAATCCTTCCCCTACTGGTATGGCGCCACTTGCGAGGAAGAGAAGAGAAAATATTTTTCCCATTTTCCCCTTTGGAATAGCTCCAACGATCCACCTTCCCTTTGTCTTTCTGTTGGTGACACTGGGTCTGGGTCTGAAAATTTTGTTGGGGACGAAAGGACCTGGTTTTTGTCTTTGCTTCTGGAAGACTTTTCTTATCTGCCTCTTTCTCAAGAAGCTGATCTAAGACCTGGCCGAAGACTTATTCCCCTTGGAATGGGACGGAACATAATTTGCTCTTAGAAGCCATATCTCCACTCCATGTCCTCAACCATAAAGCCTGTCTAGCACTATTGAATAGTACCATGGATCTAGCTTCAATTCTGATGGATTCCTTATATGCTTCAGCTAAAAAGCCTGTGGATTTCTGTAGTAAGGGTATAGATGCCAGGAGATCTTCTCTGGGCGTGCCCCCTGCCACATGAGATTCCAGCTTATCTAGCCATCTAAACATTGACCTTGCCACACAGGTAGAGACAATGTTGGTGGAAAGTGAAAAAAAGGAGGATTCCCAGGATCTTTTTAACAGGCTGTTTTCCAATCCATCGGGTCCTTTAGTTGGGAGGAATCTTTATATGGAAGAGTAGTCTTATTGGCCACTTTAGCTATCTGGACATCTATTTTTGTTACTTCTGACCAGATCTATGAAATGGTGTTGACTAGGGGAAATCTGCCTTTTAATCCTCCTGGAATAATGTGGCGTTTTTCTGGATATTTTCTTTCATCCAAAACTAATTCCTTAATATTGTCATGGACCAGAAAAACTGATGTTTTCTTGGACCTTAAACCCCCAAACATTTCGTCCTGAAATGACCAAGTCGACTCTTCCTCCTCTACCCCCATTGATGAAAAGTAATATTTCTTAGGAGGGTCACTGTTTTGGGGTAGATCTGTAGTATGCTCTACATCCTCTCCTGAACCAGATGCGTCTGTCGCTTCTGACGAAAATTCAACAATGGTATGGTGACCTTCCTTTTCGTGGGTGCTGGTGGAGCTACCGGGGTGTGAAGGGAGACTGAAGCCAGAGAGGATCAGATCTCTTGTTTGATTAGTCCTTTCAGCTCTTCCATTAGGGACGTTTTTTTGTCACCCATCACTTTTTCTGTGTCACTCATCACTGTCTTGTGTGAGGGGGCCAGTTTCTTATTTCAGACACCGCATCTGCGAGAAGGGACTTTAAAGGGATCCTGTCACCTCCAGAACACCTCCTAAGCTAACAAAACACGTCCCTGCAGCATCCCATCACTAATCTCATTCTTTTGTCTCCTAAAAGCATCCTGTGAAAGTGCATAAAAACGTTTTAATACTCACTCATTAGTGATAATAATTAGCAGGGGCTATATTCTTTAATCACCAGGACGGGCTGTTTTGCAGCCTCGAGGATCCACCCTCTCTCTGTCTGTGTGCTCTGCTTGTGCAGGCATTACCCTCCCCCCTCTCTATCATTCACAGAATGCAAATCATTAGTCCTGCCTTCAGCTCCACATCACAGCAGCACAGACAGAGAGAGGGTGGATCCTCCAGGCTGCAAAACAACCCGCCCTGGTGACTAAAGAATATAGCCCCTGCCAATTATAATCACTAATGAGTAAGTATTAAAACTTTTTTATGCACTTTCACAGGATGCTTTTAGGAGACAAAAGAAGTGTGAGATTAGTGATGGGATGCTGCAGGGACATGTTTTGATAGCTTAGGAGGCGTTATGGAGGCGACAGGATCCCTTTAACATTTTGCTTCTGTGTCTGCTCCTTTTCCCACTGAAAAGACACAAACAGGGGGAGAAGGAATAGTGACCCAGCCCTAATAAAGGGACCTGGAATATACCCCCTACCAAGTAACACTTACTAGGCCTGAGGTAGCGCTGGGCTCTGCATCTGTAGGGCAAAGGGAAGCACCTTCCATCTTGTTAGCAGCATTAGACATCACAGCAACAAACATATATGTTTCCTACCTGCGAGGTGTCTTCCACTAGGGATCCTTATATATGAGGGTCCATGGGTTTCCAGCGTAATCACACCCAGGTGTGCCTCCACCCCCATGATCCTGATGTGGTGGCTGCAATCGCTTGTGGTCAAGCACCCTGGGAAACCCCAAGATTGTGTGGATACCATCCAGGAACGCAACCTGGAACTGATTTGGTCCGGCATCTGACGTCACTTCCGGGCGCGAAGCTGCAGGCCCCACTGAACTGAGGAGGGAGGCCGGGGAGTTGCGGGAGGACCCCGGCCTGATCCACCACCCAGCAATGTCTGTAGGCACAGGAGAGCGGTGTGGTCTGCTCCTCCAGGAGTGGAAGCAGCGCTAGGGAGGAAGGAGCATTGACCCGGCCAACCCGACGCCCGGCTTCCTGGTAAGAGACTGCTTTGCCGACCAACAGCCTCAGGAGACCTCTTCATGCCCCATAGGGACAGGAAAAACTGGTGATAGGAGGTGGGAGGGGCAATTTAACCTCTGTTTGCTGCCCTATTGGGGTCCAGAGGCAACCACCTGTATATTGTCGTGGCGGGTGGGAGGAGAAAAGAAACAGATGATTTCTGTTGCTTATTTTTACATGTAGTATTGAATTATGAAAGGAAATGTCTTAAAAATACCTGTGGAAAAAAGAATGTTAAAAAAACATTTCCCTTTTTAGAAGTCAATGAAGGAAGATGCTATCTTTTCTGATACATCCTACATGCAATCCTGCAATGAACATTTCAGCAGAACGCTGAATACACTGACTGGAACTGTATCTGTAAATAAAGATCAAATATGAATCTCTAGATTATAATCTTTTGTTTCTATAGAAATAAAGTTGGTAAAGAGTTAAGCAATGAAGTTTTAGCTTTCAATATACAGGACAATCTGTCTCATTATTGCAGCATGTGAATAGGATTCAATAAAATCCTATTCACCTCATTGACAACATGGCTGCATGCCACACTGTGGACATAGTTTCAAAATTGACGGATGTCGGGGGGTTATTTAGGATCAGGCATGCTGGATTTACGCATACCTGATCCTTTGTTTCCTGACGTAATGAGATTATACCCTTCTCCCTATTGAAATGATCGTGCACAGTCAGCTAATCCTTGTGTGATTACTATGGGGAAGCTAGACACGATAGCTGGCAGCCAAAACGAGCAAACATCTAATGTGCTTGACCAGCAATAAACTGTGGATCCACAAATGTAGTAGAGGAACAGCCGGTTCAAAAGCCTATGTACTACTAACTACAGACCTATCTCCAATCTCCCGGTCATCTCTAAACTCCTGGAACATTTGGTCTACTCCGTCTAATCCGTCATCTCTGAGATAACTATTCTTGACCCTTTACAATCTGGTTTCCACTACTTACACTCTACTGAAACTGCTCTTGCTAAAGTCTCTAATGATCTACTAACAGCTAAATATAATGATCTCTACTCCCTACTGATTCTTCTGGAGCTCTCTGCAGCATTCAACACTGTGGATCACCAGCTCCTCTCTATGCTCCGCTCTATGGGCCTCAAGGACACCGCTCTCCCGTTTCTCCTCCTACCTCTCCTTCACAGTATCTTTTGTCAGCTCTTCCTCTTATCTTCCCTTTACTATTGGAGTTCCTCAATGCTTAATCCCAGCCCCCTCCTTTTTATGTCTATACACTGCCCCTATAGGACAAACCATCAGTAGATTTGGTTTACAGTACCACCTCTATACTAAAGACAACTCTTGTCCTGAAATCACGCTGTCTCTAACACCATGTCCTCCCTCTATCTGAAACTTCTTGTGTTTCCTCCCTCTACTAAACATATAACTGATATTTTAATTGACTTGGGGACTTGGCTGGTACAACCATAACTCTTATGCAGCATGGTAGCTGTCTTGGGGTCATATTTGACACAAAAATTTCCTTTATTCCCCATTTCATATCACTCAGTGGCTCATGTCAACTGAATCTTAAACATTTTCAGAATCCAACCTCTACTCATGTTTCCAACTGCAAAAACTCTTAAGCCCCCGTCACACATAAAGACATAGTTAGCGAGATCGTTATAACGTCACAGGTTTTGTGACGTTACAACGATCTCGCTAATGATCTCGCTACGTGTGACGCTTAACAGCGATTAGGCCCCTGCTGCGAGATCGCTGATCGTTACAAAGTGCTCTGGGTCATTTTTTGGTCGTTGCGCTCCCGCTGGTCAGCATGCATCGCTGTGTGTGACAGCAAGTGACTAACGATCAGTGACATCACAAGCTGGTAACCATGGTAAACACTGGGTATCTAGGCAGCGCGCGCTGCCTAGATACCCGCTGTTTATCATAGTTACCAGTGTCCTGCCACATCCAGCGATGTGGAGGTGGCTCCCTGGTCGCTGAGGAGATCTACCTGTTTGACAGCTCCCCAGCAACCAGGTAGCGATGCTCCAGTGATCCCGGCCAGATCGGGATCGCTGTCGGGATCGCTGGAGCGTCGCTCAGTGTGACAGGGCCATTACTGTCGCTCTTATTCATTCTAGTCTGCACCCATCTCCCATTAACCAAACCTTTTCCTCTCTAATCCAACCTGAATGTGACAGCCCTATTTCTGTCCAGCCGTTTCACCGTTGCCTCCACTCTATGCCAGTCATTAAACTAGTTACCCATTTACAACAGAATACGATACAAACTTCTCTCTCTCACTGACAAAGCTCTCCATAGTTCTGCACCACCTTATATTGCTTCTCTCAATCAATCATTCTCAATGTGCTCTCCATTCTGCAACTGATCTAAGCCTATCATCCTCCATATTCCAATCCTCCCACTTCCGTGTTCAAGACTTCTTTCATACTGCCCCAGTTTTTTTTGAATGCACTACCCAAGGCAATCAGACTAGCAACCATCCCCTGCATTTTTTTTTAGCATGCTTGAAATTTTTTTTTTTCTAGACAAGTCTATCACCTTCCTTCACTAATCTAACATTTTCCTGTTCTCCTTTTCTAAATTTTCCTTAGCATCTGTTCCTTCCTATTCATCTGCCTTGACATACTCTATGCATGCAATAGCAAATAGTAACTGCACTTAGGCCTTGCTTACATGAGCGTATGAATCGGATAAGTGCAATGCGAGGAAATCTAGCCTTGTACTCAGACCAATATTATTGAGTTATTTAATGAGTCAGAGCAGATCTACATTTTTTTACTAATGCAGATTCGACATGTTGCAAGTACCTCTGCAAAATCAACTCACTTGCACCCATACAAGTCTATAGGAGCGAGTGAAACATCGGACTTTACACTGATGTCATTCGATTGTAGTGTGATATATGCAAAGACTGGAAAAAGGAGGCGATGGGGAGATTAATCTCTCATCTTGTCACCTGTGATTCAATTCTTGCATGCGAGATAATCCAACCAGAGTGAATGTTAACAATCAGTTAACCCATTACCAGGGTAACCGGTCCCGGTGGGAGGAGTGTTAGGGTAGAAGGAGCGGGAAACAAACAGACAGATCTAGTCTAGTCTGAGGAACAAAGCAAGGAGCGGGTCCTGGAGGGACATCGCGGGGAGGGCGAAAAGGAAAAGGAGTAGCGACCCATACGGATGGGGGGAGACCCAGTGCCAGACTGGCAGAGTAAACGGTCTGGGGGAATCCCCGTCCACAACGGGGTACCAGCTCCAAGTCGCGGAACAGGCAAATCCAACCCTGGGCCGCCAACACCGGTGGGTTGCAGGTCAGCCAAGCAGCCCCCGACCTTGTCCACAACGTACAGCCCCACCAGGTACCCTCAAACCGGGTTGAGCCCCTTAGAGAAGAGAAGGGTAACCTCATTACACCCGATGGGCCTTGTAGGAAGTGGGTTTGTGCAGGGCAGCACAAGGATAGAAAGGAGGCGCAAAGAAGACATAGAGAACAGTGTAAGTAGTAGGAGGAACATATGGAGAGCCTCAAGTCACCGTCACATGCGGCAATTTTCCTAGCAATTTCACTGGCAATATGCTGGTTGCAGTGAAATCATGGACACATTGTTCTATTTTGTTGCTGTGTACAAATGGAACAATGTGTCCATGATTTCACTGCAACCAGCAATTTGCCTGTGAAATTGCTAGCAAAATTGCCGCGTGTGACAGTACCTTTAGAGAAACTTTGTACCCTCCGTTGACTACCCAGCCAGCTGAACTGCTGTGAACTTGTTACCAGTAAACTACCCGTACAGAGCCAATAAGCCTCCGGTGTTTCATTCCACTTAAGTAAATAAGTAGCTGTTGCCACAACAACCAGCTCAGCAGCAGCACTGCCCTGGGGACCCTGCGCCGCCTGCAAAGATCTTAGTCAACTGGCTGCAATACCATCATTCCCTGCAGTCTGATAGTGGCGCTGGTGAGCACCAGAAACTGCAGCTGGCATCACGAGACTTTACTGTTTATTTTTTTTCCCTTTTTGTTCAGTGACCCCCAGGGTTACGGGCCCGGGTACCGACCACCGAGACATCCCCCAGTACTAATGCCCAGGTACCGAGTTCCCGAAGACCCTTAGGTGGGTCATTTGGAGCTATAGAACATTATTTACATATGTCTATCTTGTCCCCCCGCTACTCCCCTGTCTTCCCCCTCTGCCAAGCCCTTCACTGGCTCCCCACTTCCCAGAGATCCCGGTTTAAAACATTAACCATGACATACAAAGCCATTCACAACCTGTCCCCTCCATACATCTCTGACATGGTCTCCCGATACCTACCCTCACGCAACCTGCGATCCTCCCAAGAGCTCCTCCTCTACTCCCCCCTCATCTCTTCTTCGCACAACCGCATACAGGATTTCTCCTGTGTTTCACCCATACTCTGGAACTCACTGCCTCAACACATCAGACATTCTCCTACCATGGGAACCTTCAAAAGAAGCCTGAAGACCCACCTGTTCCACCAAGCCTACCACCTGCAATAAGACCCGGTCCACCACACCGCCTCACGACTGGAACTTCCCCCTCCCACTGTATCCCCACCCGCCCCTGGTAGACTGTGAGCCCTCGCGGACAGGATTTCTCCCCTCTTGTATCTGTACAACCGAATTGTCCAGATTTATTATTACTTGTATTGTTACTATGTTACTTGTCCTAGTCTGCCCCTTTTAGCATGTAAAGCGCCATGGAATATAATGGCGCTATATAAATAAATAATAAATAAATATGTAAACGGAAGAAAGTCGGACATAAGTCACATGATGACAAAATGCATGAAGCACTAATTTACTAAACTGGTCTCACCGAATGTGGCATCTCATCTGCAGGCAACATATTAGAGGGCAGGAGGAGATGAGTAGATCAGTAATTGATAGCCAAGTCTGAATGCATAATTATATAGGAAAGTCTGTCAATCACTGAAAAGGACCGTCCACTGGACTAGTTACCCAGAATGAGCAGGCTTTTTAATAAATAAGTAAAAGTTATATCAATTTGTGGAAAAAGATTTAGCACAACTTGCGTTTTATAGCCCAGTTAGATCAATTTGTACTTTACTCATTATTGTAGGCCAAGAGTCCAGTGGGCGGCCTTAATCAGTCATTGTATGCACACATGGGGCTTGATTCATCAAAGCTTTTAGGTCCGTTTTCTGTTGTAAAAAGTCGCAAGACTTTGGTGCGACTCAAGGCTTTGCTAATACTTTGCAACTTTTGGCATTCTAATGACATTATTGCCCTACTTACATATGGAACTATGGCAGGATGGAGGGGTTGTGACTGCGGTTCATCAAACTCATAGGGAGTAGAGGCCTTCACCAAACCACATACTTACTTCAGTTGGTACTGGAATAGGATTTATGGTGAGGTGTACACATAGATGCACGCTAGTCATGCAGCACTCCTGATTAAGGCTAGTTTCACACTAGTTTGGGGTGAAGTATCTAAAGTGAAAGTGAACAGCGCGGACACCACTTGCCTGTGCTTTGCAGGCTTGGCTCCCTCCAGCTCTTTTTGTGTCCTTATCCATCAAAATCCTGGATCTGGACACAGAAATGGCATTCGGAGTTTACAATCCGGGCCTGTCCGTTCATGTCCTTGGGGTCCTGCAAAAATACAGGATCCTACGGACAGGAACAAAACTGTAGCGTGAAGTCAGCATTGGATCTGCGCCCTGCTTTCCTATATTTTCCCTCACTCTAGACCCTACATTATAATAAGGCATTTTTAAAGTAGTTTCTCACTAGCGTATTTTGGAATCCAGGGATATGCAGGAAAAGCCTGCATGTCCCATGAGTTCCCTCGCAATGATAAACTGGATGCCCGCTAAGGCTCTGGGGATGCGCAACTCATAGTACATGGCCCCGAAATCCAGATCCACTGGGATCTAGAGTCCAGATGAATCTGTGTCACATAGGCACACATTCATATTTTACCTGTGGTGCCCTGGATCTGGGGCTTCACATTTTTTTTTTTTCACAGAGACCAAACCGCAACCACCTGCAGATTTTGTCTCCGTGAAAAATCTGCATCCACCAAGATCCAGGTAGAACGGTACACAACTGAATGCACCCGCAAGTGACTCTGGCCCCATTAAAAGTCAATGGGGCCAAAAACTGACATGGGTGCATCCAGTTTGTGACAGATTCACACTCATGGTGAAAAACGCCAATGTGAAAGCAGACTAAGAGACTTGTGTTCTTAATGTATTGGGAGTGTCTGACTCCAGCACATCTTATCAAGACTGGCACTGTTCATGCTGGTCTTGAGGAGTTGGGGCTTTTAGCTACATTCACACATCCATTATTCTCGTCCATCTGCTGACGGATATTTGAGTGAACAGCACATGGACTCATATTTTTATTGATCCAGCCGAGAAAATAAAAGTGCATTATAAAACTATATTTTCCCACTCCATTTACCTTTATTATAGAACCACGGTAATGTGTGCACATCGTCAGGAATTTTACAGAGATGTCAGTCTATGAAATCATGAAGGGCAGCGGGTGTTTAAAGAACCACAGATGTTTCCTCAGTATTGAAGTAAATTATCTAGTTGAATATGTTGTGGAGAACTATGACTTCTGGAAAATAAGGCCTGGTATGAGAGAGGAGAAAGTAACTCGATGAATGAAGGGTTAGCAAAAAGCAAACGTAAACTAATGACCAAGAGGAAATAACTGATAAGGTCATGTGAGTCAGTCGACTGGGTAGGGGGTACTCAGATACCGGGGACAGGTTGTTACTTCGGTGGAGGATCACGGCTGATCAGTTCCCGTTTCGTGCCCTGGACCCTCAGTGGCGGGGATGGTGATGATGGATGGGGAAATGGTAATGTAACGCCACCTGTGGCACCTGGTAACGTGGATACCAGTGCTGCGGCCGGTGGCTGAGGTGATGTAGGTGCAGCTAAGAGTAGTAGAGCTCCCCACAGGTGGAGCTTTACCACAGGGCAGCAGGGTGGATGAGGGGAGTAGTAGTGGCAGTTCTGTGGTGAATGCTGCAGCCTGCAGCGGTGAAGTAGGCACACACACAATAGTCTCTGTTTCAGTACCTTTTTACTGATGTCTGGTAACAGGCACGGTCCAGGAGGGTAACCAGGTTCTCGGTGCAATTTGGGACTTTCACCTTGGAGAGTTGTGAGGCCTCCTCTGTTAGTGTGTGCGGTGGTTGGGGTAAGCTCTATCTGTAACTGAACTTGCCACTCTTTCTCCCTTTCAGGATACTGCTCCATAACCGAAAATGAGGACCTTTGGGGTGGGATCCCTATTCTCTGCTTAGGTCCCTGGTCCTGTACTTGGTCATATTTGAGTATCTTCACCTCAGGGGAATTAGATCCTTCGGGTCTGTCCGGGTTTTCTCTGCTGCACTTCAGATTATTAGCAGAATCGGACTCCGGTGTCGGCTAAAGGTAAGCCAGGTCTGTTCCCTTCTTCCTTTCTCCTACTTCCTCCACTGGCCTCTGTCCCTCTCCCTAGGGTGCTGCACGGCTGGTCAGTGTCCCCTGGTTCTGGGCCTTGCTTGGTCCCAGCAACCAGTTCCTTCTCCTTAGCTGTCTGACTGGAACTGCTCCCTTCACTGCTCAGAGCAGACTGACTCCTCCCCTCAGGCCTGGATCCTTGTAGGGGAACTTGCTTAAGGCAGCAAGTATAGCTCCCCCTCCAGGTCTGGGGTGGAAAGTGTTGTGTGCTGTGTGTACCAAGGTGTATGTCTCTCCTTGCACCGGTGGGTCCTGTGGCTATCCCCACCAGGGGTGCCACACATGCCCTTCACCATCTCCAGTGGTGATATTCACCTTTTACAACATAAACATGATTCTACAAAATTCTTAACTGTTCATAGGAATATTCATAAACTGCACTGAAATAGAAAGACATGTACAGTACAAGTCCTCAGTTGTCTCATATCTCTACGGAGCCTGGATGATTACCACTACAGCTACTACAAGGACATGTGCACTGGTGATAAGCCATCACTACTATGCTTGGTAGTAGTAGCAAGCTCGGATGGAGGCGACTCTAGTACAGAGTATAATGGAAGTCAATGGGGAACTCAAGCTTTTTTTCTGGACGATCTAGTGGAAAAATGCTAAAGTTCCCCATTGACTTTCATTACACTCGGTAATCAAGTCGCGTCCATCTTAGCAGCCAACTTCTTGTTATACGTACTGAGCACCCAAGCATGGCAGTGCTCCCTTATCACGAATGTGCACACAGTTTTTTTTAAGGTTATTTTGAGCGCATGCCCAATATTCACCATATCTCCAAAGAATCGTAAAACACCTCAAAAACTTTGGGGTTTCTGATTCAATAACTCGGCAAGAAAACTCTGCGTGAACGTAGCCCAATGACGTCCCACATTGTCTGCCATCTAAGTTTGCTAACGTTATAAACAGCAAAGTTAACTGACTCATTCATGTGTCTGTTTTGTCACATGTTTTCAATTTGTAATTTTCACAGACAAGGCATGTACGCATTATAGTGTTTTCCTGAGGAGGTTTCATCTGGGAAAAATCAGTGGGTGCAGCAGACTCTAAAATACCCCATGTGCACATACCCAAGAGGTTTTGAAAGCACCTATTAGAAAAAAGAAATTGCATGTCACTTCTACGAAGGAGATCTGTATGGAAGTCATTCCAAACTAGGTAAAATCCAATTAAACAGATGCAAAGAACACTTAAGGGCTGAGACACACATCAGTGAAACTCATTCGAGTTTACTGTGCGGAATAATCTCATTGCTCTCGGACCAATGTTAACTAATGTCCGAGAGCACATTTCCGAGTCTCATACGCTTTTTCCACATCCGATTCTCGGATTGCGAGTCAATCACAACATGCTGCGATTCTATGCAAGTCACGGATGAGACTCGCCAATGCAAGTCTATGGGTCCGACAAAAAACTCGGATTGCACTCGGAAAGCACTCGCAACATTCGAGTCTGATGCTAGTTTTAATTGCTACATTACCATTCTGTGGCTCAGACAACTGTAGGAAATGCACCTGTAAATGATTATACAGTAACTAACTGCTGAGGAAAAAAACTGATTGCACTCGGAAAGCACTCGCAAGCCACACTGACCAAAACTAGGATCACACCAATCCGACTCTCGGATCCGAGAATCGGAGCATTTTTACACTCTGATGTGTGTCCATATCCTAAGGGAAATAAAAATCTTTAAAACATCTTCAGAAAATGAAAAACGTTTCCAAAATCCTCTCTAAAGAAGGAGCATTTCCTGAAGCAGTTTCTGCTTGAAAACCTTGTGGTTTTCCAATTACAGAAAGTCTCCATCTAGACTTAACCAAATGGTCAGTTTTTATTAGATATGAAAATGGAAACTGATGGGTGAATGTAGCGTTATAAGGCTATGGTTGCCACTCACTGATTACGACCACCCACTGGACGCCGAATCCCAGAAAAAAAGTGAAATTTTAATAAATAAAATACAAATGATATAAGTTTATGCAAAGTAATTTGGTACATTAGTCTGAATAGAGCAGACCGGTCTCTTTAAAAGGGAACCTGTCACCAGGTTTTCCCCATATAAAGTAGTGCCATAATCTTTTAGGTCTCTGTTGAAGCAATCTGCCATGCTGTATATGAGTCCCCAATCTGCTGTGCAAGACACAGCAGAGTTTTTATTACTTACCTACATGGCTGTCCAGTCTGATAGGAGTCTCTAGACTTGAAATGGCACCTCCTTTCTTCTTGCGATTGCGGTTGTTCTGCTTTACTTCATGTGGATAACACATCCTACGTCACCCACACAGTGTCCTTAATCACGTTCTTGTTCACTTTTCTCTGCATCTCCGAGGGCAAAGCAAAGTACTGTAGTGCGCATGCACCGGGTAAGGCCAAAGAGTGCTGATAACCAGAAAGTAAAGTTGGTGCATGCACACTACAGTGTTCTGCTCTACTCTTGGCAATGCAGAGAAAAGTGCACCTGTGCAAGAGTGGGATGGGAGAACTGTGTGGATGACATGGGACGTGTCATCCACATGCAGCAAGGATAGAAGACAATGATCACAAGAACAAAGGAGGCACCGAATCAAGATCAGAGACTGGACCTCCCAATCTGAGAGTATAATAATAAAAACTCTTTGTTGTGTCTTGCAGAGCAGATCAAGGACATATATACAGAATACCAGATTGCTATAACAGAGTAACAGAGGGCTGAAAGATGCTGGCCCTACTTTATATGGGGGAAAACCATGTGACAGGTTCTCAATAAAGAGACTTGTCTGCTCTGGTCAGACCAATACACTGAATTACTTTACATAAACCTATGTCATTTGTATTTTAGTCTTTGAAATTTCTGTTTCTGGGATTTGGAGTCCAGTGGGCGGTCGATGATCGTAATAAGTGAGGTTCCCTTTATAGGTAGAATACAAATTTTACAAATGGAACAAAATGAAAATTTATAAAGCCTGATATGATTTTGTGTTCATTTTTAATTACAAATTAAGAGCAATAAAGTGTTTTTATTGTTTCCCCCACCCTTCACTTCATTAGAGGAATTGTCTGCATGTTCAGTACCTTGACCAACTGGGGCTAAATTATTTAGGAATGGAGATATTTTTATGTACAGATATATCCTTGTAGCAGAGATACACGGGTGTGCATGCATTGTGGCCTGAATGCTCATGATTAATGCTGCATCTATGTGAACAAACACCTTTTACATGATGCACCTATGAGAAACGATGAAGATACAAGAAAGGTCTTGTCATATTTTGATAGGGCCTGAAACCAATAAGGTGACTTGAAGGATACAGGATTGGAACTATTTATTGTACTTTGCAGAGCTGGATGGTGACGTCACTAAAGTGCCTTTGTTTGAGCCCTTATGATATAATAACATTGCTATGCACGAAGAAGCATGTGGTACAGCTGTCAGAAGAGTAAATGCAGAATGCATTTATTATATATGGCTTTATTTTAAGCATCAGAAGATGCCACTATAGATCATTGAATACAACGGAGAGTAAACTCTGTGGTGCAGATGTGGCAAAGCTCAAATCAGTCTACAATTATGCAGTGAGTGATTTTACATGAGACTGCTGGTAAACAAATCTTATGAAAATGAAGCAAGTTTAAAGGGCCTGTCACACGCTACCATATCGTGAACGATATCGTTGAAACGTCGTGGGTTTTGAGACGTACAAACGATAAGTCGGCTGATCGCGTTTTTTTTCGCGATTGCACCTGCCGCAAGTGCCAAAACCACACTTGCCGCACCTGCCGCAAGCCCGCCTATACATTGTATGGGGCTTGCCGCAACTGTGCCGCAACCGTGCAGCCGGTATGCGGTAATCGCGGCAGATGCGTTTTTTTTCACCGCATCTGCTGCGATTTCAAATAAACGCTGATGTGAAAGGGGCCCAACAGGTTATTTTTTTTAAATGTTCTCAGTTAGGGTGCTTTCACATTGGTGTTTTTGCCTGGATCCACCTAACTGTTGCACTTGCAGTAGACTTGCGGCAAGCCCCATGCATTGTCTATGGGGCTTGCGGTAAGTGTGCGGCAGACGCGGCAAGTGCGATTTCGGCAGTTGTGGCAGATGCAGCTGCGAAAAAAAAACGTGGTTAGGGGCGGTTATTTTTGCTGCCGCATCTGCCGAAACCGCACTCACCGCAAGCCCCATAGGCAATGGCATTGGGCTTGCCGCAAGTGTACCGCAAGTGTGTTTTTTTTGTCCAGATCCGGGCAAAAACGCCAACGTGAAAGCACCCTTAGTTTAGTTAGAATCACAGAAGTTAATTGATATCAAGGCCAGTATAGGGGAGCTAAAGGTGACTATTCAAACACTAGTTAAGCTCCAGATGAAAAATGGATGCAAGTCTTATGGCCACTTTACACACACCAACTTATCTGTCCAACTTCTGAACAACTTACTGGTTGCAGTGAAATCATGGACACATTGTTCCATTTGTACACAGCCACAAAATGGAGCAATGTGTCCAGGATTTCACTGCAACCAGCAAGTTGCAAGTGAAATTGCATGCAATGTTGCGACGTGTAACGGTACCTTAAGAGTCAGACTGACACCTGCTGAGGAATCTATGTCAGCCCAGGTCTTTAGACCAACCCGCTCAGACAAACGTATATTGGTACATGTGCTGCCCATGTCCACACGTACTAATGTAATGGACAAATTCACACGTGCGCAGTATGCATTTTTCTCAAACAAAGGGTGGTAGTGTCACTCACACCTAATGGCACGTAGCACAGGCACCTGTCTCCATGCAGCTGCACAAGAATCACATCTGCAATTTGCACATGAGACTGGACCAAGTCTTAAGTCTCATTTAGAAGTCCTTTTTTTTTTTTTTTTTTTACTTACGTGAAAAAAAACAGGCCATTTTTCACCAGCATGTTTAATCTGATTAATGATCTGTTTTTCTAGGATGTAAAAAAATAAAAATCCTAAGCTTCAGACCCATTGAGCAGAAAACCGGCTGCATTCGGTTGGCACCCCTGTACAGTCTAATTTTTTCATAGACACTTTGAGATGCACCCACAAAGTAGATTTTCTTTTAGTGGTCATTGTTTGCAAAAACACCTCACGGACATGTGAACAGCCTCATAGGACTAGAATAGGCGTTTATACATGAAAAACACTGATAGAAAACGGATGTCTGAATGAGCCCTAACTTACGCCACATCACTAGGATGAAGAAATAATACTGTTCTAGAGAGCTAATCAGTCACGGCATACACACATGCCACCGGCTCCGTCATCACTTCTTTGTTACGATGTCTCTTAATACCTCACATGGCCAACATCACATTTACCTTATTGGCTCAATAACATAAAAGCAGTAGATTACGGTATGTTACGTGTGAGTAAGTGAAAAGATAAACATCCTCAAAGAAGCCCCGAGCCATTCCAAGATACAACAATCTATGAATTACACAAAGATTTTCATAGAGGCCAAAATCTACAGAAAAGGGAGTGAAGATCAGCTTATCCCAGTGAAATCACAGCGGTGTAATATGAGATCTGTGGGGGAACCAAAAGTTGGAATTTTAGATGAAGGAAGAACATTCCTGTGTCTGTAATGAAGCCCTAATTCTGCATGAATCACAAGAAATGGAGATGCACAGCCCTTTCGCTAGTTAATGGAGTTAAACATTGATCCATAGAAAGTTAAACAAAACCTTCCATGTCTATTCTAACTGCACAGAGGAGACCATTCTGCCAAAAACAGTACACCTGACATCAAACCTTTCTTACCAAGTGCCTTCAGATAGTCTTCAAAATTGTCATTGCTAGCATCTTCCAGTAGCCATTGAAGTCAACGGGCATGATTGCTGAAGAAGAGTGAGGTGCTTGCTGCGGAGGCTGGAGATGTAATGTGTTCTGGATCCAGTGACTGAGAGCTTTGGTTACTCAAATCCTGCTGTTCACTGAGCCCCTCCTAATTCTATCACAATGCAAGAAGTTACCTCCCACCCGCTGGACATCTCAATCTGCACACATGCCTGGCTGTGCACAGCTTGATGCGCTCACTAATAGCCTGTTACATGGGGCGCTTGCCCAATCTGATGCCAAGAAGAGTTAACATATAAGAACATATGTAGATTGCAGAAGATTTTGCTTATTTATTTTAGACCATCTTACAATTTATTACAGCTTACATGCTCAGCATCCTCCTGCTTGTACGAGTTCAGTACAGCAATGATATACAACTCCAATTCTCGAGAACCACCAACAGGTCATGTTTTCAGGATTTCCCTAGTATTAGGGCCGCTTTACACACACCAACTTCTGTGTCCAACTTCTGAACAGATCTCTGGTTGCAGTGAAATCATGATCACATTGTTCCATTTTGTGGCTGTGTACAAATGGAGCAATGTGTCCATGATTTCACTGCAACCAGAGATCTGTTCAGAAGTTGGACACAGAAGTTGGTGTGTAAAGCGGCCCTTACACAAGTGTTAATTTAATCAACTGCACTGGTGATGATTCCAACCACTGTACAATATTAAGACAATCCAGAGAACTGTTGGTGGCCTGGAGTTGGAGAATACTCCAAAAGGGGTTCATTCACTCTATAGGCTAGGTAATAATAAATCTTTATTTATATAGCGTCAACATATTCCACAGCGCTTTGGTTTGTTTAGAAGCGGTCATAGGTAACAATAAAAAATATACAATATAGTAAGTAATTAAAATAGAGAATAAAAAAAACAAACAAACTAAGCAGAGAGTCAATGTAAAAGTACAATACTTAAACCAGAGAATCAGTGTAAAAAATAAAGCAGAGAAGCAATGTAAAAATACAGTACAGTAATTAGAGACCATTCAATGAGCATAGAATCAATGTAGGTTCAATCAAGGTCACATTTTTCTCATTTTTAATTCACTCCCTTTAATTTAATGTTAATTACAATATAATAACGATAAACTATCACAGTCACAAAGTGCGATAGTCCTTGGCATGGAACACTCTTGCCTTAGGCTGTGTGTACACAATGAGCTTTGATGCTGAATAGTTTTGCTATATTAAAAACACAGAGTATCCAACAAAGTGGATGGGATTTATAGAAATCTCCTGCCCTCTGAGATTCTATTTTACTCAGAGCAAACTGCCCTGTGGTGCGAGTCTCAAACCTGCAACATGTCCATTTCTCTTGCGGATATGCTGAGATTTCTGTGTAGATTTTTTCCATTGAATTTTACTCTTTGCAGACAATCTGCAGATAAAAAAAACAAAACACAAATGCATTGATAGTGCGCATACAAACTGAATGTAATCCTTATATAAGTACGGTATATCAATAACGTTTTGTCAAAGCAAAATGGTAAGAAATATAGAAAACAAAGCATCTTGCAGCGCAGCGCAGGACTGGAGTTGGTGCTGTGAAGGGCTTAAGATGGCAGGTGGTGGGTACATACCTCCCAACTTTTGAAGAACAGAAAGAGGAACACATTAGGCTGGCTTCACACTGCAGGATTTTCACTGATCAGTGTCCAAAACCAGGAGAGGAACTTGCAGAGAAAAACTATAATTGAAAGATTGACACCTGTTCTGAGTTTTGGAGACGCTACAGCTTTTGGCACACAAATCTGATGGACACTGATCAGTGAAAAAACTGCAGTGTGAAGCCAGCCTTAAGGTCTGTTTTACACTTTCATGCAAAACATGAATGTGTGATGATCCGACTATAGACCTTTCCCTTTCTCCCCTTCCCCTACATTGCACCCCCCCCCCACACCTTTTTATTTTCCTTTTTTTTCCTAAGCTTTCATTATATTTTTAATTGTTCTACTACTATCGTATAATTTGTTCTTTTCTTCCCGTACCATAGAGGAGACGTTTGTCTTTTGGGCCCATTAATGATTCTCTATTGGGGTACCTTGTTTGCCAGCCATATTTTTATTGATTATTCAAGTTGAACCTCCACAATTTATGATAGCACTTTCTGCATCTACTGGTTAGTGGGGAATTGATACCCTTCTCCTACGTGTTTTATTTTTTCTTGTTATAGGTGCAGACTTTATGGTAAAAGGTACCGTATCTTTATTGATGTCGGATTTAAAAAGTAGCAAGACATTCTGTACTCTTAATATTTACAAATGTAAAACATATGCAAAATGTTTGATAAATTGGATATTGATTTACTTGCTTTTTATATTCTTCAATAACCAAAGATTTACTTAAAAATATTAACGTATAAGACTGCCGTTTTTTTGGGGCCATGTGTCATGGATTAAATGACATATGTGTGCTGTCTATGTGCTATATGTGTAACCTCCGGATAGCACATGGACATCCTGTCATTGTATACTCACCTCTCCAGCTCTGCCTGTCCCTCTTACTTCCGGGGCCGCTGCAGCGCTCAGTGCAGTGAATATTCATGAGGCATAAAATGAGCGGCATGTTGAGAACAAGGACACGCATCTGCTCCACATGGATACACGGTCCATGCAGATTCACGGACATGTGAAAGTTAACATAGCATAACATTGCAAGAAGGAAGAAATTCCAGTTCCACTTTTTGGTTCCATTAAAGGGGTTGTCCGGGCTTATTTTTTATTTCATATTTATATCTAGGCTGCAAAATGTTGACAATCTGCAATATACATGTTGTCAACATTTTGCAGGGTTTCCTAGATATAACACATTTACTGATGGCAGAGAGTGTCCAGGGGGTGTGATTGTGCAGGCTGGTCGTTTACACCTACTCTAGCACAATCACACCCCCTCCCCTATACCTAGTATGGCCAGCCACCCCCAGGCCATACATGCCCGCCCCTTGCCCACTAAACACTATGTAATGAAACCACCCCCAGGGCTCCTACTGGCCGCCCCAGCCACTAAATCACCACCCACCCTCTGCAAAACAGCGGTCCCCAGTGCACTGATACAAGGTGCCGAAACCGCTGCTGTGAAAGCGATTCCGGCACACTGTCAGTGCAGCAGGGGACCCGCTGCATATCTGTGCCGCTCACCCGACATTGTCCTGTGCAGCCGGTCCCGGTCCGCCCTGGTCCCGGTCATCTGCAGGCGGGCTCTCCACACTGCAGCCGGGCTCCACACTGCAGCCGAGCTCCACACTGCAGCCGTATCTGTGCTGTGTGTGTGGAGCGGTGCCCGTCGCCTGATCTCCCCAGACCTCCAGTACCATAGAGCAGAGGCTGTGGAGCGGTCCTCTCTAAACCGCTCCACCAGCTCTATGGTACTGGAGGTCTGGGGAGATCAGGCGACGGGCACCGCTCCACACACACAGCACAGATACGGCTGCAGTGTGGAGCTCGGCTGCAGTGTGGAGCCCGGCTGCAGTGTGGAGAGCCCGCCTGCAGATGACCGGGACCAGGGCGGACCGGGACCGGCTGCACAGGACAATGTCGGGTGAGCGGCACAGATATGCAGCGGGTCCCCTGCTGCACTGACAGTGTGCCGGAATCGCTTTCACAGCAGCGGTTTCGGCACCTTGTATCAGTGCACTGGGGACCGCTGTTTTGCAGAGGGTGGGTGGTGATTTAGTGGCTGGGGCGGCCAGTAGGAGCCCTGGGGGTGGTTTCATTACATAGTGTTTAGTGGGCAAGGGGCGGGCATGTATGGCCTGGGGGTGGCTGGCCATACTAGGTATAGGGGAGGGGGTGTGATTGTGCTAGAGTAGGTGTAAACGACCAGCCTGCACAATCACACCCCCTGGACACTCTCTGCCATCAGTAAATGTGTTATATCTAGGAAACCCTGCAAAATGTTGACAACATGTATATTGCAGATTGTCAACATTTTGCAGCCTAGATATAAATATGAAATAAAAAATAAGCCCGGACAACCCCTTTAAGTCCTTTATTTCTTAAAAACACAGGGTAAGACCCCATGCAAGGGTTCCACCAGACTCATTTTGAGGATACACCTCTTAATTGTTAGTACCAACACCAGTTGCCTGTGAGTCCGTTAGTAATTGTGATGAAGCTGCAGTTCCCACTCCCCTTCCCACAATATAAAGCATAACCTTGGTCTTTGTATGTCCGTGCCTCCGGCATGTGTCGGCACAGATGTGTGAAAGAGACCTGAGGCCGCGTGCACATGGTCCGGAGGAGCTGCGTGTTGGACACAGCTCCTCCGGACCTGAGGGTGGCCGCAGGGAGACCGCAGCCGCCCTGTACTCACCATGTGCGGTGGGTGCAGGGCGGCTTCTCCCTGCAGTCACCCGATCGGAGCCGCTTCTGACTCCGCAGCATGAAATGAACATGCTGCGGAGGAGCGGACTCCTGGCAACCCGCACCGCAGCACCAAAGACGCTGCGGGCGGGTTACGCATAGTGAGGATGGGATTTCTTGAAATCCCATCTACTATGCATATACTGTACTACACAGCGTTTTGGATGCAGCGGCAAGACGGTGCGTCCAAAACGCTGCGTACACTGATCGTGTGCACGCACCCTTACAGAGCGCTGGTGCAAATTTTGACCACAACCCTACCCCCACCCATTTCTTTTTACCCTGAGAGGAGGAGATATCAGAGAAGCGGTGGCAGTGAGGGACATTCAAAATATACCCAAGCAGGGCAGACCTAAATCTGGGTTAGAACTAGAGATGTGCTGATCCATTCATGGAACTCAATTTCAGTGTCCAGATTAGGCTAGGGTCACACATAAGCCCTTGGTCCGTTTTTGGCTTCATTTTTGGCATTTTCTTTTTCTAAGTCCAAAAACTGATAGAAAAACGGATTGGATGTAATAAACACCCTGTCCGTTTTTTTCTGCACTTAAAAACAATGCTATGTCCGTTTTTGAGCCAAAAACGTTGCTAGCAACGTTTTTGGCATCAGTTAAAAAACGCATGCGTTTTTTTAACATGGGGCCCTATGGGAAACGCATGCGTTAACGCATGGCACATATAGGCACCTGCGTTAACGCATGTGCGTTTTTAATGAAAAAAAATGAAAAAATAACTAAGTCCAAAAACGTTCAGAGGTGCAGGAGGCTCAAAAAGCACCCAAAAAAAACCCGGATTGGTCATGGAAATCACTTCCAAAAACGGATTTCTTTGTGTGACCCCAGCCTTAGTTGTACCCATCAGCTGGACCTAAGGCCACAAATCTCTCATCTTCTGATGTTCTTGGTGTGGCTTTTACTTATTTAAGGCTGGTTCAACATCATTTGTGCATCCTACTCTTCTCTAGTTGGGACATGTGCATTTAATTTTTCTTCATTCATTCATTCATAGTCATAGCAGCAAGAACTTTCTCATCCTGATGTAAGCTTCACTATATGACATCTGCCTTTGGCTAGGGTCACACTTGGCTGCGTTTTTTAAGGTTGTTTTTGACAGGCTAGGGTCAAACTTGCGTTATGGATGAGTTTTTCCCATGAGTTTTTCACACTTGTATTTTGTGAAAAACGCATGCAAAAACTTATCCATAGGCCCCAATACAAAAAACGCATGCCCCAATGCCAAAAAAGCATGGCTAAAGTACCATGAGTTTTTTCCATGAGTTTTTGGCTCAGCACCAAAAAATGCGTCATGATGAGTTTTTTGGTGCTTTTTCAAAAACGCATGCATTTTTGTAACATGGGGCCCTATGGGAATCGCATGTGAATCTGCATGGCACTAAATGGTACCATGAGTTTCCGCTTGAGTTTTCGCATGAGGTTTTTAAGACTGATCCAGCCCTAACAGCAAAAACGCAGGCCAAAAATGCAGAGTGTCAAAAACAACCTTAAAAAACGCAGCCAAGTGTGACTCTAGCCACAGCCTGCGTTTTTGCTGTTAGGTCTGGAGCAGCCTTAAAAAACTCATGCGAAAACTCATGCGAAAATGCATGGTACCATTTACTGCCTTGCGGATTCGCATGTGATTCCCATAGGGCCCCATGTTAACTAACCAAATCAGTTTTTTTTACTGCACCCACTGCAGTCACACCATTGCAGTCACACTTGAGTGCAGCATCAGTTTTTGGCATCAGGTTTTGGACTTAGAAAAAAAAGTGCACAAAATGATGCAAAAACCTGATCCAAGGCTCAAGTGTGACCCTAGCCTTTTTTTGTGTCTGTAACGCTATGTTCACATGTTGCATAAATACTGTGTTTTTTGTTTTCTGCAGGCGTCTGCACCAAATTACATAATGACAATCTCTAATTTTTGGACCTTTGCTACATTTTTTTATGCTTTTTCCCCCTTTTTGATTTGTTCTTGGTGCAGATGTGAAGCCGTGTTTTCAAGTGGCTGATCATCCAGTGTTGGTTGCTGGGCATAAAGTCCCTTGCGACCTTCGACTCCGGTGTCCGTCCTGCGCTTGGTTCTAGGGCGAGCTGGCACTGGCTCCACTCCCGACACCTACTCCTCCACTTACTCAGACCCACTCCTATGGGTCACTCACACTGGCTAGTCAGTATTCTCAAATGGGCCTTACACGGCTCCCGTCCGCAAGATGTCTTCTACAGTCCTCCTAGGAACTGAACTGCCTAACTCTGCCACCAGACCAGAATTTATAGGGGACCTGCCCTTAACTCGGGTTTTAGAGCTCCCCCTTCTGGCCTGGAGTTGGGAAGGTGTTGTGTGTTGTGTTTCACCTGATGTGGGTACCTACCCTTGCTTCCAAGCATAGTATTGTGGCAACCAGACCCCTGGGCGCTACATAATCTTCTCTTGGCATTCTCCAAACCCTGACTCATCCAACAGACTGACATTAGATAGAGAAGCGTGATTCATTACTCCACAGAACATATTTCCATTGTTTTAGATTCTAGTGGTGTCTGTTTTACTTTAGTCCATCCTATTCTTGTTGTTGTGCTTGGTGATGTAAGGGAGTGATCCCCAACTCCTATCCTCAGGACCCACCAACAGGTCATGTTTTCAGGATTTCCTTGGTATTGCACAGATAATACTTTAGTGACCTGCACAGGTAATGATTCCACTCCCTATGCAATGCTATAGAAATCCTGAAAACATGACCTGTTGGTGGGTCCTTGAAGTGGCCTTGAGGACTGCAGTTAGAGAACACTTATGTAAGGCTTACATGCAGGTGCTCAGCCATGAAAACCCTTGTTGTAATGCTCCCAGAACACAATTTTTGTGCTTATAGTATTGCCAGATGTCTGTGGGAGCTCTGCAATTATCAGGTGAGCAGAGCATTGGTGACTTTTACAGTGGGGAAAAAAAGTATTTAGCCAGCCACCAATTGTGCAAGTTTTCCCACTTAAAAAGATGAGAGAGGCCTGTAATTGACATCATAGGTAGACCTTAACTATGAGAGACAAAATGAGAAAACAAATCCTGAAAATCACATCTTATTTGGAAAGATTTTTTTTTCAAATATTGGTGGAAAATAACTATTTGGTCACCTACAAACAAGCAAGATTTCTGCCTCTCACAGACCTGTAACTTCTTCTTTAAGATGCTCCTCTGTCCTCCACTCATTACCTGTAGCACTGGCACCTGTTTGAACTTGTTATCAGTATAAAATACACCTGTCTGCAACCTCAAACAGTCACACTCCATACTCCACTATGGTGAAGACCAAAGTGGTGTCAAAGGACACCAGAAACAAAATTGTAGCCCTACACCAGGCTGGGAAGACTGAATATGATCTGCAATAGGGGGCCGTCACACGGTGAGATATCTTGCCCGATATCGTTTAAGCGATCTCCTTTTTGATCGCTTAAGCGATATCGGGCAAGATATCGTTGCATGTAATCAAGCGATTTACGATGGTAAATCGCTTGATCGTGACATCGCTGATCTGAGGTTCGGTTCTCAGATCTAGCGATGAACGATGCAACGATCTGCATCATCGTGGTGTGTGACACCACGATGATCCATCTCCCAGCGACCGCGCCTATGCTGGGAGATGGTAACTATGGTACACGTCGGGTAACTAAGCGACGCGCGGCGCCTAGTTACCCGATGTGTACCATAGTAACGAGCGAGATCGCTGCTCCACATCGCTGGTGAGTCTGTCTGTGTGACATCTCACCAGCGATGTGAGCGATATTGTAAGCGATTGCGCGTGCACGTGATCGCTTACAATATCGCTAAAGATGTCGCAGCGTGTGACGGCCCCCATAGGCAGAGATAGGCAAGAAACTTGGTGTGAAGAAATCAACTGTGGGAGCAATAATTAGAAAATTGAAGACATACAAGACCATTGATAATCTCCCTTGATTTGGGGCTTCCTGCTAGATCTCACCCCGTGGAGTCAAAATGATCTCAAGAATGGTGAACAAAAATCCCAGAACCATGGGAGACCTAGTGAATGACCTGCAGAGAGCAGGGACCAACATAACACAGGCTACTATCAGTAACACACTACGCCACCAGAGACTCAGACCCTGCAATGCCAGATGTGTCCCCCTGCTTAAGTCATTATATGTCCTGTCCATATGAAGTTTGCTAGAGAGCATTTTCATGATCCAGAAGAATATTGGGAGAATGTCATATATGAAAACCAAAGTAGAACTGTTTTGTAGATACATAACTCGTCGTGCTTGGAGGAGAAAAAATGCTGAGTTGCATCCAAAGAACATCATACCTACTGTGAAGCACGAGGGTGGCAACATCATGCTTTGGGGCTGTTTCTCTAGCAAGGGACCAGGACGACTAATTCGTGTACATGAAAAAATGAATGGGACCATGTATAATGAGATTTTTAGTACAAACCTCCTCCATCAACAAGGTCATTGAAAATGAAACGTAGCTGGGTCTTTCAGCATGACAATGATCCCAAGCACACCGCTAGGGCATCAAAGGAGTGGTTTCGTAAGAAGCATTTCAAGGTCCTGGAGTGGCCTAGCCAGTCTCTAGAGCTAAACCCTATAGAAAAACTTTGGAGGGAGTTGAAAGTCCATGTTACCCAGTGACAGCCCCAAAACATCACTGCTCTAGAGGAGATCTGCATGGAGGAAAGGGCCAACATATTGCAACAGTGTGTGCTAACCTTGTGAAGACTTACAGAAAACGTTTGACCTCTGTCACTGTTATTGCCAACAAAGGATATACAGTATAACAAAGTAATGAGATGATCTTTTGTTATTGACCAAATACTTATTTTCCACCAAAATTTGAAAAAAATTCTTTCTAAATCAGACAATGTGATTTTCAGGATTTGTTTTCTCATTTTGTCTCTCATAGTTGAGATCTACCTATGATGTCAATTACAGGCCGACCTCATCTCTTTGGGTACCTTTACACGCCGCTACTGGAGGATGGATACAACCCGCTACTTCACGTGCATGAGCACGCTCAAACGGTTACAAACGGGAAACGCACCTCCTTTACACGCCGCCACAAGGTGCGCTACGCTACGCAACATCTATAGCTAGATACATCGCCGGGTGTCTCAAGTAGCCATCTGTAGCTCATCGTAGCTCATTTACACACTGCTACAACCAGCTACTATGGGCGTACCTGGTGCAGCAGGGACAGCACATAGGCGTGCTACAATTGTGGATTACGAGACGTCCGTACGCTGATAGGACAAAGCAATAACATCATGATTGGGCAGGCATCGCAGGAGGCTGATTAATACTTGACGCTCGAGCAATTGTGTAGTGTGACTGGTCAGCTCTTTAAATATGCCGCCCTGTGTGGCGACAACCAATCGCAACGCAGGAGCTTCCTCCAATGATCGCTGAAGGGGGCGCGGAAACCCGGAGCCTGTGTCACGCCCCAGCTACATAGCATGGTGTAGAAACAACCCTTCTGTTCCTTCTTTACACGCCGATACAGCTCGCTACAATCGGCTTTGTAGCCATCTGTTTTCGAGCAGTGCTCGGAAACAGATGTATCTGTTGCCGGCTGTCACGTCCCGTCTTCACACGCCGCTACTACGGGCTATATTGACGCTACAAGCTACATTTGTAGCCTGTAGCGGGTTGTATCCATCCTGTAGTAGCGGCGTGTAAAGGTACCCTTTAAGTGGGAAAACTTGCACAATTGGTGGCTGGCTAAGTACTTTTTTCCCCACTGTCTACACTAACGCAAGGGTGGGGGACTCCAAGTCTCGAGGGCCACCAATAGTGCAGGTTTTCAGAATTTCCTTCGTATTGCACAGGATATAATTGCTTCACCTGCAGTGGTGAAGAATGCAACACCCTGTGCAATGCTAAGGAAATCCTGAAAGCCTGCACTGTTGGTGGCCCTCGAGGCCTGGAGTTCCCCATACCTGCACTAGCGCCTCAGTACTCGGCTAGTAGTGCAGAATAGACCAGATTTGGAACAATGGTGCAGCAGCCAACCCAGTTAGAAAATCATAAAACATTCCAGAATAACATCTAAAAGCTGCTGGCATCAGTAGGCACAACTAAAATCAATCATCGCAACTACAATAAATAGGAGAGAGTAAAAATGTGATTCATATGGGAGTGACAAGGCAGAAACCAAAGCTATCCAAGAGTAACATCAATGCTAATACTACATTGGGCTTTTCCACACCTTTTTTTCTGTTTATTTTGCCTTATAACACACATTGATTTTCATGCTTTTTTACTATCTTTTTACATGGCTTATTTTATATGAGTACTAAATAACATGTTTTTATATGTTTCTTTGTTTTTTATTCTATAGAAAAGTGTTTGAGTAAGTACATAAAAACACAAAATGCATGCTGCTTCTGGAGAAGAACAACATAGACTCAAAAATTGTGGGCATTAAAGTTTTATTGTTGACTAGTAGCCATCATCTGACCAGAGCAGGTATTTATGGCTGGAAATATAGACCTCCATTGTATTTCTTCAGTTGTGGGTGCTGGTAATTACAGTATATCTATTTTAAAGAGTAAACATAATTAAATATTTTTTCTTGAATAAATAGTGCACCTAAAATGGAAATGTAATATATCAGAGAAATATCAGAGTTGAAGTCTGCCTTTAGTGAAAACACATGTTCGCATTACTGAGACTGGACCAAAGAAATGCAGTGGACGTGGTGTATATGGACTTTTCGAAAGCTTTTGATACGGTGCCACACATAAGTTGATACATAAAATGAGAGCAATTCGGATAGGGGAAAATATGTGTGAGGCCCCTTTCACATCAGCGGTAAACGCGTTTTTTTCACCGCAACTGCCGCGATCAGTGCAAAATGCTGAGTGGAAAGCAGCCTAAGTGGGTTAAGAACTGGCTTAGTGATAGGAAATAAAGGGTGGTCATTAATGGAACACACTCAGAATGAGTCACAGTTAACAGTGGGTACCACAGGGGTCAGTGTTGGGCCCGCTTCTTTGTAACATATTTTTAATGACCTTGTAGGGGGCATACAAAGTAGAATCTCAATATTTGCAGATGACACTAAACTCTGCAGGGTAATCAATACAGAGGAGGACAATTTTATATTACAGGAGGATTTATGTAAACCAGAAGCTTGGGCTGATAAATGGCAAATGCGCTTTAATGGGGATAAATGTAAGGCCATGCACTTGGGCAGAGGAAACAAAAGGTATAATTATGTGCTTAATTGTAAAACACTGGGCAAAACTATCACTGAAAAAGACCTGGGTGTATGGGTAGATGACAAACTCACATTTAGTGACCAGTGTCAGGCAGCTGCTGCAAAGGCAAATAAAATAATGGGATGCATTAAAAGAGGCATAGATGCTCATGAGGAGAACATAATTTTACCTCTATACAAGCCACTAGTGCGACCACACTTAGAATACTATGTACAATTCTGGTCTCTGGTGTATAAGAAAGACATAGCTGAACTAGAGCGGGTCCAGAGAAGAGCGACAAAAGTCATTACAGCCAGAAAATATGGGAAGCAAGGTGTACCACGGTCCGCGCTGCTCAGTCCACAAAATCACCTGGGATGCAAGATATTGTAGCAGTATACTTCTTTATTCCTTCCTACGTGTTTCGGCGCATGGACTCAGCAGCGCGGACCGTGGTACACCTTGCTTCCCATATTTTCTGGCAGTTTTTCCACGTTGGAGTGGTCGGTGGAGGTCCTGCAGCAGCTGATACTGTGATATGCTGTTAAACCAGTTGTGGGTCTCACAACTGGAATAGGTGAGTGTAACTGCATTACACCACTCACATCTGAGTGTCACTAGTGATAGGGCACTATTGCGCCTCTTGTTCCCCCACCTTTTTTGTATTAAAAGTCATTAGAGGACTGAGGGGTCTGCAATACCAAGACAGGTTATTAAACTTGGGGTTATTTTGCTTGGAAAAATGAAGGCTTAGGGGTGATCTTATAATAATGATACCTTGAAATCTGTGAACCAATGTCTAATTCCAGAGAAATTCACATTTTTCTTATATGCAAAAGATCTCCCTGATAATCTGCCTCCAAAGTTTATTGTAAATAAAAGGGAGTGTTACCCGTGTAAGACATGTAGATCAGTAGAGCAAACCGTCAGTTATTACATGTCTCACACTGGTAAAGCTCTATTTCAATAACAATAAGCTCTGGAGGCAGATTTTCAGGGAGATCTTTCTTGGGCTCATACTTGTAGGATCTAAGGGCACCGTTACACATCGCAATATCGTTCCAATATCGCATGCAAGATGAAAGATCCCTTTAATGTGAGATAATCAAGACATCAGAATAACACTTTGTAAAGTGTAACATCAGAGTGAGGAGCCGATGACAGTATGTAATTTATTTATGCTTTTACCAGCTTAACTGAAGCGGTATCTTTTTCCTTTATTTGCCAGTTGTCCATGTGGAGCTCCATGTGAATATATATGTTCAATTAGTTGCCTGACATATGGCCATAAAATCAGCTAATGCAGATGACATTTGTATAGCCGCCCTCACCATCACTGTTCATTGATTTCCCTATGTGTTACTTCTGGTGTGTAAGGCTGGCCTTACACTAGGTTTTTTCTGATCCTGTTCTGTCCATTTTTTTAAACAAACAGAACAGGGTCGTTTTTCCTCCCATGTATCCCTAAGGTACCGGATTGGCCACATTTGGCCATCTGGTTTTGTGTATTCAATACAGGATTTGTTTCTGCCCTGTTTTTCACCAGTCCCAAAAACGAAGTCTGCATCATTATTGAGCTCCGGTGATAAAACTGGACAGAAACTAATCCAGTCCGGTCCGGCACACTTATCATGGAGGCCCATGGAGCCGGATTCGGTAAAAAACAGAATTGTTTCTCGAATCCGGTTCCAGGGTACAGAGCATGCTCAGAACAAGAGCACTGCTCTGTACCCGTGGTACATGTGTGTAATATCACTTTAGCAGTGTATTTATATACACTGCTAAAGTGATATTAAATAAAGGGATGGATAACAATAATATATTCTCAATTGACCGCCGACTCTGAGTGTCCTGCGATTAATTCATCTCCCGGCAGTTTGAGGACCTATGCATCAGCTGACCGGGAAGGGGCGGGGCAATCCGATCAGCTGATAGGTCACATGACCTCATCAGCACAGTTTTAAAGATTTAAACCCCTCGAGCTGATGTGGTCATGTGACCTGTCAGCTGATCGGGTTGCCCAGCCCCTTCCTGGTCAGCTGATGCAAGGTCCTCAAACTGCAGGGAGATGAATTTATTGTGGGACACTCGGAGTTGACGGTCAGGTGAGAATTCATTATTTTTTTATTTTTAACCATCCTTTGACATAATTTCACTTTATCAGTGTATATAGATACAGTGCTAAAGTGAAAGTGGACAGCGCCGACAGAACTTGTCAGGCTCGGCTCCCCACTGCTCTTTCTGTGTCCGGATACCGGACCTGGACACAGAAATGGCATCCGGAGTTGCCAATCCAGTGCTGTCCGTTCCTGTTCGTTGGATCCTGCAAAAAGCAGGATCCCACGAACAGGAACAAAAACATAGTGTGAAGCCAGCCTAAGATATTGCTTCCCTACATCCTCACCAAATTGAGATATCAATGGTTCATTGCGCTATTTGGTACAGAAAAAAAATTATCACATTCTAATATTGTAAATTAACATCATCACAAAGGGGTCTATATTTCTATATTCTGCACTGGAAAACTAATATCCCTGGACCAGTACTTTAAATTATAAACTTAACCGCAGACCATAATTTACATCTACATCCTGATACATTTAGCTTTACTGTATATTCCATACACTGCGAAATCTAATGGGCGGTCACAGATGTCACAGAGGTGAGAAGGAAACAGGATTCTTCCTCCCCTCTGTGACATCACCTGCGCTTTCTGGGGTAAAGAGAGCACAGTGTGTTAAAGCCCCAGAATATTTTGTTGTGCTTTTTTGCGCAGCTGAATATTGCGGCAAAAAGCGTGCGCAAAAAAGCGCAACAAAATACGCAAATGTGTGAACGTAGCTTTCATCTGCAAAATGGCTGCTGCAGAGGCATGGGAGACTCTGTTAAAGTC
>JARQOC010000001.1:89297486-89394850 GCA_033576535.1 Allobates femoralis
GCAATTGCTTATTTGTTACTTTTCATTGTTTACTTTTCTCACCCATAGGGACTACAATAAGGTCCAAGTAGACAAGGGAGAATTAATCCCGGTTATTTCACCTTTTCTCATTTATTTAAAGGTAAAGACATTTGTCTGATTTCCTGGCTATAGAGGTGCCCACTATCAATATACAGATATTTACATTATACTAAAACATACTGTTCCCATTTTTCAGGATATACCTAATCCATCCTTAGATAGGGGACCATATATCACTTATTGGTAGACCCCTCAATGCTAAACAGGTAGTGAGTTATATCTTTTATTTACACTACATATTTGATAAACATGATTGATATAACATTAATTCCTACTCTTAATTTGCAGTTGACAGATACTAATGTAGCAGAGCTGTCATTGTTTTTTCCTTGAGAAATTTGGTATAAGGTAAACATGTTTCTGTCTTTTCTTTTTTTGATCCATGTTGTTAACATGTTTTTTACATATACTTCTATGAGAAAGAGACTTCCACATATATATGTGTGAATATACAGAGAGCATTTTGGATTATTCTGCACAGATTTGATATGTAATATTGCCACATTTTGTGGTTGTTTCCTTTAACAGCTTATGTTCAAATTGTGATGCTTTCATGTAATATTATGTAATATGATGTATTATTGATTTATCTTGTTTTTGGTTTGTGATAGATATTCTTTCTGTGAACAAGGTCAGAGAGACCGAAACGTCAGAAAAAATTCATTTTTTAAGAATATCACAAATTTTTCAAAAAATAAAGAACTTTATTTCATCAACAATCTCCGTTTGAGTGCCGAAGTTATTCATATATTATTATCGTTTTTTTCTTCTGAGCACCAAGGCTGAGTTGCGGACCATACTTCCATAGCTTAGTAGATAAATTACCATTATATGTGCTACTTTAACCAAGCTTTATTACTCCATTGAGGCACTAGAACACAGTTGTCTACTGATAAAGTCCCCTCATACAAACATTTCTCAATGGGCTATGAAACCTTGCAGCCTGGGCATTCAGCCAGCTTAATTGCTTTACCCGTAACGTGTGACCCTGAGCTCATATTAATTAAAGTTAAAGTGGTTTTACAATTTTATGTAAATAAGGCTTAAAGGGGTTTTACAGTATTACATTGATTTCTGCCAAAGGCTCAATCTGTTTGATAATTGCAAAATCAGCATTTTTTACCCATTGTCTTTCCAGCGCAACTTTGATGACATGCTCAGATATGGGATGACTGAGCCTAGAGATTGGCTGCAGTGGTCACTTAAGGCCCTGTCACACATAACGAGATCGCTAACGAGATCGCTGTTGCGTCTCAGATTTTGTGACGCAACAGCGATCCCGTTAGCGATCTCATTATGCGTGACACGCACCAACGATCTGGCCCCTGCTGTGAGATCGTTGCATACTGCTCTGAATCATTTTTAAGTTGTTGCGCTCCCGACGGGAGCGCTGCATCGTTGTATTTGACGGAAATTGACCAACGATCTCAATGCTACGCTATGGAGTGACAATTCTCAACGACCTCGGTATAATTCTGGATCACTGGTGCGTCGTTTTTCACATCGCTGGTGAGATACCGGTTTGACATCTTACCAGCCATGTGAAAAACTACGCACCAGTGATCTCTGCACATCGTTATTGGGATCGATATATATAAGTGCTAGCCTTTATACTTCAACTCGCTTTCTTCCTTTCAATGATGTTCTCAGCCAGTTGAAATACTTATAGGCACATTACCTTCAATAACTCCTGCTGATACCCTCGCTCGGTGTGATGGCCTCTCCCACTTTCACTTTGCCGATGCCAGGAAACCAGGGGGCGGTTGTTTGGAGCCGCAGTGCTTGGGGCGAGGTTCCTGCCGCTTCCTGGACCGTGGCGTCTGTCAACATCGGTCAGCTACGTCACCGCTACATCACTGTGTGTGTCTGGGGCGGCGGAGAATGGGTGGAATAGGGCGGAGTAGCGTTGTACTGTCGAGATGCTGGATTGACTGTCAGTCAGATAGGGTCCGAAGCATTTCAAAGGCTTGGAAGACCTTCTTCATCAGGGCTACTCATAGCCATATGAATTTTATACATTTTTAATGACTTTTTAAAAAAGCATATATGTATATATTTTTATAATAAACATCCCGAAACAGGGTTACAAAATCAGTGCATCATCTCTTCACTTTTATTTATATAAGTGTATTAGGATACAGAGGGATACCAACAAGCTATGAAGTAATAGGAGGTAGCGCTGGGTCTACAATTTTAACATTTTGCTGCATTTTGACCAAAGCAAAAAACAATGAGTCTGCACATGGCCTTATAAGTCTCCACTAACCTTTATTAGGCCTCAGTAGCAAACACTTTTAATTATCTTGCAGAATAGCACACAAGATGTTACTTTTCGCCTGCACTTATTCTATATTACGTGGTCATTTTGAGTAAAGTAAAAAAGAGGTGGACTTCTTCCCTGCTGATCGACTCTTTGTGTTACATAAACAGTGAACACCCCCCTTTAGCGGTGGCCTTTTGTTTGCGTTTTGCGAGATGTAAGGCAGCACATTAGTCCTATATCTCCACACCATGTCATAGCACGCCATTCTTTGATATGTGTTTGGGCCAAGAGTTTAACATGTTGAGCCGCACAATAGAGGAATGGCTGATATACGGCTCCCCAGGTCATTGCTGTGGAAGTGGCAGCAGAAGAAGACAATTTGTAATGAAATTTAAATTGCCTTTTAAAGGGGGTTACAGAATGGTCACAGAATACAGCTGGTCCAACGTCTACAGGCGATTCTCATTATAGTCTGTTCTTTAGAAAATAGGAAGTTTAAGGAAGAATTAAAATAAAATAATATAGAAAATAAAAAAGAATATAAGATAATATAGATGAGACTTCTAGGGTATGTTACGACGATAAGTATTTGGTGCAGAAATCTTCTTCAGCAAAACTACACCCTGTGGCACAAAAACACACCACAAAACTCATGTGTTTTTGGTCCATTTTCAGGTCGTTTTTGATGCGCTTTTGGTGCAAATTGTTGCCATGCGGTTTTTCTACTACAAAATGCAGCAATTGACATGCTCATTCTTTTGTTTTGACCACAATCTGCACCTAAACTGCAAGGAGAAAAAAAAGCATTGTGGGCACAACACTTCATAATTCTCATAGACTTTGCTGAGGTACAGATAGGCTTGCAGGTTTGTGACCAAAGGTTACACAAGACGCTGCAAAAACGCATAAGAAAAGCACTGGGTGCACATATCTCTACATTCTACTGTTGATGACAACAATATAAAACTAGGGTGAAAGTTAACATCATAATATGCATGTATTTAAAAAAGCAGTATCACTGACTTTTTATTGATTACATGTGTGGGTATTTCTATGTAAGGGTGCGTGCACACGATCATTATACGCAGCGTTTTGGACGCATTTTCTTGGCGTAGTGTCCAAAACGCTGCATAGTACAGTATAAGCATAGTGGATGGGATTTCAAGTAATCCCATCCTCACTATGCTTAACCCGCCTGCAGTGTGTTTGGAGCTGTGGTGCGGGTTGCCGGCATTCCGCTCCTCCGCGGCATGTTTATTTCATGATGCGGAGGCGGAAGCGGTTGCCACAGAGAGACTGCAAGGAGAAGCTGCCCCGCACCTGCCGCACATGGTGAGTACAGGCCGGCTGCAGTCTCCATGCGGGCACCCGCAGCGTCACTTAGGTCCGGAGGAGCTGCGTCCAACACGCAGCTCCTCCGGACCGTGAGCACACACACAAATGCAGCGTGAAAATAACGTCATCCCCTTTGCAGCCTCTCCGGATCACCCTGTGTAACCCGGAAGTGGCTTTTATAGAGCAAGGCTACGTTCATACAACGCGTAATTTTTGCGCTTTTTTACGCTGTGCTTTTCCACAAAAGCGCTGGCAAAGTGAACGGATTCTCACTTTTTCCATGCAGACGCTGCGTAAATATATGCCGCGCTTTTATGGGAGAAAGCGTGCGTGTAAAAAGAATCAACATATCAATTGTTGATGCTTTTTTGCGCGCGTTTTCTCCCATAGGAGCCATAATACCCACTGGAATTATGCATCGCCGTTAAGACGATGCACAACTCCAGCACGTATAATGGCGACGTTGCAGGATGTGATGTCACACAGGGGAGGAAGAATCCTGTGCTCCTCCCCCGTGTGACAGCCTTTTTGGCTTTACAGTGTATTAATATACACTGCAAAAGCAAAATAAAAGTAATCAAATGGTATGAAAAATAAAAAATTTGAATAGTTACCTCTACGGTGGCTGTTCCGGGTTACCGGGAGCTGAGAAATCCACCTCTACTGCGCTGCCAAGACCTTCCAGATCTATGATTGGCCGGTAGCGATCATGTGGTACGTGACTACGATCTGGAAGGTCCTGGCAGCGCAGTAGAGGTGAATTTCTTGGCTCCCGGTAACCCGGAACAGCCGCCAGAGAGGTAAGTATTGAATTGTTTTTATTTTTGATGCCTTTTGCTTACCTTTATTTAGCTTTTACAGTGTATATTAATACACTGTGAAGGCCAAAAAGGCTGTCACACCTGTCACATGGGGGAGGAACACAGGATTCTTCCTCCCTCGTGTGACATCACATTCCTCCTGTACTTTTGGGGGAGGTATGCGGCCGTAAAAAAACACCTTGTGTGAACGCACCACGTTTTTTTACATGCAATAGATAGCGCAGCCGCAAAACGTGGCAAAAAAATACTTGCCCCAAAAAGTGAAGGAAATACGCAGTGTGTGAATGCAGCCTTAGTCTATGGAGATAATGAGTCTCCACACTTATGGTATACTGTAAATGATACTTCCGGCTCACGTGTAGAGTGTAGAATGCGTAGGCTGGTCTCATTTGCAGTGATGTGAATAAGAAGAGCAGGACAGTGCTGGACATTGGAGATAACAGCGGTAGGTGAGTTTATTAACACATTCACACTGCATTACATGCCTATATAAAAACATTTAATCAATACAAAAAAGTTAATGGGAGTGCTTCTGTAACATTACATTTTGCAATTTACTACTCAAATTCAGGTTGCTCATAACTGGAAAAGAGATCAGATAATTACTATTTAGGCTTTCTGATAGGCTGTGTGTACAAAGTAGTGACCAAAATACAAACATTTAAGTATAGAAAATTCACTTCTCTGACCAAGAAATGTGGAATAAACTTTAAAAGAAAATCAAAGGTGTTGTCCACTGCTGAACAACAACAGGTCAAGCAATTCAGGCATACCTCGGAACTTTTACAGAGGAGAATGGGGCCAAACATGCTGCCCCTTGCCACACCCATTTACCAAAAGGAGACGTCAGAAGAGCAGTGGTAGTGAGGTACATTCTGCAGGACAAAGACCTAAATATGGGCCTGTCCCACTAACCTTGGACAGTTGGGACTAGAAATGAGTAGATCAATATACAGGACCCCGGTCGAAAGTCCAGATCAGTGGTACTCAACAGCTGGACAGGTACTGTCATGTTCAGCCTCCAGTGTCATGTTAGAGAATGGATTCAGTGTAGCTGTTGGATTTGTCACCCCAAAGCAGGCAAGATTATCTGCCATAGGTGTGAAAAACCTAACATTTCTCAAAATAAAGCAGACATGGATCAGAGTTTCATGCACTGTCTGATGCCATTGTTTGAAGTTATCATACCATCTGTCTACTTATCTGTTGAATCTTGTCTACACCAATCTCCTACCTCCAGTTTCGATGGACCACACTCTACCGAGCATCTACTCACTGTACATCATGTCATTTATACCATTGCACAGCTTTTGTTTGGGCTGCCATTGCTGGCCTTAAACTGCCAAGCATCTCCTTATCGGACATGTTGTCACTTCTTATAGCATCGGCCGCAAGAGCTAGGGGTACTCAACCATCCGGGATCCGTCTATTGGATGTCATAGTAGCAGTCCCGGAGGTCAAGGACCTGACTGAGCTTATAAGAAAAAGGGGAAAAGAGTTTTTCATAATGGCATCTGTGGTGTCTGCTCAGGGATAACCAGAGCTGCTTGTATAGGTCCCCAGGGGATAGGTGGTTAGGCAGCTGGATGGAACACTCCCCATAGACAGAGTGGGCCCCTGGGGTTTAGAATGGTGGGATGTTATTGTGGCACCCCACTGGTCAGTGCGCCACAGAAGGGGTACTACACTCAGATTAGCATGTGTGGTATCCCAGTGACCAGAAGATATGATGTTAATCTGAGGCCCTCATCCCTGCATTCACAGGAGGTAAAGCAGCGAATAGAGTTCAGCAATACTGACGCCCAGGAACAGGGTAGAGAAAGTGAAGGACTGGAGCTGCCTGTCATACGGCACACGCAGGAGAGAGAGGACAAGCCGCTTAGCTTCAAGCAGCAGCAGAAGCCTACAAGTAAAAGCGAAGGTAGAGAGAGTGACTATAGAAGGAACATGGCGGAGGGCCTCAGAGACATTGCATCCTCTGGTGAATACCCGGCCAGCTATCCGTAACTGTGCACCGTGTGAACTGTTTGAGAGCTGCCGTGCCGAGTTGCCAGTAAAGTACCCATGCAGAGCAAGAAAGCCTCCGGTGTCTTATTTCTACTACACTGCCCTGGGGACACCGCTCCACCTGCAGGGAGAAGCATCATCTTGCTGCCCATCCACCGTCCCCAGAGATCGGCTGGCAGCGCAAGTGGTGTCACGACAAATCTTCCTGTAAATAACCCCTTTTTGGAATGAGCCCAGGCCACAGGACCGGGTCACGACTACTGTGATCCCAGAGAGACAACACCTGCCCGGCCCCGAGTACCCCACGGTCTGGCGGTGACTCATTGTAATGATAGGAGTTCTAGTTGTAGGTGCAGGGCGCAGGAAGGAGTAGACAGACACCAGATATTTACTTGCAGTTCAAGCCCATTTACAACCCAGCCAGGGTGCTGTGTCTCCAAGATTGCAGCTTGGCCAGCTCACTGCAGTCCAAGTTCAACTCACTGAGACACTAGGTATAAGCCTTTCTGTGCTGCCCTCTTTCTTTCTACACTGATGCTCCTTCTACCCTCCGTCTTCTTGCTACTAATCCTGCGGGCCCTTCTGACCAATGGCCTGGCACGTCCTCTTGACCCTCCATAGTCACTTTGCTTGGGAG
This sequence comes from Allobates femoralis, assembly GCA_033576535.1. Lineage (NCBI taxonomy): Eukaryota > Metazoa > Chordata > Amphibia > Anura > Aromobatidae > Allobates > Allobates femoralis. The sequence goes on from JARQOC010000001.1 coordinate 89,304,631, forward strand.
AGTCCATGGTGGTGCAGTGGCCTCCGGTTTCTTGACTTGGTCTTACAGATCCATACCAAATTGGGGTTGGCACCCCTTTGCAGCTCGTTCCTCTACCCAACCTGGATGGCCAGCTGTAGATTTGGGGATCCTCAGGGTTGGGGATTAGCAGCTGACCCGAGCACGGTAACCTACTCCTCCTTCCAGCCAGCAGATGTGGTCTGCTCTCTCGAGGAGCCTCTTCCGCCCAGCATCTCCCTGGTCTGGAGTTTAGATGGGTCATGGGTGTATGGTGGTGTGTCTCAGTAAGGTTCACCCTTCTTACATGTAGGCATGGGACTACATCTGTTGGGAAGGTGCAGTACCACTGTGGCAACCGAACTGCAGGGGCTCCACACTATCATGTTGCTCCTACCAAAGCCACTGCAACACCTCCTGGTTACCCATTGTATTTCATAGTGCTTGACTTTACTGCTGCTGATGCTGCCATTGCTGGCCACAAACTCCTAAATTGTCAAGCATTTCCTTGCCTGCCAAGTGTTACCTCTCTGTTCAAAGCAGAAAAGTTCATCTGTTCTGTCTCCCTGCAAAGCTCTTTATAACCCTCAAACAGGGATAATTCTTGCAACCAGGGGCGTAACTACAACAGGTGCAGGGGTTGCGATCGCACCTGGGCCCGGCAGCCTAGGTCCCATAAGTCCCTTTGGCCTATAGAAAAAGACTAATGCTATTAAAGATTTGCAATAATGGGGGCCCCGTTGGAGCTTTTGCATCAGGGCTCCTGGGTCTGAAGTTACGCCACTGCTTACAACTAGCTGTCTGAAATTGTCAAGGTTTCTTTTGTTTGCATAGGCTACTTTCACACTACGATTTTTTAAAATCCGATGCTGTCCGATATAAATCGGACAGCATCGGATTCTTCTGATGCCTGGAATCGGATGCCAAATAGGCATCTGATTCTGACATTTTATCTGATGCCTGCCCTCCACCTCCTTCCTGTCAGCTGTCATCAGCTGTCTCTCCCCCGGTGCTCCAATATGGTCCCCGATCCTCCCCTCTTCTCCCGCGGTCCTCCATTGCGCTCCCCCTCTTGTCCCCCATTGCGCTCCCCTTCTTGTCCCCCTCCTCTCCTCTTGTCCCCAATTACGCTCCCCCTCTTGTCCCCCTCCTCTCCTCTTGTCCCCCTCCTCTTCTCTTGTCCTCCTCCTCTCCTCTTGTCCTCCTCCTCTCCTCTTGTCCTCCTCCTCTCCTCTTGTCCTCCTCCTCCTCTCCTCTTGTCCTCCCCTCTCCTCCTCTCCTTTCTCACCTGTCCACGACTCCTGCACGGTCCCGCGCGTCTCCTGGTGTCTTGCTGTTCTGTCTTCTGTGCTGCCAGGACCTCTCGTGATGTCACAATCACATGACTGCCGGCTATTGGTTACTGGCAGTCATGTGATTGTGACATCACGGCAGGTCTTGTCAGCACAGACGGCAAGATACCTACAGACACCGGAGACGCTGGGAGACGTCGGGGGCCTCGTGGACAGGTGAGCATAGATTTTTTTTTTTTTTTAATTAACCCATTCATTCACTCTTGGAGCGATTTCAGTGTACTGAGCATGCTCAGTACACTAACATCGGGTCCGAGGAGACATCAGATGTTTCCTCGGACCCTGCTCCATAGGGCCCCATGTCAAATTGATCGGGTCAGATCGGATGTGCACTAAATGCCATCCGATTTGGTCCGATCTGAGTTTGTCCGATTTTATTTTCGGTGCTAAAATCGGAGCAGGCGCCGATTTTAGCACCGATAATAAAATCGGACAGAATCGGATCGGACCAAATCAGATGGCATTTAGTGCACATCCGATTCGGTCCGATGCCCATAGGGCTGCATAGGGCCCAAAATCGGTCCGATGCTGTCTGATTTTTATCGGACAGCATCGGAACTGATAAAATCGTAGTGTGAAACCAGCCATAGACAGTTTATTTTGTGTGTACAGACCGTATATCTATAAACAACAGCAATGAATTTATCTGCCTCCCAGAGGGATAATATATAGATTGTTTTTACAATTTAGGCAGCCTAAAATCTAAAATGTCTAAATACTGCAGTGTCTTGTTAATGCACCACTTCAAATGACTGTTTTAAATCCAAATCTTCTGCCCCTGGTATCATACTCACCTTCCAGAGTTTTTATGCTTTTACAGAGCCGCTTCTGTCCCTCTGTCAAACAGCGCCATCTTGTGACTATAATGTCTGGCTGACCGGAAGTCAGCATTTACATTACAAGCTCTCAATACAACTCAATGAAAGACAGAACTAAGCCAGAATAAGGCTCTTATAGAATCGTATTTATTCGTGAATTCAAGTCGTCGGAGACCGACAGTATTGTGGCGGTGATAGAAGATATATCCACTGGTGGGTGAGTATAAACAGGGGGCAGGGGACTTAGATTGAAAGCACCACTCCACCTGTTTTCATCTAGCCAGGTAGGTGGAAGTCATTTAGACATTATAAAAGCTGTGTTTGCATAATTGCAGAGCTCAAATAATTTTTATTGACTCCAAGGGACTCAGCCCCTTACAATCACCATTCTTAAATGTATTGGTGTGTGAAGCACAGTACTATGATAACACGTGGTGAATAGTGCTTCACATTGCATTTATATCTCAATTCACAATAAATCTGATGAAAGAGCCGCATGACCTTTAGAGTATGTACTGCTTTCAACATTATCTCATAAAGTGAACATTATGAAATACTGCACAGGTATTCAATGTGTCCAAATGTGATTTGTTCTTTCAAGATCTTAATTAGGTGGTTTACATGAGTTACAATTAAACTCGCCTAGAACAAGTCTAGACTAAAGAGGTACCGTATCATTTCCTAAAATGTTTATAAATACCAGCCCAAAATTCTGTAGACTGACCTTACTAATCCCTGGCTGCTCCTCTACTAGAGCTGCACAGGTCTTCCACTGGTCTCTGTGTTATTTCTTCTGAGTGCTGCAGTCAATCACTGAAATAATGACCAACATGTCTCCACTGAAACCAGTGATCAGCTGCAGTGGTCACATGTACCTATAACAGAAACATGATGAAACGCCACATGTAGAACCATTTTCCTATTAATGCCATACAGTGGTGTAACTTCAGGCCCAGGGGCCTCAATGCAAAAGCTCCAATGGGGCCCCCAATTATTGGAAATCTTTAATAGCAATAGTCTTTTTCTATAGGCCAAAGGGACTTTTGGGGCCCCAATAGACTGCAGGGCCTGGGTGCGATCGCACCCGTTGTAGTTACGCCCCTGATGCCATACACACCACTGAATGGAAACCATGAACACAAATGTGTATACAACCCAGAAGAAGACAACCAAGTGCATAAGAGCAAGTCAGATTGAAACAGGTTTACTCATATTAAGGCAAACAGGTATAATGGTTAGTCTCTCATTGACGGCATAAACGTATAGGTTACACAACAGAATCAATACAGTTTCTGGTAACTGCATATCAACATTTTACAAGCGCTTTTCAAAAATGTGCAGGTGCGTATTGTCTGACAGCAAAGTGAATGTAAAATTCACTTTATCGTTCAGATAGCGCGTATTTTCGCGCCGCGCCTTTCTGGGAGAAAGCGCCTGCGTAAAAAGAATGACCTTGTCACTTCTTTACGCAGCAGCGCCAGCGCTTTTTTCTATAAGGGCAGGCGCTGCTGCATCTGATGTCACAGAGGGGAGGAAGAATCCTGCTTCCTCCTCCCCTCTGTGACACCTGTGACTGCCCATTTGATTTTGCACTTCTAATCAAAGATAAAGAAAGACAAATGTATGAAAAATAATAAAGAATTAAACACTTACCTCTCCGACGGGTGTTCCGGTGTCCGGGAGCCAGGAGCCGCCACTGGAATGGCCCTACTAGGACCTGTGGTGATGTCAGAGGGCGTTCCGGTCATGTGATATGTATCACCCTCTGACATCACCACAGGTCTTTTTCCACTTGGAATCTGCAGCTGCTCACTGGTCCTGGCTCCCGGACACCCGCCATCCACCCGCCGGAGGGTAAGTATCCATGTTTATTATTTTAAAAGCCTCTGGCTTTATTGAATTTAGATTTCACAGATGTGACAGAGGGGAGGAGGAAGCAGGATTCTTCCTCCCCCTTCAGCACATAAAAACGTGGTGTGTGAATGCACCCACATATTTTGTAGCACCTTTTTGCGCGGGCAAAAATCATGGCAAAAGGCACGTGCAAAAAGGCGCAACAAAATACGCTATGTGTGAACGTAGCCTAAAACCAACTATTGCTTTGATATTGTACTGTGTGCAGAATTATTAGGCAAGTTGTATTTTAGAGGATTATTTTTATTATTGATCAACAACTATGTTCTCAATCAACCCAAAAGACTCATAAATGTCAAAGCTTAATATTTTTGGAAGTTGGAGTGGGGTTTATTTTAGATTTGGCTATCTTAGGAGGATATCTGTTTGCGCAGGTAACTATTACTGTGCAGAATTATTAGGCAACTTAATATAAACCTAATATATTCCCATCTCACTTGTTTATTTTCACCAGCTAAACTAATATAACTGCATAAAATTTAGAAATAAACATTTCTGACATGCAAAAACAAAACACAAAAAAAATGAGTGACCAATATAGCCACCTTTCTTTATGATGACACTCAACAGCCTTCTATCCATAGATTCTGTCAGTTGCTCGATCTGTTTACGATCAACATTGCGTGCAGCAGCCACCACAGCCTCTAAGACACTGTTCCGAGAGGTGTACTGTATTTTTCCCTCCATGTAAATCTCACATTTTAGGAGGGACCACAGGTTCTATATGGGGTTCGAATCAAGTGAACAAGGGGGCCATGTCATTATTTTTTCTTCTTTTAGACCATTACTGAACAGCCACGCTGTGGAGTAGTTGGATGCATGTGATGGAGCATTGTCCTGCATGAAAATACTCATTTACGGTACCTAATAATTCTGCACACAGTGTAGTCCTGGTGTAAGAGAGTGGACTAATATATTGCCCACTTTCACCCTTGAAGACTCCAGTGTTGTAATGTCAACTGTTACCTGCATTAATATTGCTGAAGTATGTATTGCTTTACAACAGGGAGAAATTGAGTTCATATTTGGGATTAGCTAAGTGTGAGAGCGGATAGACCAGGTGTGCACAATGTTTGTTGGCCACATTGCCACAATGAAACATTCCTAATGGCCACAAAAAATGTAAAGGGATATTTATATGAATAAATTACCAAAACCACTGTAATTAATTCATCACTAGAACCAGGTTTTCAGTATTTGGAGAGATTTTGCTCAGTTTCTGCTGCAATAACTGACAAAAACACATTCTAAAATATAATAAGCTTTTGGAGCAGAAACCTGCCAAATCCTCCTCCTTATCTCAGAACTCTAGGTTTTGAGGGTTTTTCAGTTATAACATAGTCATGAAGCGCAATTTGAATAGCTAACTACATGTATACAGGATCAGAACCATCGTCAGTACATGAATACAGCACTAGAACCACTGTCAGTACAGGAATACAGTGTCAGAATTTACCATCAGTATATTAATTTAGCACCAGAACTACAATCAGTACATAAATGTTGCACCAGAACTGCAGCCAGTACATGAATGCTGCATCAGAATCACCGTCAGTATATATATGCAATATCAGGACCACCGTGAGTACAGGAATACCAGTCAGTATCAGAAACACCATCAGTACATGAATGCAGCACTAGAATCACCATCAGTACATGAATGTAATATCAATCTTAGTAGAGTGATCAATTGTAATGTCAGATCAGCTCAATATACAATCACTTGAACCTACAACACCCAGTATTTCCTTAACAATCTTAAAAATGGTAAGGAGATGCTGAGAGTTTTGTTACTGGCCATCATCAGACCGTGAACCATACAAGCACCACAGTGCTGATAAGAGACAGACAGTATCACAAATAAATATTTACATCCAGGTACCATATGGATGACATAGTCTCTGATTGAAGGTGTCCCCATCCATTCTGTCTCCATGTAGTACAGACACCATGATGAGATTTCACACCCATAGCTCGTCTCTACAGACTTCCTTCTTCTCCGTCTTCAGCAGCTTATTTCCACATGGTGCCCATAAAATAAAAGTATCATTATTCTGCCTCAGAAACATAAATATCTCATTCTGCAACCGTGAACAAAATATCTCTCCCACACTGCCATTGTACATGGTAAACTTCCACACTGCCCCTCTCCATAATATCCTCCCTCTAAAAGAACACACTACCCATCTCTTTAATATCCCCCCAGCACACACTGCCCCCCCTCCATTATATACCCCCCAACACTGCACCTCTCCATAATATCCCCACACACACTGCTCCCCTCCATAATATACTGCCCCCAGATGCACCCACATTGTTCCTCTCCATAATATACCCCCACACAGGGACATATTTATCATTAGGCACCAGAGGGCACGTGCCTAGGGCACCGGGTTTGAGGGGGAGGCGGTGCCAGGAACAAGATGTTAAATCTGTTTTTTATTTTTTTTGTACTACTCCCTCCCCTCCCCCAGACTCTATAGGAAAATCAGAGTCTTTACGCGGGAGGGGATATCACAGAGGCGGAGGCAACACAGTGACCCTCTATAGCGTTTTATAAACACTGATGAAATGATACTATGTGCCCCCTGCACTTCCGGGTTCAGCGGGAGCTCCGGGCAGGTGGCTCCCTGACCCGGCGTGTGGCTGTGTGCACATGCTCCTGACGTCCAGGGGCAGACACAGACTGTAGTGGGCCCCTGTGCAAGAAATTTATTTTGGGCCCCCCTTCATAGATGCTGTGTATTTTCGTGCAGGAAAATCTGCAGCATATCAATTTTTGCTGTGGGTTTTCCAACACTAAATGGGCTGTATATATAATATTGAGGCTATGCAGGGTTGTATTTATTATCTGGAGGCTACTGCTGGACTGTATATATTATTTGGAGGCCAGTTGTAGCATCTAAATAATAAATACAGCCCAGCTCAACCTCCAGTTAATATTTACAGTCCAGTACAGCCTCCAGGTAATATATATATAGCCATCCCCCATTCCATAATGCTCTCTCCCATATGCGGTCCCCCTTCTCAATAGTGCTTCTCCCCCTATGTGGCCCCCCGATTCATGCAGCTTCTCCCCTTTTGTGCCCCCCCCCCCATTCATACAGCTTCTCCCCCCCTTGTGACCCCCCCCATTCATGTAGCTTCTCCCCCTCCATATAGTATATTGCACCCCAGAAGTTTTCTATCTAATATAATGCACCCCCAAAGTACTCCACAGTGTATAATGCACTCCCATAGTCCTCCATATAGTATATTGAGCCCCCACAGTCCTTCATATAGTATATTGCACCCCCAAAGTACTCCACATTGTATAATACACCCCACATAGTCCTTCATATTGTATAATGCACCCCCCAAAGTTCTCTAAATTGTACATTGCACAACTACATGTTCTTCATTTAGTATAATGTGCACATCAGTCTCCCATCAGTAAAAAAAAAAAAGAATATTCACCTCTCTCCTCGCAACTGCAGTCTCTCCAGCATCTGTCTACCCTCTGCACTGCTCAGCACGGGACGCTCAGTGATAGTGTCATCACTACTCGACGTGCTGAGCTGCATTGTGATGATAGCGGCCGGGAAAATGAGGGCAGATGCAAATAGTGCAGGCACCCCCTCTCTCCCTCCTAACCTCTGTGGCAGGAGGGAGAGAAGGGGTGCGGGAAGCAGCATTCAGGGGGCCCCCCAAGGAAGCGGGAAGCAGCGCTTAGGGGGCCCCCAGGGGTGTGGAGAGGCAGCCCCCCCCCCCCGCAGTCAGGGACCCGCCCCTGTGCTTGCGCCAGCTCCACATGGCTAATTTGCATAGAATGCAAATTAGCCATGTGGACAGCTAGCTGGACCTTGGGGCCTCCTACCGCTTGGGGCTCAGGTTCATTGCACCGGCTGCACATGTGGTAGGTGTGTCACCCTGGCAACCTGGTTGGGGCACCACAGAACTCCTGGTACACAAATGAAGTGGAAACAGCAAGCAGCACTCACAACAAACACAACACCTTTTACACCTTGTTTCACCCCAGGCCTCTAGGGGGAGCTCCACTGGTCACCTTGAGCCAGTTCCCTGTATAAATAGGGTCCTAGAAGGAGAAACACCAGAGTGTGCAGATGCTAGGAGAGCAGCAGGAAGTGTGCAGTTACTGGTTCTGGAGCCACACCAGGTCCAAACCAGCACAACCAGCAAGTGAGAGACCCTTGCAACTGGGGTCATAGGAAAGGAGAAAGCACCTCTCAGGGACACAGAAGTTACCCGAACTCCCCCTCACCATCCGGTTACTGGAACCGAGCTGTGAGAGCTACTACGTGAACCACAGAGAACTAGCACAACTAACAAGGAGTTTAGCCCCCTGTTCACCTGAAGCACCCACTAACGAGAGCCCAGGGAAGAGGATAGACGTCGCATCATCCCTTTAATAGTGCCCTCAGTCCAGTTAACCCAGGTGAATCACGTTTCATTGAACGTATAACCTGGTCCGGCAGGATTCCACATCCACCCGACCCCACCAGAACAGCAGACTAAGGAAGCCTACACACTGCTTGCTGTGAAACTCCAGGAGTGTCAACCTCATCACCCGGTCCGAGTGTACCTGTTGCCACCAGTAAAGGTACCTAAAAGACTTTGTGTGTGTCTGCGCCTTATTCCTGGACTTAATCCGCAGTATTGCAGCAGCTGCGATACACCACCAAGTGCAGTTCCTGGCCCCGGGGACTCCCGCTCGTCCTGTGGGGAGCGTCCCATCTTGCTGCCGTCCATCACCAGGAGGCCCAAGCAGCGTCGGTGAAATCACTGGAATTCCAGCAGGTGGCGTCACGACAAGACTATTAACCCCTTATCTGTTCAGCCATCCCCGATTGATCTGGACCACCGGGCCCCACAGCCGCAGGCACGGTTCCGTGACAGGAGAAGCAAACGCCTGCGACGTGAAGACCCGGTTAGGGTGAGTCAGTAGGTCCGCTCCTGCTGACATCACAGCAGCAGGGTAAGTTTACCCCTTCGCTGCTGGCATCAGTGCAGTGTGAGCCTGCGCCCCAAAGGAGGAGAGAGGCCTCCATAACCAGGAACAGGTAGGTGCTACACACAGTCGAAGATACTGGAGGATGGGGGTGCTGGGATGTGCACGGCAGAAGGAGTGCTGGGATGAGCATGGTGGGGGGTGCTGAGATGTGCATGGCAGGAAGAGTGGTGGAATGTACATGGGATGGATGTGCAATGCAGGGGGTGCTGGGATGTGCATGGTGGACAGTGGGGGAGTGCAGGGATGTGCATGGCAGGGGGAATGCTGGGATGTGCAATTTCAGGCAGGGGGGTGATAGGATGTGCATGTCAGGCAGGGGAGGGGTGCTGGGATGGATGTGCATGAGAGATGGGGGTGCTAGGATGTGCATGGCAGGCGGGGGGGGGGTGGTGGTGCTGGGATGTGCATGGGAGATGGGGGTGGTGCTGGGATGTGCATGGGAGACGGGTGGTTGTGCTGGGATGTGCATGGGAGATGGGGGGTGGTGCTGGGATGTGCATGGCAGATGGGGGGGGGTGCTGGGATGTGCATGGAAGGCAGGAGGGGTGCTGGGACGTGTATGGCAGGCAGGGGGTGGTGTTGGTGTTGGGTTGTGCATGGGAGATGGGGGATGCTGGGATGTGCAGGGAAGACATGGGTTCTGGGATATACATGGGAAACAGGGGTGCTGGGATGTGCATGGGAGACGGGGTGCTGGGATGTGCATAGGAGAAAGGGGTGCTGGGATATACATAGGAGACGGGGGGTACTGGGATGTACATAGGATACTGGGGGAGGGTGCTGGGATGTGCATGGCAGATGGGATGGTGCTGGAATGTGCATGTGAGACGGGGGTGCTGGGATGTGCATAAGAGAAGTGGGTGCTGGGGTATGCACAGGAGACGGGGGGGGGCTGGGATGTGCATAGGAGATGGAGGGGGGGTGGCTGGGATGTGCATGGGAAATGGGGGGCTGGGATGTGCATGGGAGATGGGGGGTGGTGCTGCGATGTGCATGGGAGATAGGGGAGACTGTGATCTGCATGGGAGAAAGGGGTGGAGAGACTCAAAAGACTAGACATATAATCAGCATACAGGGGCTGACTGGCAGATGTTGATCTGGGGGGCAGTGTGCCTTACCAGCCCACCAGCCATCTGAGGACCGGGGAAGGGGGGTGCTGGCACGGCTTTACATCACCTCTCCCGCCGCTCCGCTGCCGCCAGTCTGCTGCTTCCCGACTCCCGCTGTCAATGCAGTGAGTGTGCGGCCACTCTCACTGGGGGCGGCCCTAAAGGTGGACTATACCACCGGCCTGGGGGGCAAATGCCTCCCTGCCATTTGGGCCAGTCCGCCCCTGTCAGCAAGTCCTTCTACACTGCAGATTATATATCCAGTCTTTTTAGAGTTTATATATCTCTTTTTAAGGTGAAAAATAAAACAGGTTGCGCCAAACTGCTTGATAGTTATTAATATCGGTTAATATGTCCAAGTGCTCACCTGGTGGGGTTGTGCCTCGGTCGCACAACTGACTGACGAGCGGGGAAACAACTTAGCGGGATCGCTGGGTCGGACGAGCCTGGCGTGAGGAGATGAAGTGCGATCCTTGTTGGTGCGGGTCGGAACGTGAAGCACTGGCTGGCGTGCGATGAGAGGGCTGGAAAGGTCTTTGAGCCGGACGAGTCCGATGCTCGGGCTGTGCTGTGCTCCCCAGTCGTGCGAGTCGGCAGGTTAAGAGACACGAGGATAGGAGTGGCGTGTTGTTGCGAGCAGGGTCCGGGAGCCGAGCTGCTCAGATCCGCGGTTCCCCGAGGGGAAGGCGTGGGGCGTGTACAATGGAGTAAAATGAGTGTTAGCGCTCGGATTACAACCAGGACACTGCTCACGGTATATTTACCTCTAGGTTTTATTGAATAAGTGTAGAATTCCAATTCTCCACAACGCGTTTCTGCGCTTAATGCGCCTTTCTCAAGTGGTACTTTTTAAGGTGGATAACTGAGCAGATCCGCCTGAAAAAGATGTTGTGTGGACATACTCTTAGTCTGAATTATCATTAGGGGCAGTACACCTAAAAGGGCCTGGGGCAGCGTGAACCCTAAATACAGCCCTGCCCCCACCCACTCTGCTCCTCTCCCTAATATATCCCTGCACACAATGCCTCTCTCCATAATATACCCCCACACACACTGCTCCTCTCCATAGTATAAAGCACAAACATATTCATGCAGCAGCTCACTATATTGTGCCTCTTTTCACAAATTTTTGCCATATAATGTGTCCTCATGTGACCGATCAGCTGATCGGTTAGCCTCGCCCAGCTAGGTCCTCAAACCATGGAAGATACATGCTGACATTGGGGGACACGCCGGAGAAGTGAGCATATATATTTTTTATTTTTAACACATGCTTTTACTTAATATCACTTCCGCAATGTATGTATATACATTGCCGAAGTGAACTTGGACGGTAAAGAGCAGTTTTTGTGTACTGATCCGTACACTAAAATCGGGTCAGAGAAAAGATCAACTGTTTTCTCTGACCCATGCTCCATAGGCCCTCATGTTAATGGCCGCGGATCGGGTCGGATCCGATTCGGTCCCATTTGGTCCGCTGTGCTCAAAATCGGAGCAGTCTCCGATTTTGGGTACAGCAAAAAATCGGACACAATCGGATCTGAAACAAATTGGATGGCAATAAGGTTAAATCCGATCTGATGCCCATAGGGATACATGGAGGGTCAAATCGGATCCGTGGCTGTCTGTTTTACAAAGGACAGCCACGGATCCCAGAAAATCGCAATGAGAAAGTAGTCTAAGCGTCAACCAGCTAGAAGATAAGTTTGCCCATATTTGGCAAATCAATTGCTTTTTGAGGCAGATAGGATGTGGAACCGCTGTTTAAGACTGACCAGATAGTTGTGCTAAGCTGGGTGGTGGTGAAGGAAGTGAGACTGGTGGTAGCAGGGCTAAGTGAAGATGGAGAAGCAAAGAGGCTATATGTAGAAATGCTCTGTGTGGAAGAAGATCCATAGAAAAAGTAATATGCCTCCTACATACTGTGCAAAGTGGCTGTTTAGTAAAACACTGTTTTTAATAACTGGTGGCCTCCCTCATGGAGTATTTCAACATCTGGTTCAGCCAACTGAAGTCATCGGCATTGTGTGGCCTACAAGGGCGTAACGCCCCAGTAGTACAAGTCCATACCTCAGCCAGGACCCTCATCGTGTAGTGTGTCGGGGAGGAAGAGATTCAAGGAGATGATGGGAGTACAGGTGTAGCACGGTCCGCGCTGCTCCAATGTAAAAACTCACCCAAAGAGTCACAAAGTCATCAGTAGGTTTTATCTTTTTAATCCTCCTTGGAGGATTAAAAAGATAAAACCTACTGATGACTTTGTGACTCTTTGGGTGAGTTTTTACATTGGAGCAGCACGGACCGTGCTACACCTGTACTCCCATCATCTCCTTGAATTTCACTACTGGTCAGTAGTTGGTGGAGGTCCTGCAGCAGCTGAAAGATTCTTCTCAAACGCCTTCAAACCAGTTGTGGGGCCCACAACTGAACCAGGTGAGTGACTCCTCAGCATCACTCTTTCTAGTGTCACTAGTGATAGGGCACTATTGCGCCTCTTGTCCCCCACCCTCTTATTTTTGCAGGGGAGGAAGAGATGACTTCTTTTGCCTACAGCTACTGCCCCGTGCCACATTACATTGGTGCATAAATTAATTTTGGTTTTCTATATGTCTAATACCGTCTGGGACTCCTTACCCCCTTCTGGAACTGCAAATCTTTGGCTGTTACATGACAAATGTAGTTTTTCCCTTAGGGCAGCACCATGCTGCTTTACAGTAATATTTCATGTTTATAAAGGCATTGTGACATGGATTTTAAAAGTAAGTATATCAGGCCTAAGAGATTTATTGAATAATGTACGTCTATTGTATTGTGAAATCTGGTGACGGATATATTTTATGTAAATGTAGAAAAATGCCAGTGATTAAGCATTCAGCATTATACTGTTATAAAAGGAAAGGGATTTGCAGCTTCCACATATCAGACTGTGCTTATTGCCTGGTTGAACAAAAGATTAACATGCCAAAACTTATTATACCAACAACAGACATCAGGGGATGGTGGGACTGCCCTGCTCTGAAATCGTTATCAGATCCTGTTACCATCAGATGAAACTGCTGACAGTTATCTAAAGGTTCATTATCAGCAGACGAGATTCCTGCTTGTAGTCTGATCCCGCATTAATGTTTTGTTCTGTTACTGCAGGAACGCTATACACAGGTAAGTAACCGTAATAATACAAATATCTGCATGATAGTCTGTGTCCATCTGCTTCAAAAAGGAATAGCATCATACATGAGAGACTCTGCAATAAATAATACAGTAAATAGAATAGTTTCTTTTGTGTCTACATCTTCAATATTTCAAAAACAGGCAGGTACATGACCCGCCCAAGGATCTTTGGGAACTCGGTACTCGGGCATTAGTGCTGGGGGTGATGTCTCGGTGGCCGGTGCCTGGGCCTAAGACCTGAAGGTCACTGGGTAAATAGGGGAAAAATAAAAATAAAAGAATAAAGTTTCGTGACGCCACCTCCAATTTCTGGTGATCTCACCAGCGCTGCTATCCGTCCGCCGGGGATGGTGGTATTACAGCCAGTTGATCACAGTCCCCAGGGCAGTGCTGCTGCTGAGATGGTCGATGTGGCAGTAGCTACTTCTTAATTTAAGCAGAATACTGCTTACTTTACTGGTAACAGTTCACGGTTCACTTCAGTTTACAGTCACGCAGTCTTTGCGGGTAGCTGGCCGGGTAGTCACCGGAGGGTACAAAATCTTTCTGAGGTTCTTCAAGTGTTCCTTCTACTGCGTTCACTGTCCTCTGTGTCTTCCTTGCACCTCCTTTCTATCCGTGCTCTGCCCTATACAAACCCACTTCCTACCAGGCCTGTCGGGTGTGATAAGGTTACCCTTCTCTTCTTTAGGGGGCTCAACCCGGGTTGAAGGTACCTGGTGGAGCTGTACATTGTGGACGAGGTCAGGGGCTGCTTGGCAGACCTGCGACCCACCAGTATTGGCGGTTCAGGGTTGGACATGCCTGCACCACGACTCGGAGCCGGTACCCCGTTGTGGACCGGTATTTCCCCAGACCGTTTACTCTGACAGTCTGGCACTGGGTCTCCCCTTTCTGTTTGGGTTGACACTCCTTTTGGGGAGCCCTCCCTGTGGTGTCCCTCTAGGACTTGCTCCTTGCTTCGTTCCTCAGACTAGACTCTATCTGTCTGTGTGTTTCCCGCTTCTTCTACCCTAACACTGCTCCCACCAGGACCGGTTACCCTGGTAACAGGTTTGCCGATTGGTCCCCTAGTCTACGTGTAGGGATGCTGGGATGAGAGCCTCAGTTCAACATTATCCCCTCCAATGACTGGAATACCGCACACTATGTTTTGGGTGCAGTACCCCTACTGTGGCGCACTGACCAGTGGGGTGCCACATTCCCCCTTGGCGAAACACACTTGTCCTCAAGTGTTTCTACCTCTATCCGGTACAGAGCTTTTTGTATTTACTGGAACATAACATATTTATTAACGAACAATAAGCAGCACTTTTTCTTCCCTTTAATGGGGCACTTTTCTTAGAACGTTACAAACTTTTAAACTAATTAACATCGGCCTAACAGGGCCGGTACTCATTTGCAGACCCAGCGGTAATTGACCTTGCATTTTGCACAGCGTCCTTTATTACTGCTGGGCTGCTTCAAGCACACATGATGAAAAAAATCAAAGTCCTCATGAAAGTCTATGAGTCTTATAAATGGAAAAGGCAATCTGTACATTAACATAACTATTTATACAACCAGGTTTTAACAGCTTAGATACACGCAGGGCATACCATCCGTGTGGCCCTCCATGTCGCTCGTAACTGACCTGGTCATCCTGGTATAAGTCCCGGTCTGGGTGGCCTCTCGAGAGGTGGGACTCAACATCTTGTCTTCCCACAAACACCTCCTCATAGAGGTCTGGTTCCCGGATGAACCCATACCCACTCTCCAGGTTAAGAGATGTCACAGTACCCGTTCACTGTTCCTCCAGGGGTAGCGGTGGCTGAAGGTGGGCCTGGGCTCGGACTTGCCAGTACTCCATCTCTCTGGCCCACCATGCCTCCCGACGGCGCTGCCGCTCCGCTTGGTCGGCCGAGTTTTGCTGGGGTTGGTAGGCTGGCTGTGGGGAAACTGGGCTGGGGGTCCGTCTAAGACTTCTGGTGTGGGCGGTTTGGCTGTTCACCATTCCCAGCTGGTACTGGGAGCCGCTCCACCACACCGGGTGGGGACCGGTTGCCCCAGCCTCCTTGCTGCTAGTGTCTGGATCCTCCTCAGAGCCCGGTTGGCTGGGTAGTTCCTCAAGGACCTCTGGCTCGATCTCCTGCTCAGGGCTATCGAGCTGCCTCCTCCTAGTCACTGGCTAGGACCTGGGGGTCATCTGGGTTTTCGCGATGCTCGGATGACCTGACTTCAGCGCAGGCGACTGGGGATGGTTCAACAGGTGGATCCTCACGGGTCACTGGGCTCTTAATCATGGCCTGGTCTCTCGTTCCCGACTCCAGCTCTCTGTCCCTGGTTCCTTTCTGCTCGGCCCTACGGAACAGCTCTAGGGCAGTATCGGCACTCGACCGCCGGACGGTCCACTCCATGGTCTCGAGGATCTGGACTCTCAAGTCCTGAAACGTGGTTCTCCAGAAGGCCGCGTCTTCCTCATAAGTGAGAAGGGAGACCGCCCTCGGATCCCTGGTTGCAGCAAGGGCCTCTTCTTCCACTTCCCTCAACAGGTCACTCAGTCTGGTTACCTCTTCTTACCTTAGCACTCCTGTTACCCCCTGTATTAGATCAGAATTTCCATAAGGAGAACATCTTCATAAACATGATTGAAGGTGACAAAGCTTCCCACTGTAAATGCTAACTCACTGGTACAGGGTTCGTCTGAGGCCCACCAGGGAAATTGACTGCAGGGGCCGATCCTTCAGCTATGTGGAAATACTTGTTAGCCGGTATACCCATTATAGTGACGGCTCCTGCAAATCGCTGTGTGTTCACCATAACTGTGATGTACAATTACAGTGGTATGCATTAAGCGGATTCTTTAGTGAAAACAAGTTATCAGTGATCCACAGGTTAGGAAGGTGATAACATATTTATTGGTGAAATCCGACTAGTGGAAACTGCACCATCAGAAGAATGCGGCACTTATCCCCATTATAAAATGCAGCAGCCAGTAATGATGTGACCGCAACTCCATTCATCATCATTGGTGCTTCCAGAAAAAGCCAAACACAGCGATCACAGCCACTGAGGGAATCAGTGCTTGAGTTATACAGGAGCTACAGTCTAATGGGGAGAAAACAAACCTGTGACTAAGGACTCTCTTTACGAAAAATGTTTTTAATATGTGCTTTTAATATTTTTTTCTAATAAAATGAATTTTTAAAGATCTATAGCTTAGGACTCTGTGGTAAATAGTTTTCTATTTTTTTGGACACATAATGGGAATAAAAGTTGCACATTCAGCAGTCGGACCCCACACCAATAAATAACTTATCACTTATTCTTAGGCCATGTGCACACGTTGAGTATTTGGTGAGATTTTTACCTCAGAATTTGTAAGACAAAACCAGGAGTGGAACAAAGAGAGGAAAGATATAATAGATACACGCCACCACTTCTGTATTTATCACACACTCCTGGTTTTGTCTTACAAATATACAAATACTGAGGTACAAATCTCACCAAATGCTCAACATGTGCACAAGGCCTTAGAAGAGATGATTACTTGCTTCCTCTGGAGAACTTCTGTAAGTGCATCTTTCCTGCTGTGTAATAGTCCCAGGACAAAAGGGGTTAAACATCCAAGTTTTTAATATCTATTGGAAATAAAGAATTTTCCCTTTACTGAAATATATAAAAAAAGAAATGACCGACCACAATCCTCTATACCAAGACCAATAATACCATAACGAAGGGAGAAATACCACCACACCATGACTAGAGGACATATCACCAACATATAGTGCACAAATAATGCCACATACAAGGCACAAATACCACCACACCATGACCAGATCACATAATGCCTCCACATAGTGATCAAATACTACCACGTACAAGGTATAAATACTGCCATACCATGACAAGACCACATATTACCACCACATAGTGACCAAATAATACCACATATACCAAATACCACCACACCATGACCAGAGCACATAATGCCACTGTCGGGCCCACTGGGACGGGGGTACTCGGTACGGACTGGTTCGGCTGCTGGGAAGTCACGGGTGGTCCTGGTCCGGTCCGTGTCCCGGGCTCGGCAATAAAAGGGGAATATTTACAGGGGATTGTCAGTTGTGACGCCACCCACTATATGTGGCCAGTGATGGGGCCGCCGCTGCTGCAGAACCTCCGGGGATAATGGAATAGCAGCTTAGATGTAATAGTTCCAGTGGGTAGAACTGTGTTCCCCAGGGCAGTAAGGGTTAAGTCTATTGTGGAATGTTCAGTACACTTACTGTGCAGACGCTGCAGGAATCTCTCCTCAATGCTGGTGCTGACAGGCTCTGCAGGTGGAGGGCTTTCTGTAATCCTGTATGGAGAGAATCGCTTTCATGCAGAGACACAAGGGAAGCAATTCCAGGGTTTTCTGTGTTTTACTCTCAAGTTCTTCAAGTCACTTTACACTGCAGTTACAGTTCAAGTACAATTCAAGTACAGTTCTTACACGTCTCAGTTCTTAATACACGGGCACACTCTCCCTCTCCGGGTTCCCTTTACTCTGCAGCCAGGTCTCTCTCTCTGTGACCCCTCACACAGTCTTTGTGTCCTTTCCGGGTTGTTTACGTTCTCTGTACACTTGGTGGGTGTCTCTGGACAGTATGGCGGTGACTCGGGCCCCTGTGGGTCCTCCTGTTTGTCACTGAGCTGCCTGTCCTTTGGGGTAGGGACCCTAACGTGAAGCTGTGGTCCCCCGTCGTGTTGTTTGGGGATTCCGGGTAAACTACGGTCCCCTCTAGAGCCGACACTCTACTCAGCCCAGCCTCCAGCAGTCCTCAAGTGTGAGGCTCTACCAGGCTCTTTCTCTCTGCGTCTCTCGGTATCATAGGAGGGCTACTCTGCCTGCAGTCAGTAGCTTCAGCTGTATGTCTAGGGCCCGGGTATCACCGTCCCTCTCTCTCTCCTCACACTCCTGGTGGTATTGGCTTCGGACGTGCTTTCTCTCTCCTCCGGCTCACCCTGGCTCGGTACAGATTCTGCGCTCCTACACCGTACACTCTCAGGACATGTGAGTCTTTCTGTCTGCTCAGCTTCACTCAGCCTTCTGCTGTTCTCTGGCCTGTGCTCCTCAGCTTCTGGTCTTTACAGCTCAGCACCCTGGGCCTACTGAACTCCTTCCTCCTCCCCCTCACTATTTCTACTGTCAAGTCACCAGACTACGTGTGTGCCCAACACACTCCTCTAAATCCACCACCCCTCGCTTGCCTAGAGTCACCAATCTCAGAGCTGGATGCTACCATCTATTGCACGTGGGTTGTGTGGGCTGTGAGGGTGTTGTTGTGCAACAATTGTCCTACCTGCCTGGCGGCAGTTCCCTTTGTGGCCTCCTGGACGCAGGGGCATCATACTCTCCCAGAGTTAACTAGCGCGTCACCGCGCTGCCCGTCAAGGATCCCCCTGAAAACATTTTATTTTTCAAACAACATTAAACAGTAAGCATTCTTGGTTCTTCCCATCCGGGAGGTTCGATTCTTCTTAAACGTTACTTTAACTATAAACAGGTGCATGGGTATATTAACATCTCTACACTTCTGGACCTCTACGGGGTCTAATGCTACAACGCATTTACTTTCTTTTCTATAAAACACATTATAAACACTACTTTATATCAAAAGTATAACAACATTCTTCTTCAAAAAGTTTCAAAAATGTCAAAAAGTAGTTCTAAGTTCAAAGTTCGCGATTCAAAACAGTCACTTGTGTGACGAAATGGACCCTTTAATATATAATGTAGGAGGATTTCTTATTCATCCAGACATATCATATTGCATTTTGGTTTGTAAACTTGTAATGGTCAAAGAGAATTTCTTACAGTATTGTCATAGATTTCTGTGGTTAAAGTTTAGCTTGGTAATGTAATTATCTAACCTGTTTGTCATTGAAGGCCAGAGAACTTAATTATGCTAATCGTCCATTGTCTATTACCCTGTGAATGTGGATTGAGGCCCAGCCACTATTGTGTTAATGTCTTGGTTTGCAGACTGATTGTCTCAGACTAACATTCCATTGTAAGGTGCTATTTCAATCAGCATTTGGATTGCAATAGTACCTAAAATATGTTAAACGAGGATTGGAGTTCAGCGAATGAAAAGACTGTGTTATTGCACCAATCATGACGTCCCCAATATCCTACAATGAGGGCTGAGGGTATATAAGGACTGTTCACTTTGACCAGCAGTTTTTTTGGAGATTGAATATTGGAGACAGGCAGCGAATCTAGGGTCTTCGGATCCGATTAGCTAGCCATAACCCCAGGCCTAGGCATTTCGGTGCCGACCAAGGGGCTCAGAACACAGACTAAAGGAACCACAAGGACTTCAGTATCGGATTATCGGATTCGGCTGTGATAGACTGCTTAAGGTCAAGAAAGCAACCCAGGTTGGGACGATACAGTCACCTGGCTACAGACTTTGCCGTGCTACATTTTAAACCCTGGTGAGCCAGCGGAAGGGTGAGACTCTGTTGCCTGTTGTTACATTTATGTGTTGTGCTTGGTTATGCGTTATATGCTGTTAACTGTTTGGGGATCCAATAAAGCCTTAATATTGTGATTCCCTCACCCTGTGTTGTCTGAGTAGTGTTCCGCCCACGGTTAAGGAGCTCGGGCGTTCAGTTGGGGATGAGCCCTGGTCCACGCTGTCTTTGTAAAGGCGGCTGGGCCTGCGGACGAGAGCGCCCCCTGACCCCGGGTCTCCACAATTGGTGGCAGCGGTGGGATACTACTCAGCCTGGTTTATCCAGGGGAGCTGCAGGGGACTGGTGTTCGTGGACACCGTCCAAGGGCTCAACAACCAGGGAGGCATATAAGCATACCCAGCAGGCCATAGGTGAGGCATTCAGGTTTCGGACGTTGCCATGTCCAACCCCACCAGCTCAGCCATGGGACAAGGGCCGGAGAGGAGATACGGCAGCAGCAGTAAATGGATGCTACAGGATCTGTGCCAGAGGAGAAATATTGAATACAGGAACGCTGACACTCGGTCGGCTTTGATTCAGAAATTGGTCCATTGGGACACCCAGAATGATGGTGAGGATGATGAGGACCCCGCCGACGTGGTACCAGAGGATGTAAGTTGTGCACCACATCATGGATCCAGTGAATATCGTGAAATCACCAGGTCCACAGCAGTCCAAATCAAGGAGAGCTTGGCTGCCTTGGGGCCTGAAGCTTCAAGAGAAGAAAGGGCTGGTGTTCTGCAAGTAGTGTTGGGAGCTCCAATTTCCTTACCACCAGCGCCCACCTCCACGATAGACCGCCTCCAAGGAATTCACCTTCGCTACAGTGACGTGCCAATGATGAATGAATCCAACACTGAGATCGATGAACACTTGCAAAACTTTGAGATGATGATGAGAATGCACCAGGTGCACACAGCTGAGTGGCCCAGATACCTGTGGAGAAGTTTGCCTGGTCGGGCCCAGGAAGCTGTCCGATCACTTGGGCCTCAGGATTGCTTGGACTATGGAATTATTAAGGACACTTTGTTGGCCCTTTCTACCATAACCCCTGAGAGATATCGCATTAAGTTCCGGACTATGTCTCGCCAGGGTGTCTCCTATGTCGAATTTGGCAGTCAACTTCGACGACACTGTAACCGCTGGCTTGATGGTCGTGCTGCCCACTCCGCTGCTGCCCTCCGGGATATGATAGTACTCGAACAGCTTATGGAGAAGCTGGACCCGGAAATACGAGAATGGGTGGCGGACCGGAAGCCCGACACCCCAGAGCAGGCAGCCCGATTGGCTGACGAATTTACAGCCAACCGACCCAGCTGGAGACCCAATAGGCCCACCGATCCCAGGAGGTTCATCAACCATGGATACCAGCAACCTCCAGACTCCCGTGCTGGACTAACTCGCTATGCCGCAGAAACCCCAATAGGGCAAAGGTGTACCAACAGGGCCCGTGACTTGCCTAACCCACAGCGCTGTTATACGTGTGGGCGCCTTGGACACAAAGCCAAAGAGTGTCTTCAACATCGGGGCCCTATGCCTGGAGCCCGGCTGCCAGCCCAATCAGTCAACATATGCAGAGATGAACCAGCGATGCCTGGAGGATACTACCCCCAAGATACGCCAGTAGCTGAGGAAGTGATTTACCCGGTCCACACCCTACGGCAGGCCGGACACCGTACACCAGCCAACCTCAATCGCCACATCCAGACGGTCAAGGTCGGTGGTATACAGGCTCAAGGACTTCGAGATACTGGATCTTCAATCACCCTGGTTAGCCCAGATATTGTTCCCACCGAGCATCATTTACCGGGCCGCCAAGTGACCATCACCCTTGCTGGAGGCCAGCGCTCGAACATTCCTCTGGCACGCGTGCAGTTGGACTGGGGAACTGACCAGGGAGAGGTTGAAGTGGGGCTCATGGACGGCCTCCCAACCCCTGTTCTTTTGGGAAATGACCTAGGACAAGGATTATCCAGCCAGTTTGTCACCGCCATCACCCGCAGCCAAGCCAAGCATCACCCTTGTGCAGATCTTTCTACCAAACCAACTGAGGATAACCCTCCTCTTCAACCTTCAGCCTCCTTTTCTGAGCCGACCAATGTGAGTACATCAAACCAAACTGTGACCATTGACTGGGGGGAGATAGATCGTAAGGAGTTCAGGGAAGCCCAACTGACAGACCCCACCCTAGAGCTTATCCGTAGTGCGGCTGCCCAACCTGGGGGAGGAAATCCGGGGGAGGTGTATAGATGGGAAAGAGGCCTCTTATATCGAGAGAAGCCCGCATCCTGCCCAGAAAAACCTTGGACCCGTGTACATCAGCTTGTAGTACCCCAGCAATATCGATCCCAACTATTGCGCTTAGCTCATGATGTTCCTGCAGCTGGGCACATGGGGACCAAAAAGACCCGGACCCGCCTGTTGCGTAGTTTTTTTTGGCCAAGGGTCACTCAAGAAGTAAAGAAATACAGAGCCTCTTGTCCAGTGTGTCAACGTATGGGCGGAGCCCCATGTCGTGCCCCACTCCAACCCATGCCTTTGATAGGGGAACCATTTCAGAGAGTTGCCATTGATTTAGTAGGCCCCTTAGCCATCCCCAGCCGCAGCGGAAAAAGATTCATCCTCACCCTGGTAGACTTTGCCACCCGCTACCCAGAAGCCACTGCCTTGACTTCCATAGATGCAGAGCATGTGGCTCAAGCTTTACTGGACATCTTTAGCCGGGTAGGATTTCCACAGGAAGTATTAACTGACCAGGGGGCACAGTTCCAAAGCGAACTGATTCAGACCCTCTGGGAGAAACATGGAGTCCGCCCATGCGCACAACGCCCTACCATCCTGAAACGAATGGATTGTGTGAGCGCTTCAATGGAACCCTGAAATAGCTCATTAGCCGTTATGTAGAGGCCGAGGGGGGGGACTGGGAGAAAAACCTGCAGCAGCTCCTTTTTGCTTACCGGGAGGTGCCACAGGACTCTACTGGGTTCTCCCCCTTTGAATTGCTGTATGGCCGAAAAGTACGGGGCCCCTTAGAGCTGGTACGAGAAAGTTGGGAGGGCACCTTCCCCACAGAAGAGGTTCCCATATTGGACTATGTTCAAAAGTTTAGGGAAAGAATGAGGCACCTCATGGCATTAGCCCACGGGAACTTAGAAGTGGCTCAGGAAAGGCAAAAACGATGTTATGACCGCGCTGCCCGACTCCGAGAATTTGCCTGTGGACAGAAGGTCCTGGTACTTGTACCGGTACGCAAAAACAAGCTTCAAGCCATGTGGGCGGGTCCATTTACCATTACCAGGAAATGTGGCAATACTGACTACACTGTGGCTCTGGACCAAGCAGGTGTTCGTGAGCGTACCTACCATGTTAACAGGCTAAAAGTTTATGAGGAAAGAGAGGTCACCAACTTAGCAGTTTGTTGTCCCGATTTAGATGACCCTGAAACAGACCAGATCCCAGACCTATTAGTGGACTCCAAAAGGGAAATGGGGGTAAAAGATGTATCACTGGGGGAACAGCTTTGTCCATCACAGAAGCAACAGTTATCAGACGTACTCAGACCATATGAACCCCTGTTCACGAGTTTACCTGGTCGAACGCCTCTGGTCCGGCATCATGTCAACACAGGGGCATCCACTCCACAACGCCAACCCGCATACCGAGTGACACCCCCGGTATTGGCAATGATGAAGGCCGAGGTGGATGACATGTTACATATGGGAGTCATAGTTCCCTCCCAAAGCCCATGGGCTGCCAGTGTTGTGCTGGTGCCAAAAAAGGACAAGAGTACTCGTTTCTGTGTGGACTATAGACGGCTCAATGAGATCACAGTTACGGATGCCTACCCCATGCCCCGGGTGGATGAGCTACTAGATCGGTTGGGGGGATCTCGGTTTATATCCACTCTCGATCTGAGCAAGGGATACTGGCAGATCCCACTCACAAAAGAGGCTCAAGAGAAATCAGCTTTCATAACCCCTTTTGGCCTATATGAGTTCACCAGCATGCCTTTTGGGATGAAGAATGCCCCAGCTACCTTCCAGAGGATGGTGGACCATTTACTAGAGGGATGTCAGGGGTATGCCCAGGCCTATTTGGATGACATCGCTATCTTCAGCGACACCTGGGAAGAGCACCTTCAGCATGTGTCCCAGGTGCTGCAAAGGGTAGCCAAAGCCCAGCTCACCATCCGACCTGACAAATGCCAAATGGGAATGGCCGAGGTGCTATACCTGGGTCATCGAGTGGGAAGTGGGTGCATTCGTCCAGAACCGGCAAAAGTAGAAGCAATTACCCAGTGGCCGCGCCCTGTCAACCAAAAACAGGTCCGCGCGTTTTTGGGCACCGCAAATTATTATAGAAAATTTATCCCCAATTACAGCACCGTAGCAAAACCACTCACTGACCTCACAACCAAAAAATATGCCCGCAACCTTATCTGGACCCCAGAATGTGAAGCTGCGTTCCTCCAGTTGAAAGACCGGCTAGCCCAGAGCCCAGTTCTGACTGCTCCTGACTTCCGACGAAGGTTCATTGTCCAAACAGATGCATCAGACACAGGACTAGGAGCGGTACTTAGCCAAGTGGGGGCTGACGGCGAGGAACATCCTATAGCTTATCTCTCCCGGAAACTGTTGGACCGAGAGAGGGCCTACGCCACCATAGAAAAAGAATGCCTGGCCATAGTCTGGTCCCTAAAAAAATTGCAGCCTTACCTCTATGGCAATGAGTTCACAGTCCTCACTGACCACAATCCATTGAGTTGGCTAAATCGAACGCGGGGGACAACGGACGATTGCTTAGGTGGAGTTTGGCGTTACAATCTTACAATTTCTCCATCTCACATAAACAGGGCAAGAACCATGGAAATGCGGATGGGCTGTCCCGACAGGTGGAGAAGGATGATCGGAAGCCTATCCTGTCTGGCTAAATAAGAAGGGGGAGGAATGTGACGAAATGGACCCTTTAATATATAATGTAGGAGGATTTCTTATTCATCCAGACATATCATATTGCATTTTGGTTTGTAAACTTGTAATGGTCAAAGAGAATTTCTTACAGTATTGTCATAGATTTCTGTGGTTAAAGTTTAGCTTGGTAATGTAATTATCTAACCTGTTTGTCATTGAAGGCCAGAGAACTTAATTATGCTAATCGTCCATTGTCTATTACCCTGTGAATGTGGATTGAGGCCCAGCCACTATTGTGTTAATGTCTTGGTTTGCAGACTGATTGTCTCAGACTAACATTCCATTGTAAGGTGCTATTTCAATCAGCATTTGGATTGCAATAGTACCTAAAATATGTTAAACGAGGATTGGAGTTCAGCGAATGAAAAGACTGTGTTATTGCACCAATCATGACGTCCCCAATATCCTACAATGAGGGCTGAGGGTATATAAGGACTGTTCACTTTGACCAGCAGTTTTTTTGGAGATTGAATATTGGAGACAGGCAGCGAATCTAGGGTCTTCGGATCCGATTAGCTAGCCATAACCCCAGGCCTAGGCATTTCGGTGCCGACCAAGGGGCTCAGAACACAGACTAAAGGAACCACAAGGACTTCAGTATCAGATTATCGGATTCGGCTGTGATAGACTGCTTAAGGTCAAGAAAGCAACCCAGGTTGGGACGATACAGTCACCTGGCTACAGACTTTGCCGTGCTACATTTTAAACCCTGGTGAGCCAGCGGAAGGGTGAGACTCTGTTGCCTGTTGTTACATTTATGTGTTGTGCTTGGTTATGCGTTATATGCTGTTAACTGTTTGGGGATCCAATAAAGCCTTAATATTGTGATTCCCTCACCCTGTGTTGTCTGAGTAGTGTTCCGCCCACGGTTAAGGAGCTCGGGCGTTCAGTTGGGGATGAGCCCTGGTCCACGCTGTCTTTGTAAAGGCGGCTGGGCCTGCGGACGAGAGCGCCCCCTGACCCCCGGGTCTCCACAACTTGCACTACGTTTCATGTGCAAAACTGGTCTTAAAACCAAAGGGGAGCACACTAAGGTGCTCAACTATTTACAAGGGAGAGTTCATATCACCTCATCGTCCGTGATATCCAATGTCAATAAACATATAAAAGACAAACAGGGGAATGCTAGCATTCATTCAAGTATGGGATGGGGTCAATAAGGAAAACACCTCATTCACACTTACAAGTCTTCTCTTCTTTTCTTCTGGATGCAGAACCCAGGTCTCACTCTTTGCTTCTTGCTTGACCTTCCTGCGGTTCTCTTTTTCTTGGGAACAACTCGAGGTCTTGCAGCGCCTGGATCAACAGGTAACTCTCCGGAGTCTGAGTAGCTGCATCGGCTGTGATCTTTACTGGAACAGTTGTTAAGTCAGTGGTAGGACCCGTGTTAGCAATTGGGTCCGGTGGCGCTACTGGATCAGATTCTTCCAATGCAGGCATGTCATCCTCTATTGCATTCAAACACAGTCTCTGTACTCTAATGCCGTACGGGCCTCTTGCTTCTTGTACAATAATGTAGGAGACCCACTCTCCAACCTGCACTTCCCTGTCCGGGTGTTTCTCTGGCAAGTGCGATTCCACATCACGGCGGTTGATGAATATGTCACAGCCTATTCCGGCCTCTCGAGCAAAGGCATAGCCTTCTGCATGTTTAATTATTACGATTCTACCTTCATACCTCTGGGATCTGTTAATGCTCACATCTCGTCTGGCAACGGTTTTTAAATACTGTGTCTGCGCAATCAATTCCCGCTTCTTTTCTAGCCTTTTCAATTCTTCCTGTTCCCATCTCCTGCCACATCTTTTCAAGTATTCATTCCTTGTCACAATCTCTACAGGGCCTACGGGGCCACCGGGATCTCTTAAGAAGCCTATCATGTCATCGTTTGCCTTATCTCGCTCCCATCAGCAGCGGAGCTGCTCCCCTCTCACCTCGGTCGTCATAGGTGCTGGTATCAGGGGCTCCGGCAGGGATAACCATCTTTCTTCCAGGGCTCCTAGTGGGTCGGTCTCTTTCCTGGCAGGGTGCGGTGCAGCGCTGGGCACAGATAGATCCACTAGGTTCGCAGTGCGACATCCACCCTCGCTCTCCATGCGGTTATGGGGTGTCTTCAACCCAGCCGGGTTGTATGGATACAGTCTGGTAGGTTTGTTGATGGTGGCTAATATCAAGCTGGATCCGGGTACGCTGTTCCTGAACACGGGTCATCTGCTGGGGAAATAGTCGCAGAATACCCCTCCGGGTATCTTGGACGTATGGACGCTCTCGGCCGCCTTCCGCCATCTCGCTGTGGTCACACAGGGTCTCTCCCTGGCCGGGTTCCTCCACCGGGTCACTCCGTGGGCCCTCCGGGATCAATTGTGGTCTTCCTTCGGCAGCGCTCTCCTGGGCGTCCTCCGCTTCCGTCCTCGTGTACTGCAATGGCGACTGTTTCTCTTACGGTTGCTCGTTCCGCCCCCTCCTGATGACGATTTCCTTCTTGGTTCCCGCCAGCTTCTCATTGGGAGGAGGGTCTAGGGGCGGAGGCTCTTCTTTCAGAGTGACGGCTGGCTCTCCCGGATTTAAGGGGAGCCAAGGCGGGTCCTTCACTTTGCGCCTTGGACCGGGCCGGCCCACGATGGGAGTTTTGGTTACACCTCCCCTGCACATGGCGCTAAGCTTCTATGGCCGCCATTAAGGTCCTGAGAGGAAAAAAGCCAGAACGGACACCGGAGTCCGAGACTGTGCAGGTTCACACACACCGACAGTCAACACCGGAGAGTGGAGGACTCCAGATTCTCTAGCTTCACGGTACCAGGGGCACAGCAACATATAGAATCCAGAAACACTGACTTCCCGGAGTGGGGTAGAGAAGTGAAGGACTCGAGTTGCCTGCCATACTGGTAGATGCAGACAGAGACAAAGCCAGCAGCCTAGCTTAAGCAACTGCAAACACAAGCACAGTGAGGATGCCAACACAACCCGACCGGGTGAGAAATACCCTGAACTGCTCTCCAGACTCCAGGGACAGCTTACACCATTTGCTTTAACTCCAGTAAACAGACTGAGAAACAGGCTTTTAAAGAATAGTAAAAAAAAAAAATAAAGGATTATCATGAACCGGGGAGGGGTAGGGGAGGTGAGGGGGGAGTGGGGGGGAGGGTGGAGAGGGTGGGGGGTGCACCGGACCGGCCGGCTACTTACCGCTGCCTCCGCCGGTGCTGGCTGCAGACTCGTTCCCCGAGTCTCTGCTGCTTTTTCCGGAGATTCCCGAACACTGACAGAAGCAGTGAATAAATTAACTTCCGCACTGCTCGGGAATCGCCAGCAGCAGAGCGAGTCTTGCTGACAGCAGAGTTCAGCTCAGGTCATAATGACCTGAGCTGAACCCTGACTGTTTAGTCAGTTCTCAGCTCTGCTACATCCCTGTCTATCTAAGCACAGACAGGGAAGTAGCAGAGCTGAGATTATGTTTTGGACTACGTCGGACAGAAGAGGATTTTTTTAATTAAAGATGGAGTCCCTAATGGCTTTTTTTTTTTATTTCTAATAAAAAAAAATTTCTCTGTGTTGTGTTTTTTTTTAAAACAATTTAATAGAAATTCATGGCGGTCACGTCTAATATTGGCGTGACCACCATAAATTTCGGGCTTAGGGCCAGCTAATAATACAAAGCTGGCCTTAACCTCATTATTACCCAGTGAGCCACCTGCCACCAGGGCCACTGGAAGAGCGGGGTTCAGCGCCAGAGGATGGCGCTTCAATGAATGCGCCATCTTCTGGGGCGGCTGCGGGCTGTAATTTGCAGCGGGGGGTGCCCAGAAAGCTTGGGCCTCCCTGCGCTGCGGATTATGGCTAAACATAGAAATTGCGCGGAGCCCCACGCATTTTTTTTTATTATTTCATGAAATTCATGAAATAATAAAAAAAAAGGGCTCCCCTATATTCTTGTGTCTGGCAAGGTACAAATAGGCACCTGGGGGTTGGGGGCAGCCCGTCGCTGCCTGCTGGATTCGGCTGGTTACAGAAGTACAAAACTAGGATTGCCATTGATTTGCATTGGACTCGTTACTGTGCGAGTAATTGCTGGGAAACTCGCAGAGTACCGATTCCTGCGAGTCCCTTACTACTCGCAGAGTAACGAGTCCTAGCGAGTAGACTCGCCCATCCCTAGTCTCTGGCACTCTCTTTAGGCTTCTGGTGGCATGCAGAGAACCTCATCTTAGCCCGGCTATCAGCAGCAGATTCAAAAGTTGCTTTCAGTCTGGCTACTAGATGCTCTACAGTGTTCTTATCTGTGTCCAGCCAGGAAGCAACCTCACACCGTGCATTGCCCGTTAATTGTCCCATTATCATTCCTACACGCTGGGCTTCAGTGAGGGGGTACATCACATAATACTCTTTTATCTTTAGCATAAAGTCAGTTAGTGTATTAGGCTCACCGGAGTATTGGGGCAGCCACATTGCCCCTGGAGTGTACGGCATCAGGAACGGCATAATGGGTGCTGTTCCTTGCGCCGCTGCACCACCGGGTGCTATCGCTGGGTACGGCGCTGCAGCTCCACTGGCTGCTCCGTCGCCGTCTTGTGCATTGGGCTGCGACATCTTGGGCCCCCTTAGTTAATATCCGCCCTCCGTCTTCCGCTTCCGTCCGGATGTCTATGGGAGGTTCCGCGGTGCAGCAGGGATCTTCTTCCCCGCCAGATGTCGTCAGCACCAAGGGAGGAGACTGGGTTCGCGCCACTGCAGGGTAACGCCCCCTTTCTTTCCCGCGCGCCGCACGCTCCAAAATGGCGGATTTTCAAAAATAGAGTTCAGATCGCGCAGTTCAAAATCAGTTTTTACATCAATCACGGCACACACTGCCCGTTTTAACGGGCACGGTATATCCTGTTCGTGACGCCAAGTTTGTCGAGCTCACTGGTACAAGGGTACTCGGTACCGGACCGTGTCTGTCTCGGGGGAATGTCACGGGGTCCTGGTCCGGACCGTGTCCTGGCAAATAAAAGGGTGTATTTACAGGGGAGAATAGTCTATCGTGATGCCACCCACTGTGTGCAGCCACTAATGGGGCCGCTGCTGCTGCAGAACCTCCCGGGATGATGTAGTAGCAGCTGAGATGGAATAGTTCCAGTGGGCAGAACTGAGTTCCCCGGGGCAGTGTTGGTAAAGTCTATAATGGTGGTGAATAGTGGAGACGGGTTAAGGCAGAGGTCCCCAACTCCAGGCCTCAAGGCCCACCAACAGTGCAGGTTTTCAGGAGCTCCTTAGTATTGCACAGGGGTTAGAATCATTACCTGTGCAGATGATCACATTAGCACCTGTGCAATACTAAGGAAATCCTGAAAACCTGCACTGTTGGCGGGCCTTGAGGCCTGGAGTTGGGGACCTCTGGGTTAAGGAATACATACTCATGTTTTGTAGTTTCCAAAGCTTTACTGCGATGTTCGTGCAGATTGTCCACGGAGTCTGTAGGGGCCGGGTTTTCCTCCAACCCTGTCCGGATCATCAGCTTCCTCGTGCTGCGCTGTGTGTGTGTGTCCTGGCTGCTGCGTCTAGCTGAGCTGCTGAGACTGTCTCACTCTCTCTCTGTGTTCTGCTGGTACCACTTGGCTAGGCAACTTGAGTCCTTTGTGCTGTGCTGACCCCGCTGTGTTGCTTTGCTCTGGTACTGTGGCTGTCTAGAGACCCCACTATTCCTGTATTCACTTTGCTGTCGGTGCCAGACACAGTGCCGGATCCGGTGTCCGTTCTGTGCGCTCTTCTGGGGCGAGAGAAAGTATTACTCCAGCTCCCAAAAGTGTTCCTCTGTCTTTCAGTACTCCTTTCCTCAGACCCTCACTAGGCCTCGAATCGATGAGCAGGCTGCAGAGAAGCCTCAGGTAGCTTCTTTTCACTGCAGACTCTCTCAGTTCTTCCAGAAACTGAAACTAACTCTGCTCTTCACAGCACTGCTCCGTGCTGCACTGTTCTGAGCTACTTCCTGTGGACCTGGAGTATTTAAGAGAGCAGGTTGTGCTCCCCCTCCTGGCCCAGAGGTGCTAGTGTAAGTCAGTGTGTTGTGGGGAGGGAACCCGTGTGATATTACTGTGGCATATTAACCCATGGGGTGCCACATTAACCCTCCTATATTCTTCACTGTTTATCTTCACTGGCTTATCTCCAAGCATCAGAGGATTTATTAAGCAGCCACTCCCACTATTGCTTGCCTGATCTTGGTTCCTAGTTCAGTTCGGTCTATCTAGTTCCTTGTTAGGTGCTTCTCATATTGTCTCTCCTTTTTTATGACCTGACTCACCTTTTCGTTTACCCCAACCTCTGTGCTCCTGACTTTGGCTACATTTGCTGAACCTGTGCTGTCTGCCCTGACCTCGGATTGCCTTACTATGAGTCTGGGCATGCCCTCTATACCTTACATGCCTGCCTTGCCTTGCTGACTAGCTGCTGCGAGTGGTCACTGGTGAGTCTAGTGAAAAACAGATAGTTGCTTAGCTTAGCCCCTCCAGGGGAAGCCTGGCCGTTAGTGCAGTGGATCCACACACGTGTTACTGAATGTGAACATATATAATACATATACAGTGCCTTGTGAAAGGATTCGGCCCTCTTGAACTTTTCAACCTTTTGTCACATTTCAGGCTTCAAACATAAAGATAAAAATTTACATTTTTTTGTGAAGAATCAACAACAAGTGGGGCACAATTGTGAAGTGGAATGACATTTTTTGCATATTTTAAACTTTCTTAACAAATAAAATAATGAAAAGTGGGGCGTGCAATATTATTCGGCCCCTTTACTTTCAGTGCAGGAAACTCACTCCAGAAGTTAGGTGAGGATCTCTGAATGATCCAATGTTGTCCTAAATGACTGGTAATGATAAATAGAATCCACCTGTGTGTAATCAAGTCTCCGTATAATTGCACCTGCTCTATGATAGTCTCAGGGTTCTTTTTCAAGTGCAGAGAGCATCATGAAGACCAAGGAACACACCAGGCAGGTCCGAGATACTGTTGTGGTGAAGTCTAAAGCCAGATTTGAATACAAAAAGATTTCCCAAGTGTTAAACATCTCAAGAAGCACTGTACAAGCGATCATATTGAAATAGAAGGAGTATCAGACCATTGTAAGTCTACCAAGACCCGGCCGTGCCTCTAAACTTTCATCTCGAACAAGGAGAAGACTGATCAGAGATGCAGCCAAAAGGTCCATGATCACTGTGAATGAACTGCAGAGATCTACAGCTGAGGTGGGAGAGTCTGTCCATAGGACAACAATCAGTCGTAAACTGCACAAATCTGGTCTTTATGGAAGAGTGGCAAGAAGAAAGCCATTCCTCAAAGATATCCATAAAAGTCTCGTTTGAAGTTTGCCACAAGCTACCTGGGAGACACCAAACATGTGGTATAAGGTGCTCTAGTCAGATGAAACCAAAATCGAACTTTTTGGCCACAATGCATAACGATATGTTTGGTGTAAAAGCAACACAGCTCATCACCCTCAAAAAACCATCCCCACTGTCAAACATGGTGGTGGCAGCATCATGGTTTGGACCTGCTTTTCTTCAGCAGGGACAGGGAAGATGATTAAAATTGATGGGAAGATGAATGGAGCCAAATACAGGACCATTCTGGAAGAAAACCTGTTGGAGTCTGCAAAAGACCTGAGACTGGGACGGAGATTTATCTTCCAACAAGATAATGATCCCAAACATAAAGCAAAATCTACAATGGAATGATTAAAAAATAAACGTATCCAGGTGTTAGAATGGCCAAGTCACAGTCCAGACCTGAATCCAATCGAGAATTTGTGGAAAGAGCTGAAAACTGCTGTTCACAAATGCTCTCCATCCAACCTCACTAAGCTCCAGCTGTTTTGCAAGGAAGAATGGACAAGAATTTCAGTCTCTATGTGTAAAACTGATACAGACATACCCCTAGTATTAACTCAAGGGAGCCGAATAATATTGCACACCCCACTTTTCAGTTTTTTATTTGTTAAAAAAGTTTAAAATATCCAATAAATTCCGTTCCACTTCACGATTGTGTCCCACTTGTTGTTGATTCTTCACAAAAAAATTAGAATTTATATCTTTATGTTTGAAGCAAGAAATGTGGCAAAAGGTTGAAAAGTTCAAGGAGGCCAAATACTTTCACAAGGCACTGTGTATGTATATATAAAGTCGTCACAGCTGAAGCAAGTATGCGAGCGTTAAGTTACTGCCCATCTAGCTAGATGAGATAACAGCAATGAGATCTCTTGATGGCACTATTGATTTGGATTATTTATAAACCCATACAAAAGAATTCTAGTACATATTTACAGCAAAGATTATTATCAATTCAAGCATGCATATGTTTTCTCTTTAGAAAATTCAGGTGAAAAGGCCTCAGAAAGCATCTTAGTCGGGGAATATGGTTAAAATTCTTCAACCTTTATTAGTAATACATTAAAATCAAGTAAAAGTATAAAGACAATCCATGTCTCCCTCTAACGCGTTTCTGGTGAAAATGCCTTTGTCATAGAATGGGGAGCAGGAAAAAGAATCTAACATTTATATACAGAATAGCCAATCCCATAAAGAAGCCTAATTAAAAAAAGCATGCATCCCTCCCCCCCCCACTGAAAGCCACCCAAATCACCCATTTTTAACAAACATATAACAGCAAATTTTAAATAACCATACATTTTGGAATAATGATACAAAAAAAAAAAAAACTAAAACATTTTTTGAATACATATAAATGTATAGTGCATAGAAAAAACATCTACACATGAATCAATAAATATAACTTAAATCATATTTTAAATTCATACCTAGTGGAATTCTTATATCTAGTTTAACAATCCAGTAACATCTCTCATGCGAAGATGTTTGAGCAAATTACCTCCTCTAAGGCTACCTTCACATTTGCGTTCCCCTCCGCAGCGTTCTACGGAGGGGAGCCGCAATGTGAGCGCAGCACCGCAAGCCCCTATCTTTATAATGGGAGCGCACGGTGCTGCACATGACCGTGCGCACCCATTCACTCCCATATGTGATCTGTGCGCAGGCGGACGCCTGCGCACAAATCACCCAGTCTCGTCCGCACCAGAAATGCAACATGTCGCATTCGTGGTGCGGACGAGACTGGGTGATTTGTGCGCAGGCGTCCGCCTGCGCACAGATCACATATGGCAGTGAATGGGTGCGCACGGTCACGCGCAGCACCGTGCGCTCCCATTATAAACATAGGGGCTTGCGGTGCTGCCAGGACATTTAACCATGCCAGACGGCTCCTCAGTACACTTTGTTTTTGCTTGATATATTGCTCAAATGTTTCAGCTATCGTTCATTTCAACTTCCTTATAGTGCAGCCAATATCCCTCAAATTCAATGCTGACCATTCTATCCAGTAAACGTGATGTGAATCTCAATTTATGAAATTATACATTTTGCAATTCCCACCACCCTGAATTGAAAAAGATTTTTGTTTTGTGAAGACACACACTTTGTCACACTTGAAAAAACCCTTTGTGTCAACTAATTTGTTTTGTTTTTAAAACGCGAGGAGAAGGCATATTTCCCAGGGAACAACTCCTTCTTGCCACGTATCTGCCACCGTTACTGAGGATTTTTTCAATTTTTCATCCTGATTGATTATCGATAGATATTTGGCTACAATATTTTTTATTTCATTACCGTATATACTCGTGTATAAGCCGAGTTTTTCAGCCCAAAAATTGGGTTGAAAAGTTCCCCCCTCGGCTCATACAAGGGTCAATACGGTATGTAGTGTGTGGGGGCTGTGTCCGGGTACTGGGGAGGCTGGAGGAGGCGGGGGGAGGCTGCTGACTGAGCGGCCCATCACATGGTGCCGCACATTAGATATGCACGGCTCCCCCTGCCCATCACAGCGGCAGGGGGAGCCGTGCATACAGCCCCCAGTGGTAGTATACAGGCAGCCCCCCTCCTGCTGGCACTCGCCCCCCATACTGTGCAGAGCCCCCCGCTGCATTATCTTACCCTCCAGCGTCTTCATCACCGCGGGTCCTCCAGTCCTTGCTCGCTCGCTGTGTTCGGGTCTCACGTGACCCGGCGCGATGACGTCATCCCACTGCGACCGCCGGGTCACATGAGACCGGGGAAACAGCACGCGGGGATGGACGCGAGGGCCCGCGGTGATGAAGACGCTGGATGGTAAGTTAATGCAGCGGGGGGGGGCTCTGCACAGTGTGGGGGGCTCTGCACAGTGTGGGGGGCGAGTGCCAGCAGGAGGAGGGCTGCATCACATAGTGCACTGCATCCCGCGGCTGGAGGAGCAGTGCACTATCTGATACAGCCCCCTCCTGCCGGCACTCGCCTGCTGTATACTACTGGGGGCCTGCTGTATACTACTGGGGGTTGCTGTATACTACTGGGGGCCTGCTGTACACTACTGGGGGCCTGCTGTATACTACTGGGGGCCTGCTGTATACCACTGGGGGCCTGCTTTATACCATACTGCTGGGGCCTGTATACCACTGGGGGGGCCTGTATACCTCACTGCTGGGGGCTGTATACAGTACTGCTGGGGGCTGTATACCACTGGGGGGACTTGTATACCTTACTGCTGGGGGCTGTATACCTGTCCTGGTGGCTGTATTTCATACTACTGGGGCCTGTATACCACTGGGAGGGCCTGTATACCACACTGCTGGGGGTTGTATACCTGTGCTGGGGTCTACCCTAGGCTTATATGCGAGTCAATACGTTTTCCCAGTTTTTGGGGGCAAAAGTAGGGGGGTCGGCTTATACACGGGTCGGCTTATACACGAGTATATACGGTATATTGATGACTAAAAGAAGTTGAGAAGGTAGTCATTTTATTACTCTGCTTTTTATCCCTGGATGGGGCATTCTTAAAGTAAATCCTAAATTTAAGATCAGCTTTTTGCACTGCTTGTCCTTTATGATGTTTACAATATCCCTACTGATCAGTTTGTCATAGATATTACGTTTCTGTTTGTTAAAGATTTGCCCACTAGAACAAATCCTTTTTGCCCCTATCATCTCCACATAAAGGATATGTGGCGCCCCTGCGGGTATTAGCCACAGTATAAGATCATAATAGTTGCACTCACTTAGAAAGCCAAGCCACTGCACTACCACCTTTGGCCAGTAGGGGGAGCTCCAGAGACACCAGAGACTTCCTAGAGATAAAACACTGGTTTGAGGTAAATTTTCAGACAGTTGGAGCCATGAGCTCAGAGTGACAGGAGCTGCATTGAGTTCCTGAGGACTGGCTGACAATTTCCAGGGCCAAGCCATCGGTCTGAGGAGGAGAAAACTGATAAGAGGAACACTTTCAGAATCGGGTAGCATCATTATCTACCCTAGATAAAAAGCGCAGATACGGATACCGGATCCGTGGCTGCATTAGTTATATACAATACAGCAACCGGAAAAACGTGAGGTAACAACAAGCTTCACAGGGCCAGACACAGCAACATACTAAGAGTTCAGCAGTACTCCCGGAGGGGGTAAGCAGAGAGAGACAAAGGACTCAAGTTGCCTGTTGAGTGGGACCCAGAGAGGACAGATTTGGGCCAGCAGCGAGTTCACACACGGCAGCAGGGCCACATAGACAGCGCAAGCAGGAGGTAAAGGACCCGGTGGGGCCTGAGCAACTGAACCCCTATTGCAGACTCCGGAGACGGGACTTGTTGTATTATAGTTTGGTTGAAAGTAAACCAGTTAAACCTCATCTGTGCCTCAGCCTCTGATTTAACAGCTACCATCTATCCAGGATTGGGACCATCACCGCTGAGAGAATTTGCTGTGAATCAAGTAAGTGTCTGTGTCCTTAACATCTCCTCACCATACTTCCATCTTCATCCATCATTAACTTTAACATCACCTGTCCAGGGGACCCTACAGCCCTACCCGGAAAAGGGCTATACCATCTCAGCTGCCTCTCACCATCATCCCCTGGCCAGTACAAGGCAGCGGTGGCCATATATAGCCACATTATTCTGGGTGGCGTCACGACAATAACATCTACAAACTTTATAAATTATATAAACTTCTAAATCCCCTGTAAATACCCCTTTTAGGAGTGTGCCAGCCTGGGGCCACGGCCTGGGTCCAGCCACCAGTGACTCCCCCAAGGAAAGGGACCCTGCGCCGGGTATCCCGGTCCCCTAAGCTGGGCGGCACAGCTCTCTTTGGCGTCACGAACAGGATTTACCGTGCCTGGTTAAATCGGGTACTGTGTGCCGTGATTAATGCCGAAAATTGTGAGAAAATCCGAGAAAAATTGACTTTTTTATTAAAAAGTGATTTTCCCATTGGAAACCATTGAAATAGACTTTTCCCCATTGACTAACATTGAAACAAAATGGCCGCCAGCCTCTGAGGTAAAATTGCATCATCACTAATTACCTCATAACTGCCACAGCACGAGACTGCTATTTGAACTGTGTCATAGCCCTGAGCTCTGATCTGACTGAAAAATTTCAGATTCCGCCATTACTGAGCTCACGGCGAGCAGAAGCAGCAGGTGGCGTGTCTTTGTGGGCGGTACCAAGCTGAGAGCTCTGACGTCGGCAAAAGGGGAAAACCAATCCTGCTGCACAGCGGAACGATTATACGCCATCCCGACGGAAGCAGAGGACCGGAAGGGTCCGGATTAACTAAGGGGGCGCAACATGTCGCAGCACGGAGACGCCGAAACACCCGGCGACACATATGCAGCTGAATCACAAAACAGAGCGCTCGGCAGCACAGCGGCGCAAGGTGCAGCGCCCATTATGCCGATGTTGATGCCATATACCCCAGGTGCTCCATGGCTTCCAGTGTATGAAGGTAAGCCTAATACTTTTGATGATTTTAAAGAAAAACTGCTGGCCTATTTAAACATGTTTCCAATGGCAGAAGCTCAGCGTGTCGGTTTGCTGATGGCACAGTTAAGTGGTAATGCCAAGCGAGAAGTCACAGCATGGTCCGCTGATCTAAAAGACACTGCTGAGCATATTCTAGCTGGATTAAAGGCAGTATTTGAAACTACTGCTGGTAGCAAAGCAAAGACCAAATTCTTCAATTGCAAACAAAAGGCCAATGAGAGTGTGAGAGACTTTGCCCTGAATTTACAGGAGGCCCTTAAAGCGCTTACACTGGCTGAACCAATGTTTAACACTGGCGCTGATAAATTGCTAAGAGATCAATTCATTGAGGGACTATTAACCCCTTCTCATCGAGGGCATGCGAGTATGCTGACTTTCAAGGACCCTGAAGTGACATTTGCCCAGTTAAAGGAGAGCGCTATTCGTCTCCAGCAGGCAGAGGCACTTTGGGATCAGGATCCTGAGCCATCCATTACAGAAACCCCTCAACAACAGAGAATGCCAGTGACATCAGTTAAGCCCCTGGAGGCCAGTGTTAATGATGCTTTCCAGCAAAAGCTTGACTCTCTAACAGACATTGTCACCTCAATGGCTAAAACCATGCAGGAAATGAGAGAATCACAGACTACACCCAAGATGGAGTTGGCGAACCGCAGAGAGGATATTCCCTGGATGAGACCCCAGAGATACCCAGCGTGGAGAGGACGACCCAACGACCGTTACCAGCCGGATGGACAGCCTATTTGCCGCCGTTGCCGGAAGCCAGGCCACATCGCCCGCAATTGTGATTTAAACAAGGATCCCCTGGGAATGCGGGCCGCTTCGCAGGAGTGAACTTTCAAGGCCCAACATCCTGGCACGATAAGTACGTCGGAGGACGTCCCATTATCCCTATCGTGCTGGACGGTATTCCCCTCAATGCCTTGTTGGACACTGGTTCCCAGATTTCATCTATACCACATATCCTGGGTACTGGGCAGATTCAGACATTGATAAAAGACCATCTAATGTTGAGCTAAGTATATATGCTAGTAATGGAAAATTGGTACCGCAAGTAGGATTTAGAGAGATGACCATTAAGATTGGTAGAGCAGAATTAAAGAATCAGGGTATCATAATTGTTGATGTTAACCGACGGGAACCTTTTGTATTGGTAGGTATGAATGTTTTAGAAAATTGTTTTTCCGAGGTTATTACTATTTTACAGCAATTTGCGGAAACTGCCCAATCCTGCCAGCAGAGAATTCTCCGGAGAGAGATAAAAGCATTGGTGCTGAAGCAACAAGTAGAGGTTGCAGGTGGAGAAATCGGCAGTGTGAGGGTAAGTGACCCAACTCCTATAGTGATACCTCCAAAAACTGAAATGCTGGTATGGTGTAGAGCAGCCATTGGTATTAAAGGACGAGATTACCAAGCCTTGGTAGAGCCTGTGTACACTGATAGTAGACCCACGATATTAACGGCTAGAGGAATAGTCGAGGTACACAGGGGAAGAGTGCCCATACGTCTTTTGAATTGTGGAGAGGAAGAGGTCACTTTACCAAGGTACGCTACAATGGCCAAGCTATACACTGTTGACAACAATGCCATCATAGCCATTGGGCCCTTGAATCCGTCATGTCAGGCGGACGACAATGGTTCAAGTGGAGAATTAGAAGATTGGTGTCAGCAGCTGCATATAGGTACAGATTCAACACCTACCCACCAAAAACAAGGGGTGTACCGACTAGTAGAAGAATATGAACGGGTCTTCAGTAAACACCCATTAGACTTCGGACAGATTAAAGGGGTAGAACATACAATTCCTACCGGTAACCACCCACCAATAAAAGAGAGATATAGACCCATACCGCCCGCTCATTATCAATGTGCTAAAGACATGCTCAGAGAGATGAAACAGGCCGGGGTAATAAGAGACAGTTGTAGCCCCTGGGCAGCCCCTCTGGTAATAGTTAAAAAGAAAGACGGAACCATGAGAATGTGCGTAGACTACCGGCAGATTAATCACATTACCCATAAAGACGCCTACCCCTTACCTAGAATTGAAGAGTCATTAGCTGCTTTAAGATCTGCTAACTATTTTTCCACCTTAGACTTAACAAGTGGGTATTGGCAAGTCCCTGTGGCTGAGGAAGATAAAGAGAAGACAGCATTTACCACACCGATGGGTCTCTGTGAATTTAATTGTATGCCATTCGGACTCTGCAACGCACCCGGTACCTTTCAGCGATTGATGGAATGCTGTCTCGGACACAAGAACTTTGAAGCCGTCCTTCTGTACCTAGATGATGTAATAGTCTACTCAAAGACTTACGAACAACATCTACAAGACCTAGCAGAAGTGTTCGTGGCCTTATCCCGGTATGGTATGAAGATCAAGCCATCAAAATGTCACCTTCTAAAGCCAAAGGTACAATACCTGGGACACGTTGTAAGTTCAGAAGGAGTAGCACCGGATCCCGAGAAAGTAACCGTAATAAGGGATTGGCCAAGACCTACCAGCGTGAAACAGGTGAGGCAATTCCTGGGACTGGTGGGCTACTATCGTAGATTCATCCAAGGGTTCACCAAGCTAGCAGCACCTCTACAAGACATCCTGGTAGGGCAGTCGAAGAAGCCTTCAAACAGCAATCCTCCTTTCCAGTGGAGTGATGAGAGGGAAGATTCCTTTGAAAAGTTAAAGAAGGCATTGACCGGAGAAGAAGTTCTGGCATACCCCGATTACCATCAACCTTTCATCCTTTACACAGATGCCAGTAATGTGGGACTGGGAGCAGTACTATCTCAGAAGCAAGGAGGCAAGGAGAAAGTCATCGCCTTTGCAAGAAGAAAGCTCCGGCCTACTGAAAGAAATCCTGAAAATTACAGCTCCTTCAAGTTAGAACTACTGGCAGTAGTCTGGGCTGTGACTGAGCGTTTCAAACACTACTTGGCAGCTGCAGAATTCACCGTCTATACTGATAACAACCCATTGACCCACCTGGATACAGCCAAGTTAGGTGCGCTGGAACAGCGATGGATAGCCCGGCTGTCTAATTACAACTTCGTGATCAAGTATAGAGCAGGCCGAAAGAATGGAAATGCAGACGCCTTATCCCGGATGCCGCACTTGAGAGACGTGGAAGAAGAACCGGTAGAACTTGAAGAAATTGAACTACCTGCCTTCCATCGTCCCAAGGTAGGACAGTATCAATCCAGTGCCTACCAGAAACATCAACAAGTGAATCTCAACCCATTAGCACACCACAGATGGGCTGACACTCAAGACAGCAATCCAGCTGTGAAGTTGGTGAAAGAACTGCTGACTGAGCAAAGTGCGTATCCCAATGAAAATGCACCGAAAGAGACACATCAACTCTGGAAAGAGAGAGGCAAAATGTTCCTGTACCAAGGAAAGCTGTGCAGAAGATATACCAATCCAAAGACGCATGAGCTAGCATGGCAGATCATTGTGCCTAAACAAGATGTAAAAATGGTCCTAGAAGCTTATCACAATGGTGCTGGTCACTTCGGGTGGAAAAAGCTAGAAGTACTTTTAAGAGAAAGATTCTACTGGGTTGGAATGAGAAGATCAATTGAAGAATGGTGCAGAAACTGTGGTCCGTGCAACCTCAGAAGAAAAGATCTAAAAAACCAAAGAGCACCACTCCAGCCTATAGTTACCAAGCAACCACTTGAGCTCGTAGCAATAGATCACGTGAAATTGACACCAAGCCGGTCCGGCTATGTCTATGCTTTAACCATCGTGGACCATTACTCACGCTTCCTGGTAGTAGTGCCCGTGAAAGATCTCACTGCAAAGACAGCAGCTAAGGCGTTCCAGACATACTTTTGCAGACCTCATGGATATCCGGAACAAGTACTCGCAGACCAAGGTACAGCATTTGAATCAGAGATCTTCAGAGAATTTTGCAATATGTATGGCTGCAAGAAGATCCGTACAACAGCCTATCATCCGCAAACAAATGGCTTATGCGAAAAAATGAACCATATTGTAATCGATCTCTTAAAGACTTTACCAGAAACAGAGAGAAACCTATGGCCAGAGAAATTGCCTGACTTGGTAGACCTCTATAACAATGTCCCGGTAAGCTCCACAAACTGTACCCCAGCTTACCTTATGCGTGCAAGACCTGGCAAGCTACCAATAGATCTAGAAATGGGCATTGTAAAACCTGACGCAGAAGTGCAGGATTCCAACTGGGACTCCCTACGCCAACAACAATATCGCCAAGTGCAAGAATGCGTAGAAAGGAATCTCCAGAAAACTAGAGAAAGACAAGAGCAATACTTCAACCAGAATGCTCTAGCAACCCCATTAAAACCTGGTGATCAAGTGCTCAAGAGAAACCGTCGCACTAATAAACTGGACAATCAGTGGGAATCCGTCCCATATACAGTTTTACCAATGAGAGTGAACAATCCTAAAATGTGTCTTATAAGCAAAGATGGTGGATTAACATCAGTACTAGTGTCAAGAGACAATCTAAAACTATGTCCAGAGACATTGAAAGAAAAAGAAGTCATTCAACCTGAACCAGAAGTTATTCAACCAGTACCGGTTCAACCTGTTAACGAAAACGAAGAAGATGGAGTATATCACACCTATTTAGGAGACTTTCCTAAAACCTGGCCAACCTACAATGGTGCAGTAGTAGTTCCCATGATGGCCTTCTATCAAACACCAGAGCCTGTAATACAAGAAGTCCCAAGACAGGAAGAACAAATTCCTAGTAATAATAGTCCTGGACACGGTGGAATTGCCAATCCCACAAATGTGGAATTATCCCTAGCAGA
Source organism: Allobates femoralis (assembly GCA_033576535.1). Lineage (NCBI taxonomy): Eukaryota > Metazoa > Chordata > Amphibia > Anura > Aromobatidae > Allobates > Allobates femoralis. Next base: position 89,347,094 of record JARQOC010000001.1, read on the forward strand.
ACCAGAAGTACTTACTAGGTATACGTCCACTCACACCATCACATTGAGTACACCCAGTACACAAGCGTTACGCAGATCACAGCGTAGTACTCAGGGTCAATTACCAGCAAAATATGCAGACTACCAAATGTAAATAGATATTTAGTTGTTAATTAGTAGTTATTAGATGTAACGTTAAAAAAAAAGCTCAGTACCTGCAGAGACTATTCTGTATGAACTACTTGCATATTCTTGAACTCTTTTCTTCATTTATCAGCCCGGAGGCGGTAAATTAAAGCTCCGGAAAGACTGTTTTTTGAATATTCTTAAATTATTCATAAACTTTGTTGGAAACATGGACGCTAATTGCAGTGCCTTTCCTAACAAATAAATAGGCCTCAAGGACAGAGCTGTATTAATGGACGCTATTTGAAGTGACTTTTTACAAGACTCTATTTTTTAAACTTGAGTGGTTTTTGTAACTTTTTATTTTTTTTTAAGACTCTGTAAATATTATCTGTTATATCTTATGTTTATTGTCCCACAGTCCCGGAGTACTGTTCTTAACTAAGGGGGAATGTGGCGCCCCTGCGGGTATTAGCCACAGTATAAGATCATAATAGTTGCACTCACTTAGAAAGCCAAGCCACTGCACTACCACCTTTGGCCAGTAGGGGGAGCTCCAGAGACACCAGAGACTTCCCTAGAGATAAAACACTGGTTTGAGGTAAATTTTCAGACAGTTGGAGCCATGAGCTCAGAGTGACAGGAGCTGCATTGAGTTCCTGAGGACTGGCTGACAATTTCCAGGGCCAAGCCATCGGTCTGAGGAGGAGAAAACTGATAAGAGGAACACTTTCAGAATCGGGTAGCATCATTATCTACCCTAGATAAAAAGCGCAGATACGGATACCGGATCCGTGGCTGCATTAGTTATATACAATACAGCAACCGGAAAAACGTGAGGTAACAACAAGCTTCACAGGGCCAGACACAGCAACATACTAAGAGTTCAGCAGTACTCCCGGAGGGGGTAAGCAGAGAGAGACAAAGGACTCAAGTTGCCTGTTGAGTGGGACCCAGAGAGGACAGATTTGGGCCAGCAGCGAGTTCACACACGGCAGCAGGGCCACATAGACAGCGCAAGCAGGAGGTAAAGGACCCGGTGGGGCCTGAGCAACTGAACCCCTATTGCAGACTCCGGAGACGGGACTTGTTGTATTATAGTTTGGTTGAAAGTAAACCAGTTAAACCTCATCTGTGCCTCAGCCTCTGATTTAACAGCTACCATCTATCCAGGATTGGGACCATCACCGCTGAGAGAATTTGCTGTGAATCAAGTAAGTGTCTGTGTCCTTAACATCTCCTCACCATACTTCCATCTTCATCCATCATTAACTTTAACATCACCTGTCCAGGGGACCCTACAGCCCTACCCGGAAAAGGGCTATACCATCTCAGCTGCCTCTCACCATCATCCCCTGGCCAGTACAAGGCAGCGGTGGCCATATATAACCACATTATTCTGGGTGGCGTCACGACAATAACATCTACAAACTTTATAAATTATATAAACTTCTAAATCCCCTGTAAATACCCCCTTTTAGGAGTGTGCCAGCCTGGGGCCACGGCCTGGGTCCAGCCACCAGTGACTCCCCCAAGGAAAGGGACCCTGCGCCGGGTATCCCGGTCCCCTAAGCTGGGCGGCACAGATAGATCTAATCATATGTCTTGGATGGCAGCTGGATGCTAACAGAGTGGTATTGCCCGCAAATTTTTTTCGATGGAGGGAGATATTGACTTGGCCAGTGCTGGGGTCTCCCTGCAAAAGTAAATCCAAAAATGAATTGTATTAGAAAGGGGGCCCAAGGTTAACTATAAGTTACAGTCATTGGAGTTAATATGAGTAATGAAATCCGGCACAGCAGACACACTGCCTGAAAGTCGTCCAGGTATCTGCCGTACCAGATCAAATTTCCCAAAACAGGATTATCATTATGGAAAATATGAATATGAAAATATGAATCTTCAGGAGACCATGAAAAACTCTGTTTTTTGTCAGACAACATTTTTATTATCAATTTATTGCACAGAGCAGAATCCAAAACCTATAGACAATAATCTTCAGATCCAAGGATCATCTTTAGAGACAATCTGAACAAATAACAATAATAATAATAATAATGTTTATTTATATAGCACCGACATATTCCGCAGCACTTTACAATTCAGCACAAAGCTCTCCACAGGTCTGCACCACCACATCTTTTCCCTCATCTTTGTCTATCACCCTACCCATGCCTTCCATTCTGCATCTGACCTAAGACTAACATGTTCCATAATCTGAACCTCGCACCTTCATCTTCAAGAAGATTTCTTTTATACTGCACCACTTTTTTGGAATGCACTACACCAAATGATCCGACTAATATCCAGCCCGTCATGTTTTTCATGTGACACCTAGAAATTGCACTGTGATCTAGAGCCGTGTAAACTCCAAGATTGGTGCATCTAATGGATGCGCCAAATTGTAGGGCAGCTGCGTGCTGATATTTTTAGGCTGGGAGGGTCAATATCCATGGCTCTTCCCACCCTGATAACATCAGTCCACACCTGTCAGCATTACTGTTTGGCTGCTGATTTACAGACGCTTATTACCAAACATAGAGCGGGAGCCCACATAATTTTTTTTATAATGGTACGCAGGTCAATTCCTGCCATGCCAATACTTGAATGTCTATGATGGGACTGGAAGTGCCTGCACCAGAAATCTTGATGATTGACCGCTCTGCGGCCTTTCAACAAGTTTTATTCGGATGACCAAACTGAACAGGAACCAGACGTACATCAAAAATTCAGTGTTCAGAGTTCAGCACCGGACACAAGGCGTTCAATACGAATCTCAAACTCTACAGTACCGGTTCACTCAAGACTAGTACCCGTTTATATGAAAAGTGCTGTGGAATATGATGGCACTATATAAATAAAATTACTAATATTATTAAACAGTAAATAACAGGGGCACATTTTTAGATTATCTCAGCATAGGAACATTTTTATTTAAACTAATCCAATTTTGGAAACTATTATTTATTGATTAAAATTAATTTTAAAATTCTTTGTTTGGGGGTATGTTCTGGGCACCAAGAATTGAAGACGCTCTTGAGCACAGCTCCCTTCCCTAAGCCTTTTTGAAAGCATTTTCCCTCTGATAAAGTGCTCTACACTACTCACACAGACTTCTCTGCTCTTCGGTCCATCAGCACAGCCAAGGAAACCTGCTGAGGGGCCTAGGGGGATGTTCTGGGATCCAAATGCAGATGGAGGCCTGAAGCCAGGAGGAGTCTTTCCAACAAGTTGATTTGTAGTAGGAGACTGGGCACTCCTACTCCTGCACATGGAGGATCAAACTTTCCTTGATATAGCGTGCAGCGCAGAGGACAGGAGTGCTGAGGAAGGAGGTGAGGAATTGCGGTTTCCTGCTGTCTTCCCGTGGGACTTGCGTCTGACGAGGGAGGCGAACTCACAACAGATAGTGCTTGAGAACCTTGAATAGACAAAGGGTCTATTATTTATTTTAATCAATAAATCTTGAAATAATAATAGTTTCCACAATTGGATTAGAGTAAATAAAAATGTTCCTATGCTGAGATCATCTTAAATGTGCCTCTGTTATTTACTGTGTAATAATATTAATAATTTTATTTATATAGTACCATCATATTCCACATGTTCAGTAGAATACTGTAGTCTCATTGCAAATTTTTGGGCATTTCAGTGTGGAAGCAGGCTGCAGGAATTGTGCTCATCCCAACTCATGCTCTTTACACAGCCGCCTCCCTGGGACTCCCATGCATGACTACTGTTTTTTGGTGCCAAACACGTCATAATAGAAAGGGAGTTAGAGTGGTTCTCTGGCAGGACTCCTGTGGCCTGCGCGTCTTATCAGTCTACCGCTCCGCAAGTGAACAGTCTCACACACAGTTCTGAGTTCTAAGCCTGGTTTACTTAGCTTTTCACTTGGTGGTGTTACAGGGTACTTTCCTTGCACAATCTCAGTCCCAATAGTCCTCAGCAACTGGAATAGCTCGTCCAAGACACCCCTTTATGTGTCTTTCTTTTCGGGCTGCTTTCTCTCTCAGCGCTGCCTGTCCACCGCACTCCTATTTGCGCCTCTGCACAGTGCCACAATCCAGCAGCCACGGGTCTTGTTGGGTGACCGGCCGTGTCCCCTAACCCTAGTACGGCTACCTTCACGGCGGATGTATCAAGAGTTGGCCACAGCTCCTCTAGCTCTAGTGGCCTCTGGCTTTTTGGTTGGAGCGTAGTGTCTCCTCACCACCTTCAGGTCCGGTCCCTTGGTTCTCAACCTGCCCTTCTGCTTCACTTCAGATTTTGGCGCATGGGAGGATGGCTCACTGCCTGTGCCCCTGGGGCTCCCTCTGTCTCTCTGCAGTCTGGTGTTCTGGGACCCAGAATAAGCCTCATCTCGGCTCAAGTCCTCCGGGACCTTCTCCTTTCACTGCTCCCACATTCTCCTCTCTCCTCGTCTTACAGCCTCTGCTCGAGTCCCTACTGACTGACCGACTACTTCCTATTCTTTTTCCTTTTCTGCTTCCTGAATGCTCTCCTCCTAACTTCCCACCCTCCACTTTTCTCCCCACCATCCCACTGACTCCTGGGCCCTCCCTCTCTGTGGTCCGCCCGCTGTCCCTGGGACAGAGTGTGTTGGGTGCTTTTGTGGGTGTCCGGACTTACCATTCCGTTTACTGAGAACAGGAATACCAATCCCCATGGATTGGGTGCAGTACCCCTCTGTGGCGACCAGGCCGCAGGAGCGCCACTTTCCCACTTAGCAAAGATTAGCACATCCTCATGCGGCTACACGAGTTAAATAGATGTTTCAATTAGAACTCACATTTTTATAGCATGCTGCATAACAACAATAAACTTTACAACAGTGATTCTTTCCGAATTAGAGGTTCTATGCTTAAATGTTACTTTAACAAAAACAAACTATCTATGGTTATATAAAAAGAGTATAGTTATAAAAGTAGAAAAAAAAAGTGCAAAAAGTTAGTTCAGCATGCATCCCTCATCGGGTGTCTCAACGATTGTCTGTTGCAGTTCTGTTCTTTTCTTCACAGGGGACCCACCACCAATAAACCCCCAACGTAGGTCCTGGGTGGGCGACAGGACGATGGACCAATGTTTTTCTGCCACACTGAGTGGGTTTTTCTTCATGGTCAACAGGTTAATTTAGGCATGATTAAAAGCGAAACAGTTTAAAACCGGGTGCACACCGTAATGTGCCAACTATGTACAAGTAGTCCAGATCATTCTTCGTCCATGATCGAGTATGTCCATTTGTGGCACCCCTGCGTACAGGGTGGCCACTGGTAAGAGCTACGGCCAGGGAGGTGGAGACAGTTTTATATAAACACCTTCACAAACACACCCACAGACACAAGAGCCAACCCAGAGCCTGGGCAAGGGGTGGTAGGGTCAGTCACAGTGGGTGGGACGTAGACAAGGTGACGGACCGGGTACATAAGGGGAAAACCAGGAAGTGTTAAGTAGCAGGCCAGAGGGTGCCGAGCTGTAAAGACCAAGAGGAACTGAGCACCCGATCAGTGCAGCTGGATCCGGGGGAAAACGGCATCGGTGCCAGAGAACAACCGAAGGAAGGGATCCCCTATGTATGCCTTAGTCACATGGGTAGAAAGGAGCCTGGTGATCCCCTGAAATATAGAGACAGTGGAAGGCTAGGCTGGGACCAGAGAGTCGGCTCTGAGGTAACCGCAGCTACAAGCAGGATAACAGACATTCCGGCGGGGGACTCTGACTTCACGTCAGTGTTCCTAACACAAGTGCAGGAGGTAGTGCAGTTGCATGTTAAACTGTTATATATATACCATGTAAGGAGTAGCCCCGACCCACGGCGGGCTCATCCATCCGGTTGCAGCACCATTCATCCTCCTGGCGGAAGCAAGCAGCAGCGGTGGTCCTCATTGACCACAACCCGTGGGTGGCGTCACGACTATCCCTGTAAATAACCCCTTTGCTTGTAGGCTCGGGACACGGTCCGGACCAGGACCGCCGTGATACTCCCGTGATACCCCGGTCCGGTACCGAGTACCCCATCTCAATGGGCTCCACACATTCAACAATCAGCACTCACACAATATGTAGGTTTAACTATGTACAAACATTCTGCCTACTCTCCTTACTCCTTCCACGGCAGTTCAATCGGTTTCGCTGCTTGTTCTCCCAGCGACACCGGGTGCAGGTACCCTACTACGGGGGTCTGAGTTCCCTGCTCCTGCAGTTTAGACCGAGAGCACGTCTCCGGGGCAAGCTCTGTCACTGCAAAAGCATCAGAGCATACCTGCTTTACTCGAAGGGCATATGGCCCTCGTTCATCTTTCTGCCAGTCAAGCATGACCCTGTCTCTGGGGTGCAGATCCCTGTCCGAGAACCCCATCAGCACCCCACCCAGGTTCTCCCACCAGAATACAATCGGCTCCCTGTGGACTTCTTGGGATGGGGTTTCTGGGGTCAACAGGACGGCTAGCCACTCTCCGGTGACAGTCCCAAGCCAGACTTGGCAGCACCTGACCAGGGTCTACAATACAAGGGGTTCGACAGGCCCTAGCAAAGTCTCCTATGCAACTGGGGCAATGTTCATACTTTGTCAATGTCCTCAATGTCCTTCCAGGCGCCTCTGCGGGGCGCAAAGCAGCCCACCGTGCTGTCGCCTTTTCCATTAGGGCCTTTCTCCATCGCCCAACGGTGTTTATCTGCGTGTGCACCACTGTCGGGGGACTGGCCATGTCCCCTAACCCTAGTATGGCGCCCCGCACCGAGTGCGTCACAGGAGGGTATTGCAGCCAAGACAGCAGCAGCAATATTCTCTGACCCGGCAGTAACACAGTTAACTCAGAGATCCATACCCTACATGCATCACCTAGCATAGAGGGCCAATCAGGTCCTGGTGGGCGGAGTGTAAGGGTAGTGTGTAGTGGAAAACTTAGTACAATTAGGGAGTCGAGTCAAGAGAACTCTCCGAGACAACGTAGGAGAAGGAGCCAAACCAACGAGCTCTGCAACCTAGGAGAGGGGGCCTGCACAGTCCCATGCAGCCCTCTGGCCATCACCCCGGTTGAGCGCCATTATTCCCGGTGCTTCTACAACCGATCTACGGGCATCTACATGCGGGTCCAAAATCATCCCGTGCCCATCTACAGCCGGTTTGCTGGTACCGAAGCTAGGAGTAGTTCAGCACTTCTACGCGAACCAGAGGAGTGGAGGGACCGCTTTACAGGAGCACCCCACCACCGCCAAATCCAGTCGTCTAACCAGCGGTGCACCCACCAAGGGACCCAAGGCTCCCCAAAACACCCATAACGTATACTCTGGGTAGGGCATTAAAGCACCCTCCCTGTACCCGATCTGGTATTCCTGGGCGGCAACGGCAACACAACTTAGCTAGAATGGAGGAACACCGCGGATCTCTGAGGGACACTGATTACTGCTGACTCCACCCGGTCCACTACCCGTCACTGTATGCCATGTACTGCCTGCTGGTTACAGTAAAGAACCCGTTACAGAGACTTACAGTGTCCGTGCTTCCTTATGAAGTGCTTGCGTCCGCACACTAAGTAACCGCAGCTGCCTCAGAACATCTTGCGCAGCTCCTGGCTCCGGGGATCATCGCTCAGCCTGTGGGGAGCGTTCCATCTTGCTGCATTCCATCCCCCGGAGGCCCTGCAGCATCGGTACAGTTACCGAAACTCTCATAGGTGGCATCACGACAAATTAACCCCTTGATCTGTTCTCCCAAAGACATCTTTATTGAATCTGCACCACCGGGCCTCCAGAGCCACAGGCGCGGTCCATCCGTGACAAGGAGGAAAGAAGAAAACGCCTGCCATGTGTCGAACCGGTCGCGGTGAGTCACTAGTACGCCTACCTTCTCTGCGGATGTGTGGGGAGTAGGCCACAGCTCCTCTAGATCTAGTGACCTACGATTCCGTGGTTGGAGCGTAGAGTTTCCTCGCCACCTTCAGGGCCGGTCCCCTGGTTCTCAACCTGCCCTTCTACTTCACTTCAGATTCGGGCGCACGGTTGGATCACTCACTGCCCGTGCCCCTAGGGCTCCCTCTGCAGTCTGCTATTCCAGGACCCAGAACGAGCCTCATCTCCGCTCAAGTCCTCCGGGACCTTCTCCTTTCCTTGCTCCCACATTCTCCTCTCTCCTCATCTTACTGCCTCTGATCGAGTCCCTACTGACTGACCAACTACTTCCTGTTCTTTTTCCTTTTCTGCTTCCTGACTGCTCTCCTCCTAACTTCCTACCCTTCACCTTTCTCCCCGCCATCCCAATGACTACCTGGGTCATCCCTCTCTCGGGTACTCCCACCGTCCCTGGGACCGGGTGCTTTTGTAAGTGTCCGCACTTACCATTCCATTTACTTGGAACAGGAATACCACACTTGTGGATTGGGTGCAGTACCTCTGTGTGGCAACCAGACCACAGGGGCACCACATATACCCTTAGTGACTCTTAGCAAATTTAAATGCAAAAAAAAAAAAAAAACTCAATCTTGTGACATTATATACTTCAAAAGATTATATTGTGGTGCTGTTTTAGCCAGAAAAATCAATGTAAATACTTAAGCTCCACAAATTACAAAAGTACTCTAGGAGTGATACTTTATTGGCTAACCAGAAAAATTATATATACAAGCTTTCAACGCACAAGGGCCCCTTCCTCAGGCAGGTTCAGTTGTAAACTTGCCTGATGAAGGGGCCCTTGTGCTCTGAAAGTTTGTATATATAATTTTTCAGGTTAGCCAATAAAGTATTACTCCTAGAATACTTTTGTAATTTGTGGAGCTTAAGTATTTACATCCATACTTCAAAAGATTAAAATACAACTTATTATTTGTTGAGCTCTACCGCCACCATGTGATGCTTCCTCTAACTACACTATGGACTCAACTCGGGATTGCTTCACTACATCAAAATTCAGACCAATCTTCAGAAGACTTCAACTACTCAAAAAAACACCGTCCTGGATCCAAAGGTCAGGCTAAGAAATAATACATGATGGCCATATAAAAGTATTATTCCAGACCTCACCGTCTGCATAGAGAGAATTACCTGGCATCCGTGTTTAATACATTGGCCAAAACGAAGGGGGAGATATGAGCTGAATCATTTTGGAGTACTCGGAGAACCATGGCCCATCCAACATCCCAGGACTGTTTCTTGTAAGAAGAGTTCACATTACTGGAGACCTTATGCCACCAAAGTAACAACGACAAACAATTCACAAGGCAGGATCCGTAAAAAACAAAGGCGAATGATCAGACCCTCCAGACATAGAATTGGATGCTGCACCATCAATGACTTCCTTGGTCTCTCTCTAGGATACTGAGGGCGGCTATCAGGACTCTCCATTTGATGCTGAATCAAGTGACATGGACTTTATTTCAAGAAATAAATTCATGGAAAAATACCTTACTCATCTCCTAAAAGAAGACTTCAAATCACTTGTTTCTGAAGGTAAAGATGCCTGTAGAGCAGTGGCGTAACTTGAAGCTCATGGGCCCTGATGCAAAAGCTCCAATGGGGCCCCCAATTTATTGTAAATCTTTGATAGCAATAGTCTTTTTCTATTGGCCAAAGGGACATTTGGGGCCCCCTAGGCTCCAGGGCCCGGGTGCAATTGTGGAGCCCACTGGGGCGGGGTACTCTGTACCGGACCGGCGTATCACGGGGGTTATCACGGCGGTCCTTGGTCCGGACCGTGTCCCGAGCCCACAAGTAAATGGGGTTATATACAGGGGTTGTCGTGACACCACCCACGGGTTGTGGTCAATGGGGACCACCGCTGCTGCTTGCTTCTGCCAGGAGGATGGATGGGGCTGCAGCCGGATGGATGAGCCCGCCGTGGGTCGGGCTGCTCCTGACTGGGTGTAAAACAGTTTATCATGCAGGGAATCACACACGGGAGACTTTAGCAGGGTTCACCGGGTTTTACTTGCAGTTTCCTTCAGTACAATCCACAGTTCACAAAGTGGTACAGCCTTTTACAGGGCAAACTCCTCACTTCAGTTAACCTCTCTGTAGCCAGGTTTTCCTTCTGAGGCCCTTCTCTCTCTGATATCTTTCAGGCTTTTCTCTACACTTCTCTTCCCCAGTGTGCTGTATGGTGGCAACTCGGTCCCTTGTGTGGCTTCCCCCTTGTGTATGGGTGACAAGCCCAGGTCCTATGTGTCGCTGTTCCTCCTGCACGGTGTTGGGAGCTCTGACTTGGAATCAGAGTTCTCCGTCGGTGTGTCTGTGATCTGGCGTATAGCTTCAGTCACCTCAGAGCCGACTCTCTGGTCCCAGCCTAGCCTTCCAGTGTCCTATGTTGCAGGGGAACACCAGGCCTTTTCCTACTCGTGTGACTATGATGTACTTACACTCCATGAATAAACCTTTAAACTATGATACCACACCCAGGTTGGGTAACTACTGGGCTCGTGTAGACAGTCTTTCCTCACCCATCCCTTGTAGACTGTGAGCCCTCGTGAGCAGTGTCCTCTCTCCTCTTCTACTGTATCCTCACCCTTCCCTTGTAGACAGCGAGCCCTCATGGGTAGGGTCCTCTCTCTTCCTCTACCTGTTTGTACCTTGTATTGTTCACAATTATTGTACTTTTCTATGTATGCCCTTTTTTCACTTGTAAAACGCCATGGAATTAAATTAATGGTGTTATAATAATATTTTTATTTTGCTTATTTTGTATAGAAAGCTAATATTTTGAATTACACCATTTACTTTACCATGTCCTGTACTAGGCAGGAAATGATTAAACTCTTTCTGACATTGGACGTACTAAGGGTGCTTTCACATTAGCGTTCCCCTCCGCAGCGTTCTGCGGAGTGGAGCCGCAATGTAAGCGCAGCACAGCAGGTCTCTATCTTTAGAATGGGAGCGCACAGTGCTGCGCTTGACTATGTATGACCGTGCACACCCATTCACTCCCATATGTGATCTGTGCGCAGGCAGATGCCCGCGCACAAATCACCCAGTCTCGTCCGCACAAGAAATGCAACATGTTGACGAGTTCATTCTTGTTACGCGTGCGCTTACTCCCCCAAAAGTGTGACTGAAAAAAGCGCAGGGTCTGAACGGCAGAAGTGAAAGTGCATTCACTTTGCCAGGAAACACAGACACAGATGCGCTTTCGGGGGAAAAGCACACGTAAAAAGACACGAAAATTACGCTGCGTGTGAACGCAGCCTTAAAGTGTAAAAAAAGTTTTTAAAAATATGAAACACTAAAAAAACTCCTAAAAGTTCAAATCACCCCCCTTTAGTCCCATTGAAATAAAACTGTAAAAAATTAAAAAAACACATATTTGGTATCACTGCATTCAGAAATGCCCGATCTATCAAAATATAAAATCACCTAATCTGATCGGTAAACTGCGTAACAGAAAAAAATACAAAATGTCCAAATTACGTTATTTTGGTCGCTGTAATTTTGAAATAAAATTAAATAACAGGCAATCAAAACATCATATCTACCCAAAAATGGTATCATTAAAAACGTCAGATTAAGATGCAAAAAGATAAGTCGTCACACAGCCCCAGATCCCGAAAAATGAGAACGGGTCGGTCAAAATGGCGCCAAAAGCGCAATTCTTTATTTTGACAAACCTCTGAATTTTGTTTCACCCCTTAGATAAAAGTAAAATATACATGTTTGGTATCTACGAAATTGTACTGTCCCGAGGCATCATACTGACATGCCAGTTTTACCATATAATGAACATCATAAATAAAATAAACAAAAACAATTGTGTAATTGCACTTGTTTTTGCAATTTCACCACATTTGGATTTTTTTCCTGTTTTTAAGTACTTTATATGGTAAAATGAATGATGTTATTTAAAAGTACAACTCGTCCCGCAGAAAAAAAAGCCCTCATATGTCTATATTGATGGAGAAATAAAAAAGTTATTACTCTTAAAAGAAGGATAGGAAAAAACGAACACCAGAAAATGGAAAGCCCCTAGTGGTGAAGGGGTTATAAATATAAAAATGGGATGAAATGGGAAAAAAATTAATTCCTACATTGTTGTATGAGATTTTGTTTTCAAAGTGTTTCATCAGACTTAAAAGTTTGGTATTTGTTCTGAACACAAACTTTTCAAAAATTTTCAGTGTTCAGGTTTGCAGTTCAGGTGCTGCAAATAACTGGAGTGACCATCCCTGTGTTTTGCTTATGGCTGGCTGTATGTGATAGAGAGCACAAAAGCCCAATCAGTGACTTCCGTGAGGTTTGGATCATGTTTGGGTCCATGAACTGGCACAGGTCTGCTCATCACTATACAGTGTTGGCCAAAAGTATTGACACCCCTGCAATTCTGTCAGAAAATACTCAGTTTCTTCCTGAAAATGATTATAATTACAAATTCTTTGGTATTATTATCTTTATTCAATTTGTCTTCAATGAAAAAACACAAAAGAGAATGAAGCAAAAAGCAAAACATTGATCATTTCACACAAAACTCCAAAAATGGGCCAGACAAAAGTATTGGCACCCTCAGCCTAATACTTGGTTGCACAACCTTTAGCCAAAATAACTGTGATCAACCGCTTCCAGTAACCATCAATGAGTTTCTTACAATGCTCTGCTGGAATTTTACACCATTCTTCTTTGGCAAACTGCTCCAGGTCCCTGATACTTGAAGGGTGCCTTCTCCAAACTGCCATTTTTAGATCTCTCCACATGTGTTCTATGGGATTCAGGTCTGGACTCATTGCTGGCAACCTTAGAAGTCTCCAGTGCTTTCTCTTAAACCATTTTCTAGTGCTTTTTGAAGAATGTTTTGGGTCATTGTCCTGCTGGAAGACCCATGACCTCTGAGGGAAACCCACCTTTCTCACACTGGGCCCTACATTATGCTGCAAAATTTGTTGGTAGTCTTCAGACTTCATAATGCCATGCACACGGTCAAGCACTCCAGTGCCAGGGGCAGCAAAGCAACCCCAAAACATCAGGGAACCTCTGCCATGTTTGACTGTAGGGACTGTGTTCTTTTCTATGAATGCCTCTTTTTTTCTCCTGTAAACTTTATGTTGATGCCTTTGCCCAAAAAGAGAGAACATTCTTCGAAAACGTTTTAGGCTTTCTCAGGTAAGTTTTTTCAAACTCCAGCCTGGCTTTTTTTATGTCTCGGGGCAAGAAGTGGGGTCTTCCTGGGTCTCCTACCATACAGTCCCTTTTCATTCAGACGCCGACGGATAGTACGGGTTGACACTGTTGTACCCTCGGACTGCAGGGCAGCTTGAACTTGTTTGGATGTTAGTCGAGGTTCTTTATCCACTATCCACACAATCTTGCGTTGAAATCTCTCGTCAATTTTTCTTTTCCGACCACATCTAGGGAGGTTAGCCACATGGGCTTTAAACGTCTTGATGACACTGCGCACAGTAGACACAGGAACATTCAGGTCTTTGGAGGTGGACTTGTAGCCTTGAGATTGCTTATGCTTCCTCACAATTTGGTTTCTCAAGTCCTCAGACAGTTCTTTGGTCTTCTTTCTTTTCTCCATGCTCAATGTGTACACACAAGGACACAGGACAGAGGTTGAGTCAACTTTATCCATGTCAACTGGGAGCAAGTGTGATTTAGTTATTGCCAACACCTGTTAGGTGCCACAGGTAAGTTACAGGTGCTGTTAATTACACTAATTAGAGAAGCATCCACATGATTTTTCTAACAGTGCCAATACTTTTGTCCACCCCTTTTTTATGTTTGGTGTGGAATTATATCCAATTTGGCTTTAGGATAATTCTTTTTGTGTTTTTTCATTGAAGACAAATTAAATGAAGATAATACCAAAGAATTTGTGATTGCAATAATTTTTAGGAAGAAACTAAGTATTATCTGACAGAATTGCAGGGGTGTCAATACTTTTGGCCAACACTGTACCTGGTATATCTGCAATCAGGTATATTGCAACAGGCAGGCTGTTACACACAGGAATAGCAAAGATGTATAGGCAGACTGGTAACTTGCTGCTGGAGTGCATTTACACACATAGGAGCAGCAGAGATATATAGGCAAATGGTCATCTTGTTAGCAGAGACGAGTTAATTTTCAGGTAAATTAGTCGCAAATATGAAGGTGTTAACACCAATTGTTAATAAGAATTGGTATTTGGTGATATCTTAATACAACACAGCTGTAGATCTGGACTACAGCTACAGAAGCTGGATTGACTTAACTTGGAAGAAAACACATGAAGCTTGTTAGAATTCAGGGGAAGTGGAGGAGACAAGTTGAAACCTTGCTGAAGTTGAGCCAAGTGGAAGGTGAAGCTAAACTACTAAGGCTGGTTTCACGCTGCGGTCAGATCAGGTCAGGTCAGGTCAGGTTTTGTGTTTCAAAACCAGGAGAGGAACTTGCAGAGAAAAAGTATAATTGAAAGTTTAACCCCTGTTCTAGGTTTTGGAGACACTCCTGGTTTTGAAACACAAAACCTGACCTGACCTGACCTGATCTGACCGCAGTGTGAAACCAGCCTAACAAACATATGGTAGTAGTCCGGGGTCACTCGAGTGTATGCCTTGTGTGAGTGCAATGCCAGAAAATCACACTTGGCCCAAGGTTAGGCAATGCGACAGCACAGATTTGCAATGTTATCCTTAAGGCCCAGTAAAGGCCCGTTTACACACACAGATAATTGTGCAGAGATTGTTCGCTGATCTGTGGTTGCAGTGAAATCATGGACACATTGTTCCATTTTGTTGCCATGTGTCTGAGTCGGTCGACAGGGTAGGGGGGTACTCGGATGCCGGGACAGATGATCAATTTGATGTGGGATCACGGCTGGCCGGTTCCCAGTTCCATGCCCTGGAGCCTCAATGGCAGGGGTGGTGGGGAGTGATGACGATGGACGGGGGAATGGTAACGTGACACCACCTTTGGTACCTGGTAACGTGGATACAGGTGCTGCAGCCTGCTGCTGAGGTGTTGGAGGTGCAGCTCAGATTAGTACAGCTCCCACAGGTGGAGCTTTACCTCAGGTCAGAGGGAGTGGATGAGGGGAGTTGTAGTAGCGGTTCTACTGTGAATGCTGGAGGCGGTGGGGAATCAGGCACACACACACAATTGTCTCTGTTTCGGTACCTTTTTACTGATGTCCGGTAACAATTACAGTCAAGGAGAGTAACCAGGTTCTCGGTGCAATTTGCGACGTTCAACTTGGAAAGTTGTGAGGCCTCCTCTGTTATTGTGTGCAGTGATTGTGGTAAGTCCTGCCTGAAACTGAACTTGCCGCTCCTTCTCCCTCTCAGGGTTCTACTCCATGACCGACATTGAGGACCTTTCTGTGGGATCCCTATTCTCTGCTTAGGTCCCTGTTCCTATACTTGGTCAGGTTTGAGTGTCTGTGATTCTTTTCCCCAGGGGGAATTAGACCCATCTGGTCTGTCCGGGCATTCTCTGCTACACTTGGATTATTAGCAGAATCGGACTCTGGTGTCCGGGTGGGCTAAAGGTAACCAGGTCTGTTCCCTTTTTCTTTTCTCCTACTTCCTCCACTGGCCTCCATCCCTCTCTCTAGGGTGCAGCACAGCTGGTCACTATTCCCTGGTCCTGGGCCTGGCTTGACCCCAGCAACCAGCTCCTTCCAGTCCCTTCTCCTTGGCTGTCTGACTGGAACTCACTGACTCCTCCCCACAGGCCTGGACCCTTATAGGGGAACTTGCTTAAGGCAGCAAGTAGAGCTCCCCAGTGGCGAAAGCTCCAACGGGGCCCCCAATTATTGCAAATCTTTAGTAGTATTAGTCTTTTTCTATGGGCCAAAAGGACGTTTGGGGCCCCCCTAGGCTGCAGGGCCCGGGTGCGATCGCAACCCCTGCACCTATTGTAGTTACGCCCCTGGAGCTCCCCCTCCAGGTCTGGGGTGAAAGGTGTTGTGTGCTGTGTGTACCAAGGTGTATGTATCTCCTTGCACCGATGGGTCCTGTGGCAATCCCCAGCAGGGGTGCCACATGTCCATGATTTCACTGCAACCAGAGATCTGCGAACAATCTCTGCACAATTATCTGTGTGTGTAACTGGCCCTTTAGTCCTAATTGGACTGAAGAAAAAAATTGCAGCATGTTCTGATTGTCATCAAGCCTAGGCTGACTTGCACCCACACAAGTCTATGGGTTCAAGTGAAAACATCGGACTGCTTTGATGACATCTGCGTGCAGTGTGATATACTCAGAGGCAGGCAATGAAGGAGATGGAGAGATTAATCTCTCCCTCTTCTTCGCATCTGTGATCCGATCATAGAATCGGATCACAGTTTTATGACACTTGGTTCACACTCGCAGCAGAGCTTGAGCCAAGTGTCAATAGCATATAGCATCTGATGCTCTCACACGATCCCATATGCTTGTTGGACCCCACAGACTGTCTTCAATAAAAAGGTGCCGAAGATCCCGTCTGCACTTACACTGCCTCTGGTGCCATTTTATTGAAGACTTGAATATCCCTGCATATGTTTTGCCCACCGTGATGATGGTGGAGGTGGCGATTAATTTAACACTTTTCGTATTCTCTGATGCGGGTAGCAAGAGTGGGCAGTCATGTGAGCTCAAGTATGCGATTTGCATACATCAAGCTATATAACGACTAGATGTATTCACTTGTATTGAGCAAAGTCATGCATGTTGGCACATAACCACATGTATGTAAATTATATGTGTGATTTTGATTCCCAGCACCAGAGAATCCTGACAGCATTCAATGCGCACACTTTGAGAAGGCCAGGGACCATAGTAATGAGGAGAAGCAATTGTGGCGCCCCTGCGGATCCAGTTGCCACAGAGGTACTGCACCCCTGTTATGGTGTAATATCCCACTCATGGGACCAGACCAGTGCTGGGACACCCAAATCACACTAGGAACCATTGAAGTGGGGTTGGGTGGTAAAGGAAATAGTTAGAGCAAGCACTTGCAAGGAGTGAGGTCAGGAAGAACACACACGTAAATGACGTGGGACACGTGACTGAGGGTATAAATAGAGCGGGAAAGATCTAGAAAGCAGGAGAGATTTGGTGCCCCTATGGCAAAATACCACAGGGAGGTACTGCGCCCGAAACAGAATGTGTAGTGCCTCCGTAGCCGAGGACCCTACAGAGTCTGCACACTGCATCCAAACAGTAGGCCACTTTAACACAGGGGACAAGTATTTAGTAGGTCCCAGGGGGTGGAGCCTAGAGAGAGGGAGACAGGGAGTGACAATAGTGTCAGGCAGATAGTGTGAGGAAAGCAGTAAATGCAGACCCAGGGGACCCTGCAGCTGCAACAGGAGGGCACCTCTTAGGAGAGGGGTGACCCAGACTATGAAGGGGGTTACTCCAGGACTGGTTGGAGCCAGCTGGAGGCCCAGGTCACCACCGGCATACCGGAGCCAAGGCAGCTAGTAAACGGTCCAACCCTAACTGCAGACCGGCAAGCTGAGGGCACGACACAAGGAGTTACAGCACCCCTAAAGAAGCCCAACATCGGTCCCGTAGCTGGGTCCACGACACCGACAAGTAAGAGACTTTAGGTAACAGACCCTGAGGACTAGAGGCTTGGCTCAAGAGAGGCAAATACAGACAGAGACAGAGGGACAGGACCAGGAACGCCATATTGAAGGCACCACTGGCAGACTCTGGAAAGTCCTCTAAGATCTGCGGCTACCAACCCTGTTCAACCAGACTGTACTGTGTACCTTAACATCTGCCCGGTACCAGTAAAGAACTGTTCGAGCTAATCTGGACTCTGTTGACTCACCGTAAGCCGGGTTCTCAGGTCTCAGGTCTCAGGCGCTGGTTGCAGTCACGGTTCGGTGCCTGAGGCTGTAAGGGCCCGGTGGTCAATGCACGGTTAAGTAAGAATAAAGTTTTGTTTCGTGACGCCACCTGTGGGTGTCCGGTGATGGTACCGGCGCTGCTTGGACTTCCGGGGGATGGACTGCAGCTAGATGGAACCGCTCCCCACAGGACGAGTGAAAGTACCCGGGGTCAGGAGCTGCACTGGTGGAATAAAGCAGCTCAGTTGATTTGGTAGGTGAATAAGTTAGCAACAGTTCGGAAAGAATGCTCAGACACAGTGCTCCTCTGCATGGGTCTTTACTTTGTTCTTTCACAGTCAACAGGTACACGGTGTAACGGTTTTTAGACTTTCAGTTGATGGACTGGGTGGTCCCAGTGATGAACAGTGTCCCTCCAAGGCTCCACAGTGTCTTTCTTAATCTCGCTGTCCCTGTTTACTCTTCGCGGCTTATAACGTACCAGGCCAGGATACAGAGGAACTTCTAGTGGGTGCCCTAGCCATTGGCCTGGCGGCTCTGATGGGTCCCTGGACCTCAATGGTGGGTACCCTCCCTGGTACAGCGGTGGTGATGGTGTTTTGTGAATGGTGCTCCTGTGAAGCTCTCTCTCTCACTCACTCCGGGATCGTGGTACGGCGTAAAGCATCTGCACCACCTCGGAGCCAGTACTCCGGTTGGACTGGGCTTGGGTACTCTTTCTCTACCATCACTGGTTCTCTTGGCCCCCTTCACTTCTGGGTCACCAGCTCCTGGTGCCCTCCCAGTTAGCTGTCTTGTCACGACTCTGACCTTGTACTTGTCTCTCCCACTTACTAACTCTTTCTGCTCCTTCCCCACATTGCACATCTCACACTCCTCTCACCAGGACCGGTTGCATGGTAAACGGGTATCTGATTGGTCCTCTGCCTCTAGATGTTGCATGTGGTGTATGGAGCCTTGGGATTAACCTGTTCATCACTGAGACGGAGGATACCGCACCTTCAGTCAGGGGCGCAGTACCCTCCTGTGACGCACTCGTTGCGGGGCACCACACTGTCTGAGTTATTTGCCGCCCGGAGGGCTTTTACAACATCACAGGGGGTGAGGACACTACTCCCCTCATCCGCCCCGCTGCCCTGAGGTAAAGCTCCACCTGTGGGGAGCTGTACTACCAAAACTGCATTTCCATCACCTCAGCGGCCGGCCGCAGTGCTGGTAACCCTATTACCAGGTACCACAGGTGGCGTCACGTTACCATTCCTCCATCACAGGGGTGGACCTACTGTCGTGCAGCTAGTTCAGCTGCACCAGGGCCCCTCAGGCACCTGTAGGGGGGCCTCTCCATCTCCCTGCAGGGGAACCCGGGCCTCCAGCCACCCCCCGCAGACCGCGATAGTGTGTCAGAGGTCAGAGGAGAGGTGAAGTGAGGGAAGCTTCCTGCTTCCCGCGGCTGATCCCGCCCCTCCTCCCCTCTCAACTCCCTGGTATGTAATGTGCTGGAAATGCAGATAGCAGCCCCCCCCCACTAGCACCCCAAGACCCCCCCCGCACCTCACTAGAACCCCCCCTGCTCCTCACCCAGGACAGCAGCTCGTCACCACCCCCGCTCCTCACTAGCACCGCCCCCCTCGCTCCTCACCTTGGCCAGCACTTGCAGCACCGGGGCCCGCCAGGCTCTAGTTCTGCCACTGCCCCATCTTCATCACCCTCATCCTGCCATTGAGGGTCCAGGGCATGGAGCCGAGAAATGACCAGCCGTGATCCCCCCCACTGAAGTAACCACCTGTCCCGGTATCCGAGTACCCCTCTACCCTGTCGACCGACTCAGAGATAGTTGTACAGTTGAGGAGAAAGTGGATCAGCTGAGGAGAGTCTGTAGAACAGTTGAGAAGAGACCGTTGAACAACAAGGGTTGAGTTGGAGGGAAGCTAGAGCAAGGAAGCCTGTCTCAAAAGAAAGAACTTAAGTGTCCAGAGGCCAGACTGAGGAGCAGAAACAACACCCAGGTGGCTCTAGGAGAAAGAGAGGGTCCTAGAGACATGGGCAGTGATCATTCCAACCATGGGACTCAAATTCATTGTCAAATGCAAGGCAGTGGATGGACTGAAGAACAGGGGCACCGGGAACCCCAAGACTAGTGGAGAATCCAGACTAGGGTCAACTAGCAGCCTGGAGACTGTGTAGCACTTCCGAGGTGACACGGTCGACTTCCCGCACATTTGCTGAAAAGGTGGTAACCATAGGGCTAAGGGGAGACACTGCAGGTTAACCCCTAAGAAAAGCCCACAGTCACTGGCTCAGAGCTCTGTGTGGCGAGGCGCAAGGCAGGACAGGTGAGGCAAATGCAGTATACAGAGGCTGAGAAAGGACAGAGAAGGGGTGCCGGTTACATGTCATCCTCCTATCCGGGAGTAGCTGGATCCCTGCCCCCGAGAGCCCGGTGCTCAGCGGGCTTTTGCGCAAAGACTGTGAGTAAAAGAACTGTAGAGTGCAATCCGATATGTCTGTTAACCTTCTTACGTGCCCAAAAGTACCAGAAACACTACTACCTACTCACTCAGGTACCTCGAGCTGCCCTGGGGGTCAGCCCTACCGTAGAGGGCTTAAGAACATTGCTGCCTCCCAACCATTGCCCTCTAGGAGAACTGTTGTGCAGCGGAAGCCAGATATAGCCACAACCTGCGGGTGGCCTTCCCCAAGAGAGTGAGCCATCTATACTGAACCAGCCAGGCTCACAGAGCTGAGTCTTGGTCCCTGTAATCCCCATGATGAAGCCTCGAAACAGCCCGGTTCTGAGTATTCTAAGGCCCTGGAGGGGCGTGTCACAATCAGTATCACAAAAATTTTTACATCCAGTATCTTCTAAGTGACATCTTCTTGAATGAGTTATTCTCTTACTTTTCTTCTTTCTCTTGTCCTGACACCATGATTACTTTTTACAAACATACTGTAAGTCATCTCCACACATTTCTATCTGCTTCAGGCCTCTGCAGCACATCCAGACATGGTTTACTTAAACATCGTAGCGTGGTTATATTGCTCCTGAAAATATCTATACTATGTTGTGCTCCTGGAAGAATAGTTTCTCCTCATTGTGTTCCCTGCACAAAGTATGACCAAGACTCTGTACCTCTGATGGTATACTCCCTCCACACTGTATTTCCTTTTCATACTGAGCCCCCTCTTTACATTGTTCTTTCAAACTGTGTCCTCCACAGTCCCCCATGTTTTTCCCTTTCTATACCACCTGCCATTCACCACACACACTATGAAAGGAAAGCTGTCAGGCCAAACATCCATATGTAACTGCAACCATTTTCTGATTCCTTTCTCTAAGCTCTCTCTATTCATGTATTTATATTATTTATATTTTCCCTCCTATCTTCTGTAAACTTCAAAATAAAAGATTAATTCCCTCTGTCACAGTGATTTCCCTGCTGCCCACTCCCACTCAATGATTGAATATTCATGCTTCATGACACTGTCCTGCCTCCTCTCTGACCTGTCTGTTGTGTGACTCATTCACTGCAGACAGAGAAGGGAGGGGGGAGAAGGGGGAAACTTAGCTGCAGGTCTTCATGTAATTGTGTGTATGAGACATATGTGTAGTGTGTGATGTCTGAGATTTTTCTATGTGATTATAAGAACATTTGATCATTTGCTCAGCAGATACA
Organism: Allobates femoralis; assembly: GCA_033576535.1. Taxonomy (NCBI): domain Eukaryota; kingdom Metazoa; phylum Chordata; class Amphibia; order Anura; family Aromobatidae; genus Allobates; species Allobates femoralis. Next base: position 89,368,610 of record JARQOC010000001.1, read on the forward strand.
CACACTGCATGTCTGCAGGAAAACCAAAGTTTAAAAATATACACATAGAAATCTTACAGACTGCACAGGCTTCAGCATAAAACACCTCCTCCCAGCACAGAGCAGAAAACGGAAGGAGTGAACACAAGCCTGGATGGGTGTGGATATTTAAATAACACTTATACAGCAGTCTGATTATTCAGTTGGAAATATAATGGAGAGGACTAATGCAAAAGCTCCTTGCAGGGTATGAAGATGCTGATGACATGGAAACTAGAAAATGCACAATAATTGTTTTACATGTTTTTAGAAGGTCAGCACAGGCTCTATTCAAGGGTAATATTAGTATCATTCTGAAAAATAACCTGACAGTGCCCCTTTAAGTTTCTATTCTGTGCCCCCTCACACTTGTCGTCCTCCATACTGTTTCCTCATACATTTACCCCATCATGCTCTCTCCTCTCACATTCCCCTGCTAGCCACACTGTCTCCCCACAAATGTACCCCCTCCCTCTAAATACTGTTTCCTCACACACCGGTCCTCTCCCCATACTGTGTCCTTAATCATCCCATCTGTCTCACTCCCCATACTGTGTACGCATACATCCCTCTTTCCATACTTTTTTCTCGTAAATGCCCCTCTTTGCTGTCAATACTGTGTCTGCACCCATCCAATCCCCCTTGCTTTCCATACCGTGTCCTCAAATTTCTCCCTTCACCCTCGCTCCACATACTGTCTCCTCACACATCCACCCTGCTCCCCATATCCACACTCATCGCACCCCCTCGCTTTCCACACTCTGTATGCATACATCCCCCCTCTCCTACTTTTTCAACATACATTCTCCCTCACACCTCAAATTGGGTCCGCAAATTCACTCCCTCCCAATCACCATACTGTGTCTGCACCTGTCCTATTTGCGGCCCATACTGTGTACACATAAATTTTTCCCTAGCTTCTTGTACTGTTTCCTTATACACCCCTTTGCTCCCTATACTGTGTCCACACCCAACCACCCTCACTTCCCGGACTGTGTCCGCACCCATCCCATCTCCCTTGCTCCCCATACTTTGCATTCATGCATCACTCCGTCTCATATTGATTAATCATACACACCCCTCAATTCTCATGCTGTGTCCTCAAATTCCCCCTCTTGCTCACCTTACTATGTCTACAACCATTCCATCTCCTGTGCTCCCCATACTGTGTAAGCATACCTACCATCTTGGCTCCTCATACTGTTTCCTCATACATCCCTTTTCACTCCCAATACAGTGTTTGCAGCCATCTTCCCCTACCTCCCGATACTGTGTCCACACCCATCCTCCCCTCACTCTCAATACTGTATCCGCATCCATCCCCTTTTTCTTCCCATACTGTCTGCACCCATCCCCTTCTTCACGTCATAATCCTGGTCCTAAAATTTCTTCCCCTCTCGCTTCCTATTTTCCTCCCATTTTCCCCACATTCTGCTCCACATTCCCAACTCCTCATTCTGTTTCAGCACCCAGTTTCCCTTATTCCCCAAACTGTGACTTAAATACCCCCCTTTCCCTATTATAATAAACTAGCTGTGAGCCCGATGCAAATGCATCGGGATTCTAGAACGTGCGTTAATTAGATTATAGTAGCTATATTATTATTTATTTATTTTTTTTGTATTTACATTTTTTTTTAATAACTTAATGTTATGAATATTTTATTTATTAGTTTTATTTTATTAGAATTAGTTAATGTTATGAATTTTTATATGGAATATTTTTTTTATTATTTTATTATTGTAATTATTTATTATTTAATATTTTTAGAATATTATTTTTTTTTTATTATACTTTTTGGGGGTGTGTGAATACTTTTTGGGGGGGTGTGAGGACTTTTTGGGGGTGTGTGAAGACTTTTTGGGGGGGTGTTGAATACTTTTTGGGGGGTGTGAATACTTTTTGGGGGGGTGTGAGGACTTTTTGGGGGGTGTGAATACTTTTTGGGTGTGTGTGAATACTTTTTGGGGGGGTGTGAGGACTTTTTGGGGGTTGTGAGGACTTTTTGGGGGGGTGTGAGGACTTTTTGGGGGGGGTGTGAATACTTTTTGGGGGTGTGTGAATACTTTTTGGGGGGGTGTGAGGACTTTTTGGGGGGCTGTGAGGACTTTTTGGGGGTGTGTGAATACTTTCTGGGGGTGTGTGAATACTTTTTGGGGGTGTGTGAATACTTTTTGGGGGGTGTGAGGACTTTTTGGGGGTGTGTGAATACTTTTTGGGGGGGTGTGAATACTTTTTGGAGGGGTGTGAATACTTTTTGGGGGGGTGTGAGGACTTTTTGGCGGGGGTGTGAATACTTTTTGGGGGTGTGTGAATACTTTTTGGGGGGGTGTGAATACTTTTTGGGGGGGTGTGAGGACTTTTTGGGGGTGTGTGAATACTTTTTGGGGGTGTGTGAATAATTTTTGGGGGTGTGTGAATACTTTTTTGGGGGGGTGAATACTTTTTGGGGGGGTGAGAGGACTTTTTGGGGGGGTGTGAATACTTTTTGGGGGTGTGTGAGGACTTTTTGGGGGGTGTGAATACTTTTTGGGGGGGTGTTGAATACTTTTTGGAGGTGTGTGAATACTTTTTGGGGGTGTGTGAATACTTTTTGGGGGGGTGTGAATACTTTTTTGGGGGGTGTGAATAGTTTTTGGGGGTGTGTGAATACTTTTTGGGGGGGTGTGAGGACTTTTTGGGGGGTGTGTGAATACTTTTTGGGGGTGTGTGAGAACTTTTTGGAGGGGTGTGATTATTTTTTGGAGGGGTGTAAATACTTTTTGGGGGTGTGTGAATACTTTTTTGGGGGGTGTGAGGACTTTTTGGGGGGGTGTGTAATACTTTTTTGGGGGGTGTGAATACTTTTTGGGGTGGGTGTGTAATACTTTTTGGGGGGTGTGAGACTTTTTGGGGGGTGTGAATACTTTTCGGGGGGGTGTGAGGACTTTTTGGGGGTGTGTGAATACTTTTTGGGGGTGTGTGAATACTTTTTGGGGGGGTGTGGAGGACTTTTTGGGGGGTGTGTGAATACTTTTTGGGGGTGTTGGTGTAATACTTTTTGGGGGGGTGTGAGGACTTTTTGGGGGGGTGTGAAGACTTATTGGGGGGGTGTGAAGACTTTTTGGGGGTGTGTGAATACTTTTTTGGGGGGTGTGAGGACTTTTTTTTGGGGGGTGAGGACTTTTTGGGGGGGGTGTGAATACTTTTTGGGGGTGTGTGTGAATACTTTTTGGGGGGGTGTGATGACTTTTTTTGGGGGGGTGAGGACTTTTTGGGGAGGTGTGAATACTTTTTGGGGGTGTGTGAATACTTTTTGGGGGTGTGTGAATACTTTTTGGGGGATGAGAGGACTTTTTGGGGGGGTGTGAATACTTTTTGGGGGGGTGTGAGGACTTTTTGGGGGTGTGTGAATACTTTTTGGGGGGGTGTGAGGACTTTTTGGGTGTGTGTGAATACTTTTTGGGGGTGTGTGAATACTTTTTGGGGGGGTGTGAGGACTTTTTGGGGGGGTGTGAAGACTTATTGGGGGGGTGTGTGAAGACTTTTTGGGGGTGTGTGAATACTTTTTTGGGGGGTGTGAGGACTTTTTTTTGGGGGGTGAGGACTTTTTGGGGGGGTGTGAATACTTTTTGGGGGTGTGTGAATACTTTTTGGGGGTGTGTGAATACTTTTTGGGGGGATGAGAGGACTTTTTGGGGGTGTGTGAATACTTTTTGGGGGGGTGTGAGGACTTTTTGGGGGTGTGTGAATACTTTTTGGGGGGTGTGAATACTTTTTGGAGGGGTGTGAATACTTTTTGGGGGGTGTGAATACTTTTTGGGGGGTGTGAATACTTTTTGGGGAGGTGTGAGGACTTATTGGGGGGGGTGTGAATACTTTTTGGGGGTGTGTGAATACTTTTTGGGGGGGTGTGAATACTTTTTGGGGAGGTGTGAGGACTTTTTGGGGGGGGTGTGAATACTTTTTGGGGGTGTGTGAATACTTTTTGGGGGGGTGTGAATACTTTTTGGTGGGGTTTGAGGACTTTTTGGGTGGGTGTGAATACTTTTTGGGGGGGTGTGAGGACTTTTTGGGGGGGTGTGAATACTTTTTGGGGGGGTGTGAGGACTTTTTATTAGCATTAATAGCATTATTATTAGCATTAGAATATTTTTAAATTTTTTTACATTTTTTTGTAAGATTTTCGCGGCCGCACTTGCCGCAAGTGCAAAACCGCACTTGCCGCACCTGCCGCAAGTCCCCCTATACTTTCTATGGGGATTACCGCAACCGCGCCGCAAGTGTAACCGCATCTGCCGCGTATGCGGCAAACGCGGCAGATGCGGTTACACTTGCGGCGCGGTTGCGGTAATCCCCATAGAAAGTATAGGGGGACTTGCGGCAGGTGCGGCAAATGCGGTTTTGCACTTGCGGCAGGTGCGGCCGCGAAAAAAATCGCGGCTGACTGCGTTTTTTTTTCGCGGCCAGCACTTGCCACAAATGCAAAACCGCACTTGCCGCACCTGCCGCAAGTCCCCCTATACGTTCTATGGGGATTACCGCAACCGCGCCGCAAGTGTAACCGCATCTGCCGCGTTCGCCGCATAACCGTTACACTTGCGGCGCGGTTGCGGTAATCCCCATAGAAAGTATAGGGGGACTTGCGGCAGGTGCGGCGGCTGAGATAGCGACTCGCAATGGCCTCGCGGCCATTGCTCGCGCTACACAGCGACTCGCAATGGATCCCCATAGAAAGTATAGGGGGACTTGCGGCAGGTGCGGCAAATGCGGTTTTGCACTTGCGGCAGGTGCGGCCGCGAAAAAAATCGCGGCTGACTGCGTTTTTTTTCGCGGCCGCACTTGCCACAAATGCAAAACCGCACTTGCCGCACCTGCCGCAAGTCCCCCTATACTTTCTATGGGGATTACCGCAACCGCGCCGCAAGTGTAACCGCATCTGCCGCGTTCGCCGCATAACCGTTACACTTGCGGCGCGGTTGCGGTAATCCCCATAGAAAGTATAGGGGGACTTGCGGCAGGTGCGGCGGCTGAGGTAGCGACTCGCAATGGCCTCGCGGCCATTGCTCGCGCTACACAGCGACTCGCAATGGATCCCCATAGAAAGTATAGGGGGACTTGCGGCAGGTGCGGCGGCTGAGGTAGCGACTCGCAATGGCCTCGCGGCCATTGCTCGCGCTACCTCAGCGGTAAATCGCTAACTTTGTGGCCGAGCCTCTGGTTCTATTTTCGCCCAGCGACTCGCAATGGCCGCTTCGCGGCCATTGCTCGCGCGTGGTGACGTCACATAGTGACAAAGCCACGGCGTTTTCGGGGTCCGACACGGAAATGCCTACGGCAATTATAGAGTAGATCTTTGGTGTCTTCAGCTCTACTGGAGACTCTACAACCAACATTGTCTGCATCTCTGCGACGTCGGTGAGTGTTGACCTGATCGTGACGTTGCTGATGTCACCGTGACTCAAAAGTGCTCATGATCAGAGTTTCAATTGTACCCTTGTTCTTGCATCTGCAAGCTATGATTACAATTGATCACTGGGAGTCGATGTCCTGCACGTTCTGTTAGCCGGCTGTCAGTTTGACAGCCAGCTCAAAGAATGGCTGAATTCCATTCCAGGGAGCAGTAAGCTGTAGCTGTGTGGAAGACAACTCTGATGGCTGCATCAGCTAGCTCAATCGCCCCCCTGCTGGCTGCAGGGCTTTACACTTGACCACTCTGGATATGCCCCTGCCTAAGGTCTCATTGAAATGTCAGCACATGGCCAGCACTCTGCCTCAGTGAGGCGGATACTGCTGATCTGAACAGCCATGTTTTCAGGCAGATCAGGCAGACCCGGTCCCAGCATTATGTGAATTGAAGAAGTTTAAGGATTTGATTGAAACGTTAAACATTTTCACTTACTGGAACCACGATTCTAAATAAATTAATTTGATGCATTATATGGGAGTGGCATGTTTATCATTCTGATTGAAGCGGTGTGGAAACATACCCAAGCACCCCAGATCCATCAGAAGTTATTTTCTTATTCATCAGAAGTTATGTTATTTTCTCAGGTCCAGATAGGCAGCCTTCCCAGATGTCCAGACTGACAGGAAACAGTATATGATCCAGCTATTTAACTTGGAAAGGTAATCTCAAGGTAAGGGGGTCGTGTACTGACTGAGGTCAGTGAGTGATGGTTGGCAGGCCATCACTGAGGTGCTTCAGCGGAGTTATAGCCGGAGTGTGCGGACATACTGCTGAAGTGACATACTGTGCTTTATATTTACCTCTGTTGTGCTGAAGGAAGGCTCATGTTGGTTTACAGTAAGCGGTTTATGATGTAATGAATAAGGTGGCTTGACTTATTTAATAACAACCATGTCTGAGTTCCTCAAATCTGCAGCTAAGCAAGTGTCCCCTAATATATTCAGCAAGTTGCTGCCTCACAGTATGTATTGTTCGTCTCATGTATGTATTGTCATTTTCACCATTTCTTTTGTGTACGGATCTTTGAGTGCCGAAATGTTGGACTTTTTTTGTTTCATGAGCCCTGTGACAATAAAAGCAAACTACAAAATGACCACAGGCTTTTATACTTTTTATTCTCTATGAGTGCCAAAACCAGGAGTGTAACCCACAGATCGAGCATCTGCCCTGTGCCCTGGAGGCAATCCTGGCCACAGCACAAAAACACCAACGAAAACCTAAGCAGAAACATCGATGTGCGAACAAAGCCCAGCACATTACACATCCAAATATTGTTTTCATACCACACAAAAATAAATAACAAATAATTGAAACATCCTTGAGTCTGCCTGGGATTACATTACAAAATGATTTGCACAAGCAACATACAATGAATATCAGTGGTTTGTCCTCCAAGATGTTTGGAACAACCTCCCTGCCGAGTTTCTTCTAAAACTTAAAGGCTGTAAGTGTACCTAGGAGGACTGATGCTTTGATGGCGTTTTGTTGGCAAAAGGCAATTAGGCAGTTTTTTCACCGCAACTGCCGCGATCAGCATTTACCGCTGATGTGAAAGGGGCCTAATTTATACAATAAGTGTAAAAGTACTAAACAGTGCAAACTCTTTTGAGAGGTAAGAACGAATAGCTGCAACGTAAGAATGCTTTCCAAAATAGAAGTATTGTTTATTATTTAGTCTAATTGACTTGCCATCAAAACGCCATCAAAGCATCAGTCCTCCTACGTACACTTACAGCTTTTAAGTTTTAGAAGAAACTCGGCAGGGAGGTTGTTCCAAACATCTTGGAGAACTAACCACTAATATTCTGTAGATAAGGCTTGTGGAAATCATTTTGTTTCTTCATGTAATCCCAGGCAGACTCAATGATGTTGAGATCAGGGTTCTGTGAGGGCGATATCATCACTTCCAGGACTCCTTGTCTTTTTGCTAAAGATAGTTCTTAAATGACATCACCTGTATTTAATGGTCTATATGACATTGGCTGTATGTGATTTATTTCTCCACTAAATTCATATGATTAAAAATTGTGGAAAAACCGACTATTGCTAGAATCCTCTTAATATAAGTGGTAAAATCACTGTGTGATAATTATTTTGTGACAGTTTATTGTTAAATTATCTCATTTTGGCTTTTTTAAGTGTTTGCCTATTCAAATGCTGTATAAAATGATGGAATAAAAAAATAAGGCAAATTTTAATCATGGTAAATTTTGATCATTAACATCTAGACAACACTTTACTTGTTGGCAATTTAATACATTTTAATGAATCCTAATAATCAGCAACAGGTATACCCATATGTTCTCATTAATTTCCCATGTTCCCATTATGAGTTTCTTGTATCACTCTTTATTTCTCCTCTAGGATTTACACCTTTATTTGTTTCTTGGAGATATTGTATCAAGTTGTCGGTATTGTAACTAGTCACAATGCCATTATTAGAGGTCTACAAAACAAATTAAGTATTTTATAGCATAAAATCCACGAATCACAAATCTTTTAGTGTCTATTATTGCTTTCATACCTGTATCGTACATTTTACGTCATTATTTATGTGTATTGGAACTATAAAATTGCCGTACCTTACCGCAAGCCCCATACTCAATGCATGGGGCTTGCCGCAGCCCGCAAGTATGCCGCAAGTGCGGCCGTTAGGCAGGACCCTCAGCAGATGCGTTTTTTTGTTCGGATCCGCTGGATCCAGACAAAAAAGCTAGTGTGAAAGGGGCCTAAGGGAGTTAGGAAAAAGTAGGACAAAATATCCTTAGTCCATGTCCTGGTCCTATATGCTATTGAGTGTCTATGGAGAGTAAAGGGACTTTATTTTTAGTCTTGCTATTTAGTTTTAAGGTGAGCTTATATTGAACTGTATCAAAGAATGAAACATCTTCATAAGTCACCTATTTGTCTTTACAAATTGTTTGAGAACACAGTAGTAGCATACACCGTCCAAAAAACAGTTGGTATTAGCAATGCAAAGGCTGACTTGTATGAATATACGCAACTGCCTTATATAAACTTGTGATATGAAGTCATTTTTAACTAAGAAGTACAATAATAAAGACAAATGAAAGGGTCCAAATGAGAACAGGAAAGTTAGTAAGTTGGCCAAAAGTATCTTGCGTGTCTTCTGTTGACCTCGTGAGGCACAATGTAGGTCATCTTGGATTTTCGTCTTAAATGTGAGAAGTATGTGCCCTGTGCAAAATGTAATGAGGGCAGCGCTAAGGAGAAACATCGATTCAAGTATAATAACCAAATACACGTTCCTCCACGTTTCAACTGAAAACCCATGAAAACAATGTAAATCATTACTGTTTCGAAGGTTAAAAAGAAAACCAGCAGATCCACCCCACACAATGATGCAGACCACGATGCACACTGCAGTTGCCTTCTTTGCGGATCTCCATACTTTGGAGGAGAAAGGGAATTGTATGGCAATGTAGCGATCTATACAAATACACACTGATAGGAAGATGCTACCATACATATTCACAAAGTAAAGGGTTTCCAGCAATGTGCAGACACCAGAACCTAGTGTCCATTTGTCCCCAACACAATATGCTGTTATTTTAAATGGAAGGGTTATGAGCAGCAAGGAATCAAAGCCGATTAGGGTGGCCACATATGTTGTGGCTTCTATCCACTTCTTAATCCTGAAAAGGAGCATCCAGAGGGCCATTAAGTTAAAGATTAGGCCAAAGATGAATGTTGGGATATAAATGATTATTTGGAACAGTTGAACGGACTGCTCAATCCTGGTAAAGTTGGACATTTTGTGGAACACCTGAAAAACATATATGAGAGTTTTTATAATACATCTTGTCACACAAGTCTCTATTAAGCATTATTGTTGTAATTGTTATGTTTATTCATCTCAAATGATTATTTACTGGTGCTGACTCTGTATTTTGGTCAGCATTTAAAGAGAAGCTTTGTGAAGAGGAAAGTTCTTTAAACCATTCAATCAATTTGAAAAACTCAAATTTTGGTCAATAGGACATTATATTTTTCATATACAGTTGTGGCCAAAAGTATTGACACCTCTGCAATTCTGTCAGATAATACTCAGTTTCATCCTGAAAATTAATGCAATCACAAATTCTTTGGCATTATTATCTTCATTTAATTTGTCTTCAATGAAAAAATACAAAAAGAATTGTCCTAAACCCAAATTGGATATAATTCCACACCAAACATAAAAAAGGGGGTGGACAAAAGTATTGGAACTGTTAGAAAAATCATGTGATGCTTCTCTAATTTGTGTAATTAACAGCACCTGTAACTTACCTGTGGCACCTAACAGGTGTTGGCAAGAACTAAATCACACTTGCAGCCAGTTGACATGGATTAAAGTTGACTCAACCTTTGTCCTGTGTCCTTGTGTGTACCACATTGAGCCTAGAGAAAAGAAAGAAGACCAAAGAACTGTCTGAGGACTTGAGAAACCAAATTATAAGGAAACATGAGCAATCTCAAGGCTACAAGTCCATCTCCAAAGACCTGGATGTTCCTGTGTCTACCGTGCGCAGTGTCATCAAGAAGTTTAAAGCCCATGGCACTGTGGCTAACCTCCCTAGATGTGGATGGAAAAGAAAAATTGACAAGAGATTTCAACGCAAGATTGTGCAGATGGTGGATAAAGAACCTCGACTAACATCCAAATAAGTTCAAGCTGCCCTGCAGTCCGAGGGTACAACAGTGTCAACTCATACTATCTGTCGGCGTCTGAATGAAAAGGGACTGTATGGTAGGATACCCAAGAAGACCCCACTTCTTACCCCGAGACATAAAAAAGCCAGGCTGGAGTTTGCCAAAACTTACCTGAGAAAGCCTAAAACATTTTGGAAGAATGTTCTCTGGTCAGATGAGACAAAAGTAGAGATTTTTGGGCAAAGACATCAACATAGAGTTTACAGGAGAAAAAAAGAGGCATTCAAAGAAAAGTACACAGTCCCTACAGTTAAGCATGGTGGAGGTTCCCTGATGTTTTGGGGTTGCTTTGCTGCCTCTGGCCCTGGACTGCTTGACCGTGTGCATGGCATTATGAAGTCTGAAGACTACCAACAAATTTTGCAGCATAATGTAGGGAGAAAGCTGGGTCTCCCTCAGAGGTCATTGGTCTTCCAGCAGGACAATGACCCAAAACACACTTCAAAAAGCACTAGAAAATGGTTTGAGAGAAAGCACTGGAGACTTCTAAGGTGGCCAGCAATGAGTCCAGACCTGAATCCCATAGAAAACCCGTGGAGAGATCTAAAAATGGCAGTTTGAGGAAGGCACCCTTCAAATATCAGGGACCTGGAACAGTTTGCCAAAGAAGAATGGTCTAAAATTCCAGCAGAGCATTGTAAGAAACTCATTGATGGTTACCGGAAGTGGTTGATCGCAGTTATTTTGGCTAAAGGTTGTGCAACCAAGTATTAAGCTGAGGGTGCCAATACTTTTGTCTGACCCATTTTTGGAGTTTTGTGTGAAATGATCAATGTTTTGCTTTTTGCTTCATTGTCTTTTGTGTTTTTTTCATTGACGACAAATTAAATGAAGATAATAATACCAAAGAATTTGTGATTGCAATCATTTTCAGGAAGAAACTGAGTATTATCTGACAGAATTGCAGGGGTGTCAATACTTTTGGCCACAACTGTATCAGAATAACATATGATACAACATTACTTGCTTTAAACCCATACCCTATTATCACTTACATGTACATGGTAGCTGGCAGTAGTGTAACTTGAAGCTCATGGGCCCCTGTGAAAGCTCCAACAGGTCCCTATTATTGCGAATCTTTAATAGCATTAGTCTTTTTCTATAGGCCAAAGGGACTTTTATGACCCCCTAGGTTCCAGGGCCCGGGTGCGATTCCAACCCCTGTAGTTGGGATAGACAGCCACTCTGGAATTCTGCACCCAACAACATCCAATTATACACCACGCTTTGAAGACCTATCTCTTCAGGAAAGCTTACAGCCTGCAATGACCATGCTGCCACCTCACCACCACCTGATCTGCTGCAACACCGACCTACTGTCTCCTTCCCCATCATCCTGTAGAATGTGAGCCTGTGATGTGCCCCAGGGTTATGTGGACTCAGGTATCTGGGCCCTCAGCTGCGGTTGGGATGTCACTGGTAGCCAGCCCAGTCCCGTGGCCCTGGTGGTTAGCTTTATAAGGGAGGGAAATTGAAATAGGAATAGTTTGTCATGATGCCACCTTTGGTTTCTGGTGACTGCACCAGCGGTGTGTGGGGCCTCCAGGGATGATGGATGAGCAGCTAAGTGTTGAAGCTCCACACAGGCGGAGATGGATCCTTGGGGAGTTTGGTAATGATGATGAGGGATGGAGCAGATTTGGCAAAGGCTGTTAGGTAACGGGACAGTCTCTGTGGATGGCAGAGACGAAGGTTGAGGAATTCACACACACCACAGGTTGTTTCTTTACCTTTTACTGATGGTTTGGCAGGTAAAAGTCCAGGAACTGTCGGGTGGCCTCCTTGTCTCTTTTCCCATGTGTGTGAAGCCACTGCCCAGTGTGAAACTTGGCTGGCCTCCTCTGCTCTCCTATCACCTGTGCTGTTGGAAAACCCACGATGGACTGCCGCTGTTCCTGTCACTGCGGAGCCTGGCTCCCTTGTTGGTGGCTGCACAGATGCCCGGGAGACTGAAGTGTCCACAGTAAACTGGTATTCTCTGCTGGGCTAGGTGCTCTCCAGCAAACTCGGCCTCCGGTGTCCAGGATGCTTTCTGGAGTGAACCAAAGATGGCTCCTCGGTCCCCAATCTGCTCTTTCCCCATTCTCTCCTCACCTTCCAACCCCACTTTTGGGCCCTGCACGACTACTATGAAGGCTGTTCAGGATTACTGGCTCGCGCATAGCGCGGCACCGACCACCAGAACATCTTCACAGCCCTTCTAGCGTCTGCACACTCTAACTAACTTTCCCCCAGCACAAGTATTTAAAGAAATGGTAAAACAAGTACAGTCCATACGGTGCTAGTCCATTCACCGCAGGCTAAAAAAAGTAAGTTTTTGTCACAACAAGTTCTGTGATCATGGTCCTTTTATAGTTGAAAACAGGGGGAAAAGCTCCAGGGAAAGCTGTTTGTTAAAAGTCTATACAGTAAAGTCTCTGTATGCGGCGGGTAAAAAGGGGTAAAGTCTTTCAAAAAGTTCAACAAAGTCCTGACAGGCAAAGTTTCTGTAGGCTTAAAAGTTCAAAATACACAACACTTACTACGGGTGCCTCGGCGTAGGAGTCCTAGGTACTGAAGGGGCCTCTACTGGTCATAAGCGCTGTATGCCTCCTTGCCCTGGGGACACCTATTGGCCAAGATTTCGCTCTCCCTAGACAGCTCCTTACGCCAACTCCACTCACCCCAGGTGTGACCTGTTTTAGCCTAGTCTTCGCCCTTCTGTACACTACTATTTACATTTTCATTTTTAAAAGTGCTGCTATTTACATGTTACTCTTCATTGTGTTTCTACATTACATTTATTGTGCCCAATCTCCATACCTGGATGGGGGTTGACTACGTGTGCTGCGACTAGATCTACGCACTACTGGTGTGGATGTCTCAGGTGATGTGTCTGGACAATGCAATGTGGGTAAGTCAGGTAAGCGTCTGCGTGGCTTTAGTCTTACTACAGGACTAGCAGGTACACCGATTGTAGGATCCTCTGGTTCTCTGACAATGGGTGTTTCTTCCTGAATTCTCAGGATTGTTTCTGGAGATCGATAGAAGTTAAGTAATGGCACTATTACTGCTCCTTCATGTTGGGGCCAATCTATAGGGAAGTCTCCAAGTATTGTTGATATGACTTTCTCTTTTGGTTCTTCATATTGGGTTAAGGGTGTATTGGTTTCTTTTTCTTCTTGTTCCGGAAAGTCTTGAAGGTCTTGGGTCTTCCATGCTTCTGGGCATTTCTTCAAACTATCTCTGGAGACTGTTTGAGTTGTTTTTCCACCATTTTTACTGATAAGACAGACTTTGGTGTTGTCAAAGTTGGAGTTCAAAACAGTGTAGTGTTCTCTTTCCCATTGGTCATCCAGTTTTTGTCTTCTCCTTTTTCTTTGTAGTACAATACTTCCAGGTAGTATTGGTTCCGCTGGTGCACTTTTGTTGAAGTTCCTCTCTTGTCTTTGTCTGGATTTTTCAAGACTGTCTTCAACGCAAGCTTGAACTTGTCTGTATTGCTCTAGACGGTTAATGTTCCAGTCAGAGGTGGAAGTATCTGCTTTTGGTTCAAGGACTCCTAGTTCCAAATCTACTGGTAGTTTTCCAACACGTGCTCTCATGAGATATGCGGGTATACAGTTGGTAGAGCTCACTGGGATGTGATTGTACATGTCTACCAGATCAGGCAATTTTTCTGGCCATTAGTTCCTTTCTTCAAGAGGCAATATCTTGAGCATGTCTATGATGATGTTAGTCATCTTTTCACATAACCCATTGGATTGGATGGTGTAGTTCTGATCTTTTTACAACTATAGAGGTGACACAATTCTAGAAAGATTTCGGCTTCAAATGCATAACCTCAATCGGTTAGAACTTGCTCTGGGTAGCTTAATGGCCTACAGAAAACTTTTTGAAAGGTCCTTGTGGCTGTTGCAGCTGTGAGATATTTTACTGGTACTACCATCAGGAATCTTGAATAGTGATCCACTATTGTCAAAGCATAGGTGTTGCCTGTCCTGCTTGGAGTCAATTTCATGTGGTCTTAAGGTACCGTTACACACACGAGATATATTGCTTGCAACTCACTGGTTGCAGTGAGATCATGGACACATTGTTCCATTTTGTACACGGCAACAAAATAGAACAATGTGTCCATGATTTCACTGCAACCAGTGAGTTGCAAGCAATATATCTCTGTGTGTAAAGGTACCTTAAGGCTAAAATTTGAAGGAGTTGCGTTGTTACAATGGATTGGAGTGGTGCTCTTTGACTCTTTTGGTCTTTTTTTCGTAGAGTACATGGTCTACAGTCTTTACTCCATCATTCTATGGATCCTCTCATGACAACCCAGTACAATCTGTCTTAAAGCAACATCTCCAGCTTTTTCTATCCAAAGTGTCCAGTTTGGTCGTGATAGGCATTTAGTACCATTTGGATTTATGTTCAGGGTACCACGATCTGCCAGAACATTTCATGGGTTCTGGGGTTGATGTATCTTCTGCAGTTTTTCCTGGTAGATGAACCACTTGCTTCTTTCATTCCACAGGTGTTTTGCTTCTGGTGGAGTATTTGGAGGTAACTTCGCAGACTCCTGAGTTATCAGCCTTTTACTAAACTGATAGCCGGGTCGCTGTCTTGGGACTCCTTCCAACCAAAGTGTGGTAACGGGATCACTACTGTCTCAGGAAGTTCTGTGTGGGCTTGTTGACACTGGGACATCCTCAACTGATCGAAGGCGGGTCTCTTCCAGGACATCCTCCTCTGCTCCCATATCTGCTAAGTGAGGCATCCTGGATAAGGCATCTGCATTGCTGTTGTTCTGACCAGCCCGGTACTTGATGGTAAAATGGTAATTGGATAATCTGGCTATCCATCTTTGTTCCATGGCACCCAATTTTGCAGTTTCCAGATGGGTCAAAGGATTGTTATCCATGAAGGCAGTAAACTTGTTAGATTCCAAGTAGTGTTTGAATCTTTCAGTGACGGCCCAGACCAAGGCCAGGAACTTCAATTTAAACGAGCTGTAGTTGTCAGGGTTCCTTTCTGTAGCGCGAAGCTTCTTATTAGCATAGGCAATCACTCTTTCTTTGCCCTCTTGCTTCTGGGAGAGTACAGCTCCTAACCCCACGTTGCTGGCATCAGTGTATAACAGGAATGGTAGGTTATAGTCGGGGTAAGCCAGGATCTCTTCACCTGTGAGGGCATCTTTCATCTGCTGGGATGACTCTTCCTGTTCCTTGCCCCACTCGAAGGGAGGATCTCTGGACTTGCCTTTATTGGGTTGGCCTACTAGGAGGTTTTTCAATGGAGCATCCTTCTTCGTGTACTCCTTGATGAATCTCCGGTAGTATCCCACCAATCCCAGGAACTGACATACTTCCTTGAGGGTCTTTGGTTTTGGCCATTCCCTGATGACAGTGACCTTGTCTGGATCTGGGCCACTCCTTCTGAACTGACTACGTGTCCCAGGTACTGAACCTTCGGCTTTAACAGATGGCATTTGGATGGTTTTAGCTTCATCCCGTACTTGGACAAGGCTTCAAATACCTCTGCTAGATGGCTTAGGTATTCTTCATAGGATTTAGAATACACTATGACATTGGCTAGGTAAAGCAGTACTCGTTCAAAGTTCTTATGCCCCAGGCAACACTCAATCAGCCTCTGGAACGTTCCAGGTGCATTACATAATCCGAAGGGCATGCAGTTGAATTCACATAGGCCCATGTGTGTGGTAAATGCCGTCTTCTCACAGTCTTCATCTGCAACGGAGACCTGCCAATACCCGCTAATGAGATCTAGGGTTGAAAAGTAATTAGCAGACTTCAATGCAGCTAATGATTCCTCAATGTGGCGTGGCAACGGGTAAGCATCTTGTGTGTTATGTGATTTATTTGCCTGTAATCTACACACATTCTCATGCTGCCATCTTTCTTTCTGATTTAAAGTAAAAAATAGGGGGGGGAACAAGAGGCGCAATAGTGCCCTATCACTAGTGACACTAATGTTTGTGGTGGGTATGAATTCACTCACCTAGCACAGTTGTGAGACCCACAACTGGTGTAAAAGCATTTAGCATTAAATGCAGCTGCTGCAGGACTTTCACCTTCCACATGCACGTGGGAACCATCCAGAAGTTACTTCAGGGGAAATGGTGTATCAGTGTCCGCGCTGCTGAAATCCCAAGAAAACGATCCGGAAACCATATGTAGGTTGCATCAATCATCCATTTATTCCTTTTCCTACGCGTTTCGGCACTGTCCTAGTGCCTTCCTCAGGGATATCCTCCGGGCTGTCAGCAAGCTAGATCAGAGGTTGGAGTTTAGGCTGTGGCTTTGGCTCCTGCTGCAGCTGTAGGGCTTCCATAACTGTGGTCAGGTTTTTACTCATCTGGCGCATCTCTAAGCACAAAGAGTAAATTCTATTAGAGTTGGTAGACGGACCACTGCTTTCAGCTGAAGGCATGGGTTCGGGTGTTGTTGTAGCCGGAGCCTGGCCACTGCGCCACTGCCTGATGGCAGCTTCTGGAGTCTCCACTGGCTGTAACACCTTTATGGCCATGTCCTTTAAAGTATTGAAATCAGCGTCCGGGTTTCTTGCGTTCGGGAATTTCCGGATTAGGCCACTGCGCTTCGGAAATACTCAGCAGAGCGAGGGGCGGGTTTTGGGTTCGCACTCTGCAAGCAGTCACGCCCCCTTTCTTCCCGCTCCGAGGCGCAGTATTGCCGGCTCAGTTTAACAGTCACAAATCACAGTTTTCAAACACGGCACACAGTACCCGTTAGCATCGGGCACGGGATCCTTTTTGTGATGCCAGGAAAGCTATGACACGCCCCAGGGTTATGTGGACTCGGGTATCTGGGCACTCAGCTTCATTGTTGATGTCACTGGTGGCCGGCCCAGACCCGTGGCCCTGTTGGTCAGCTTTAAAAAGGGGGGAAATTGAAATAGGAATAGTTTGTCGTGACGCCACCTGTGGTTTTTGGTGACTGCACCAGCGCTGTGTTGGGCCTCCAGGGATGATGGAAGGGCAGCTACATGTTGAAGCTACCCACAGGCGGAGCTGGATCCCTGGGGAGTTTGGTAATAATGATGAGGGATGGAGCAGGGATTTGGCCGGGCTATTAGGTAATGGGACTGTCTCTGTGGATGGCAGGGGCAAAGGTTGAGGAATTGACACACACCACAGATTGTTTCTTTACCTTATACTGATGGTTTGACAGGTAAAAGTCCAGGTACTGTTGGGTGGTCAAGAAGCACTTCAGGATCTCCACAGTGAGTGGGTACAAGGCCTTCTTGTCTCTTTTCCTGTGTGTGTGAAGCCCCTGCCCCGTGTGAAACTTGGCTGGCCTCCTCTGCTCTCCTATCACCTGTGCTGTTGTTGGGGCACCCACGATGGACTGCCGCTGTTCCTCTCTCTGTGGTGCCTGGCTCACTTGTTGGTGGCTGCACAGATGCCCGGGAGACTGACGTGTCCACGGTAAACTGGTATTCTCTGCTGGGTTAGGTGCTCTCCAGCAGACTCGGACTCCGGTGTCTGGGATGCTTTCTGGAGTGAACCAAAGATGGCTCCTCAGTCCCCAATCTTCTGTTTCCCCATTCTCTCCTCACCTTCCGACCCCACTCTTGGGCCCTGCATGACTACTCGGAAGCCTGTTCAGGATTACTGGCTCGGGCTTAGTGCGGCACCGACCACCAGAACGTCTTCACCGCTCTTCTAGCGTCTGCAAACTCTAACTAACTCCACCCCCAGCACCAGTATTTATAGGGGATCTTGCTTAAGAGCAGCAAGTTTAGCTCCCCCTACTGTGCTGGGGTTAAAGGTGTTGTTTGAATCTATGTACCCACTGTGGAAACCCATCCGTGCTGTAGGTGATTCTGTGATTACCTGTAGCAGCAGGGTGCCACATTTTCCCCTAGTTAAGATCAGTACTCCTGGACTGAGGAACCTTTTTGGTTAACATACATATAATAACATTTGTAATAACAGTAATAATAACGGATAATATATTTACAGAGTCTCAAAACCCCAAAATTTACAAAAAACACTAAAGAAATGGTAACACAGGTACAGTCCACATGGTGCTAGTCCATTCACCGCAGGCTGGAAAAAGTAAGTTTTTGTCACAAGCAGTTCTGTGAGCATGGTCCTTTTATAGTTTAAAGCAGGGGAAAAAGTTCCAGGGAAAGCTGTTTGTTAAAAGTCTATACAGTAAAGTCTCTGTACGCTTAGGGTAAAAAGGGGTAAAGTCTTTCAAAAAGTTCAACAAAGTTCAATAAAGCTGTATCGGCAAAGTTTCTGTAGGCTTAAAAGTTCAAAATACACAACACTTACTACGGGTGCCTCGGCGTAGGAGTCTTGGGCCCTGCACGACTACTCTGAAGGCTGTTCAGGGTTACTGGCTTGGGCCTAGCGCGGCACCGACCACCAGAACGTCTTCACAGCTGTTCTAGCGTCTGCAAACTCTAACAAACTCCGCCCCCAGCACCAGTATTTATAGGGGATCTTGCCTAAGAGCAGCAAGTTTAGCTCCCCCTATTGTGCTGAGGTGGAAGGTGTTGTTTGCGTCTGTGTACCCACTGTCGAAACCCATCCGTGCTGTAGGTGTGTCTGTGGTTACCTGTAGCAGCAGGGCGGCACACCTGCAAGGCCAGAGTCCTCTCTGTACCAGTCTGCATTATTAATTAGTTTACTATAAACAATATGTATATTTTTTGTATGTAATCTCTTCTCATGTACAGCACTATTAAATTAATGGTGCTATATTAATAAATAATAATCACAAACAGTGGAGACCATGGTGCTAAAAAAGGGAGTGGTCCCCATTTGTCCAGCCACAGTCATCCCTGGCAATGCGATTGCTTGGACTGCTTGAAACATTGTGACCGCCACAGGCTTATAAAGAGTTTCAGAGCTCACTATTCAAAGTGCATGTTATGTATTTCCTAACAGATGCCTGAAAATGTTATATGCACAGATAATAATGTCATAAAAATAAAAAAAAACTGTTAATAATAATCACCCCAAATGAAAAAATTACAAGGAAGATATTTTCTTTTATTATTCTATTTTCACAAAAGTAAAAAATTATATATAACCTTTTTTAAATAGATTAAAGCTATACCCTGTTCTAGTTGTAATGGTGAACGGCTGAGTTTCCTGCAGACATAGGAAGCCAATCTAAGCTATTTGAGGACAGACTGAGTTAAATTAGAACAAGTTGGTAAATGTGTGAAGTGAGCAGACAGGGAAGTCTGCTATATATCTGGCGGCTGAGGGACGAGGGTCCATTATATTATTCTATGTAGCTTTAACGTGCAAACTTTTACTTGAACGTAGCATGCAAATATATTTTAGGTATTTTATGGCATGTGGGTTTACTTCTTGCTTTTGCAAAATGTGTGGGAAACATGATGCCACAAAGTTTCCTGTTGATCAAATAAGTTCCTCTGTTGAGACCAAGTCTTAGCTCAGATGCCAATCATGATTTTAATCATTTAGGTTGTATAAACTCCCTTCACACATCTGCCAAGAACAGAGTTTGATAAGGGGTCTATGTTGACAGTGGCTGGCACACACATTGAATACGTTTTGATGAGATACAGCTTTCAACTACTATCAACCAACCAAAATTGGTTAGAAATTGCCCAGCATTGCTCATTGGCTGAAGGTAACTGATTCAAAGCATAGTCCTTTTCAGTTGGGTACCAGACAGTAGTTCGATTCTTAACCTCTGGCTGATACTTAAAGCTAAGTTTATATAGAGCTATAAATAATGTAAATATCTCCTTGCTTCTATCCCAATCATATTCACCAGCTAACTGCATATATCTCACAAATAGAAAGCCAAGCATGAATCTTTACATATGTGTTAAATGCTCCTTTATATTCATATGTCAGCATGATAGTGAAATTAAAACTTAACCTTTACTAGCATGATAAAACAGGCTCATAGGTAAATCAGCTAAAACAGTCAAAATGACCAATGTGTCAAATAAGGTGCTTATGCAGTGTTCAAAAAGTGCCAAAAACATTTACATTTCCAGAAGTTATGTAGAGCGTCAGCGAAGTACGTCTGCTTACATCAAGGGTTGGACCCCATTACTAGACAAGTACTTAAACCTTCACCTATGATCCACCCAACAAACATGTTGGAGATAACGAGAGTATGACCATGAGGTTTATCACAACTTTTGATAACAGCTCTGAGGAAGTTCAGTCAATCTTAACTAAGCATTGGCCTACATTAGACAAGGATATTAGTGAAGCCATTTGCTCACGCCCCCCCCCCCCCCAGTGCATTTTTAGAAGGGGCAGATCAATTGGAGATACATTACAAATACCCATTTTGTTGCTCCCAAACAATCCACTTGGCTCAGCTCAAGCCTCAGGGCACCTTCAGATGCCAAGGATGTGTGGCTTGTCCTCATATTCAGGTTGGTGGCTCCTTTACCAGTTCCAATACTGGATTTCAACCTCCTCATATGGCTTCACTAATTTCTTTGCTTGTTTTGGAGCTGTTAATATCAACCAATAATTTAGACCTCAATTGTTTAATGATATTTACTCTTTCTCTTACTATGATGAAAGATGCATTCACTTTTGCCATTCAGACGTTGAGTAATTTTACGTAGCACTACTGGGGCAAAAAATGTACGTGTAAAAAGAATCAACATGTCAATTGTTTGCGTTTTTTTACTTGCGTTTCTTCCATAGGCCCCTTTATAAAGAGCTGGAAATACGCATTTGTTTGTCATTCAGAGGATGCGTATTTCAAGTTGTTTTACACGTGTATTTTTACGCACACTTTTCCCAATGAAAACGCAAGTGTAAAAATATGCAACAAAATACGCGACGTGTGAACACAGCCTTATATGAGGTACCAAAGATGCATGGACTGGGTAATTAGCTTCAATGGATTTCACATGTATGTTTGGTGGGTGGATCATAGGTGAAGGTTTAAATACTTGGCCAGTAATGGGGTCCAACCCTTGATGTAAGTAGACATACTTTGCTGATGCTCTACATAACTTATGCTCCCCTGATGAGTCATATTTGACAAAACACATCGGGAGGCTAGGAGCATGGCGGGACACCTCATTCTATCAGAGCAAAGGGGTATTGTGTGGCTGTGAAAATCTCCACCGGCTGAGTGGTCTAGCATGGTCCCTATGGAACTTAATGTCCACCAGTTTGGATGAGATTGTTCCATTTTTTCATCTTAATGGAGAATGCTATGTATATAAATATTGCAACTCTTTGTTAGTGCAAATACTGAAAGAGATTTTCGTCCATTTATATTGTGTTTAAAGGGAACCAACCACCCCAAATGACCCCCCCGGACTATTAATATGGTTCCCTACACTCAGCACATACATGTGCTGCAAGCTTTTTTGCTAAAAAAACTGTTTTTTATAAGTTAAGATATAGCTTTTGAAAGTTTATAACGAAAGGACGGATGGGCGTTACTTAGCTCCTTCTAAAGCCGAGATTCTGCTGCCAGTCATCATCCTGTCCTGGTCACAGCAGTAATGGCCAGCCCTTTTTTCAGCGTCCCAGGCTGGTGCACGGGATCTCATGCCCGTGCACACGTCATCAGCTACAGCCGGGTCGCGAGCACACGCTCTGACTTCCACAGTTGAGCGCAGGAAGTCAGAGCG
Organism: Allobates femoralis; assembly: GCA_033576535.1. Taxonomy (NCBI): domain Eukaryota; kingdom Metazoa; phylum Chordata; class Amphibia; order Anura; family Aromobatidae; genus Allobates; species Allobates femoralis. The sequence continues at coordinate 89,390,412 of JARQOC010000001.1, forward strand.
CGCGCTCGCGACCCGGCTGTAGCTGATGACGTGTGCACGGGCATGACATCCCGTGCATCAGCCTGGGACGCTGAAAAAAGGGCTGGCCGTTACTGCTGTGACCAGGACAGGATGATGACTGGCAGCAGAATCTCGGCTTTAGAAGGAGCTAAGTAACGCCCATCCGTCCTTTCGTTATAAACTTTCAAAAGCTATATCTTAACTTATAAAAAACAGTTTTTTTAGCAAAAAAGCTTGCAGCACATGTATGTGCTGGGTGTAGGGAACCATATTAATAGTCTGGGGGGTCATTTGGGGTGGTTGGTTCCCTTTAAACAAGACATAGCTGCTGCTTTAGTAAATGTTTTTTGTCAAGTTTTTGAACACTGCCTTCACCTTATCTGACACATTGTTCATTTTGACAGTTTTAACTGGCTTAACGATGAGCCTGTTTTACCATTCTAGTAAAGGTTAAGTTTTAATTTCACTATCATGCTGACATATGATTATTATTTTTGATAGTATTCCAGTTCTTTTTGCTGTTTACATACTCCTTTATATTCAGTTCTTTTAGATTTGACAGCAATCGAAGGGTTGCATACAGTGCGATTATTGTGATTAAAACTTAGTACAAACTAAAGTCCTCATAGGCCACATTGTGTGTCAATAAATTACCAAGAGAAAAAGTCAGCTCACAACTTTCTTTGCTATGCACTTGGGTGGGAATGGAGTCCATGTGTGGAGCAGGTTGAAGCAAATACAGCTTGTTGCATTTTGGTATCGGCAAGGCAGATTCCTAGTGGGCTGTGCTTCATTAAACCACATTTGGCCACTCACTTTATGCTGCCACATTTCTGTACCCCAAGTTTTTTTTTTCTGTGATGTATAGGGTCCAATGAAAATACACTGTCCGTGGTGTTTTAAAATTCTGAACAGTTTGTAGTGGACATGCGTGGCGCCCCTGCGGAGTGGCAGCCACGTTAAGTTACTCCAGCTGGGACGTATAGGCAGGACACTTCGCACAAACAGCCGACACATCCCCCGAATCCCTAGTCCTAGTTACTCTATTTTAGGCAGGGGATAGGAGGGGAACCGATTGGAGGGTGGAGAAAAAGCCCGGGAAGTGGGTGGAGGAACTAGATTAAAACCTAGACACAAAGTTAGGGGAGCTCAGAGAGAGTTCTGGTTGACGTTCCTTGCGTGCGTGAGGGGAGAAGGAACGAAACCCCTAAGCCGAAACACCCATTAAGCCTGACAAACTGTAGTCCAGAGTGCAAGAACACGGACCCGGCGGCCTGTACCACCGGTTGGCCAGCCTGGGTCCCAGGCAGCCTCCCGTGGGAAGGAAGAAGGGGTCCACGGTGCATCCAAGAACAACGGGGACACCGGGGACCGGGCCAAAGCCAGGGTGCTAGTCCTGTAGATGCGGCAAGACGCTTTTTTCCCCAACCGTGAATTAACCGGCGTGGAGAAGGGACTTCATGCTCGGATTCTACCCTCCAGTGCAGCAAAGGAAAGGCCTTCAGATAGGGTCAGGGAGACAGACTGAGATCTCCCGAGAGAAGACCCGTGCCCACTGGCCCGGAGCTATTCTGTGGAACAGAGAGAGAGAGGCCCAGAAAGGAACAAGAAGGGAGGTGTAGTATCTGAAAGGTCCCAGCTGCAAGGGTGTGTGAAACAATGAGGACTGTCTGTACCCAGTAACCTGCTGAACATACAAGTAAAGTGCCCAGTCAAGCTTGACGCTGATTGTCGGAGACTGTTATTTCTGCATCCGCAACGAGGCTCACTTGTATAGCCACACATTGACTGTTCTAGCTGCAGGGGAGATCGCCTGGAGAGATGGAGAGTGGTGTCCGGATACTACCCATCTACACCTAAACACCATCCCTGTTTGGTTCTAATAGACCTTTGAGAGGTTCTTACCTCTGTGGATACTGTCTGGCCTGCAGCAATATAAAAACAATAGTACTGCGGTCTCAGGGAGCGCCAAAGGAATACTGGATAAATTAGTGGATAAGAACCGACCTTTATGGCCTGCAGCAATGTCCTTCACTCTACTTCCTTCACATCTGCTGATGGGACCAAGACCTTTGATATACGTACTTATATAAACTGTGGCACCCACACTTGTGGGTGTCAATTGATTTATGTGGGTCTTACATCTAGAGAATTACATAAGCATGTGACGGAGCACGTGAGGGACATTGCTACTGCTCAGAAAGTGGAGGACCTGACTAAATTGAAAACATTGCCCCGACATTTTAAGATGCACCATGGATGTGACCCAATCTCCCTGAAAATCAGGGGGATTGATGTCATACATGGTAGCATCCGTGGCGGCAATGTCAAGCGGGTCCTTGCCCAACATGACACTCAATGGATCATGACCCTCGGGACTATGGCTCCCGGAGGTCTGAATGAATCACTAAGTTTTGTTCCATTTCTGTGATCTTTGCTGGCAGTTTCTTCTGTTACATTCCTTGTTTACAGTTTTATTTTATTTATTAATTTTAGATAAATATTGCTTTTTGATGAACTTCCATCAGCTGGTATTGTTATTCTTCTGCCTGCCCAACGATTCCAACTTTGGTATCTCACAAGATCTGAAAACGACCTTTCTGTACTTTTGGAATGGCATAGGAACATTGCAGGAATGCTACTCTGCATTTGAATTGTTTCTACTTTGGGACTGTATAATGGTTTCTTTCCCTGTAATATGTTTTGTATTTGTGCTAGAGCATTGTGGCAGTTCCTTTTTGTTCCTTTTGTTGTGCCAGTCTCAGTATTTATATTGAGCCAATACATGAGTCTATCAGATGTTGCAGGGTTAATTTCCCTTTGGGTGGTCTTGTGATTGTTTACCCCGTCATATGCGAGTGATGGTTTCCTCCCACTCCCACAGTGGGCCCGGCGTCAATATCGCTAATGTGCATGCCCAGGAGTCATGGTGATGCGTCCTGGCTCCCGGATATGCGCGTCACTACTCGCGATGACGTCAGCGCACTTCCGGTAATGGAGGGTGGGGACTGGAAGTGATCGCCTGCTGCTGCCTGACCGGTGTGTGGCCATTACATCACCACACTGTTATAAATACCAGCAATGGATGGTTGCTCCTCAATCCCCCCTGATGAAGTTTACCACCTGAACACTACGAAACGTACGTTGGGGATCTAAACCGGGGATCCTCCTGCTGCATGGCCTAGGCCATAGGTTAGGTCGGGAGATTCAACTTTCTGGACGATTTTCATGTGGGGCCCTGCGAATTTATGCACATGCACCTTATCAGTATACCGTATATACTCGTATATAAGCTGGACCCGTGTATAAGCCAACCCCCCTACTTTTGCCCCCAAAACCTGGGAAAACCTATTGACTCGTGTATAAGCTGAGGGTGGACCCCAGCACAGGTATACAGCCCCCAGCAGTGTGGTATACAGCAGCCTCCCCAGTGGTAGTATACAGCAGCGGCCCCAGTGGTATATACAGCAGCAGCCCCAGTGGTAGTATACAGCAGCCCCAGAGGTATATACAGCAGCCCCAGTGGTAGTATACAGCAGCAGCCCCAGTGGTATATACAGCAGCAGCCCTAGTGGTAGTATACAGCAGCAGCCCCAGTGGTAGTATACAGCAGCAGCCCCAGTGGTAGTATACAGCAGCCCAAGAGGTATATACAGCAGCCCCAGTGGTATATACAGCAGCAGCCCCAGTGGTATATACAGCAGCAGCCCCAGTGGTAGTATACAGCAGCCCCATAGGTATATACAGCAGCCCCAGAGGTATATACAGCAGCAGCCCCAGTGGTATATACAGCAGCAGCCCCAGTGGTAGTATACAGCAGCCCCAGAGGTATATACAGCAGCCCCGGTGGTAGTATACAGCAGCCCCAGAGGTATATACAGCAGCCCCAGTGGTAGTATACAGCAGCAGCCCCAGAGGTATATACAGCAGCCCCAGAGGTATATACAGCAGCAGCCCCAGTGGTATATACAGCAGCAGCCCCAGTGGTAGTATACAGCAGCCCCAGAGGTATATACAGCAGCCCCGGTGGTAGTATACAGCAGCCCCAGAGGTATATACAGCAGCCCCAGTGGTATATACAGCAGCAGCCCCAGAGGTATATACAGCAGCCCCAGAGGTATATACAGCAGCAGCCCCAGTGGTATATACAGCAGCAGCCCCAGTGGTGGTATACAGCAGCCCAAGAGGTATATACAGTATACAGTGACTCGCGTATAAGCTGAGGGGGGGACTTTTCAGCCCAATTTTTGGGCTGAAAAACTCGGCTTATACGCGAGTATATACGGTAATTTGTATTGTAGCCTCATGCATGAATGATCTGTAACCAGATGTTTGTATAACCGTCCTTTACTGATATCAATTGTGAATCAATATCCCTGTGTCTTGCCATTTGAGCTTTACTGTAACTTTGCCTTAGTGGTGTAATGTCCATGTCCTAG